>OX453090.1:75105119-75646228 GCA_949708635.1 Hirtodrosophila cameraria
CCTCTTGTCTGTCCCCGTGTCTGTCCGTGTGTGCGAAACTCATAATTTAGGTGACACGCCCATTAACAACAGCCCAAGCCAAGTTGCATCCTCATCCTCATCTTCATCCACAACAACAACAACAACAACCACATCCACCACATCAGTCTCATCAGCCATGGAGTGCGAGGCATTGTTGGGTGGCATCGCGTCAGTTGCTCCATCAACAACAGCGCAACGTGCCGACACAATATAAATTATATATAACATGCATTAGCGCGGCTCCAGGTTCCATCTCTACATCGCCTCCTTGCCCTACCCATCCCTTCTGCAACTGGCTGAAGACCGCAGCAGAGCGCATGCTCCGTTGGCCAACCCACCGATCGAGTCACGCACCTTTCGATGCTCAACCAGCGTTGAGTGGTACCAACAACCATCGAGGGAAGAACTCTCATTACAATATACGGATGTAAACAAATGGTTGTATGTTCAGGCTGCAGCTTTGTGTATTAAGGTCTCGAGCGTCTGCTTCTAACTATAGTCATGATTTAAAGTATAACTAATTAGTAGACTCTTCACATAATATTAGGTAGTATCTACTTTTGTGTTGTTCGAGTTTGATTCAAAAAGTATTCAACACAGAATACTTTAGCATATTATTATGTTATTTAAAAATATATTTTGCAACTTTGTAAGTAGTAGAAGTAGTTAAGAACTGGGTTAAAATAGAACCTATGAAAGATATATTTATTTATTTTTTATAGAAAGGTTAACTTCATTTGCGTATGGTTTTAAGCTATAGCTATAAGTTATAGCTTATGTCATTATTTCAAACATTTTTTAAAGAAAATGGGCTTAAACTTATCCTTTTCGAAAGTCTTAATGTGTTCTGGAAGTGCATCTGACTGTCTTTCTGTCTGTCTGTCCTTTTGGCTGTCCATCTCTATCAGTTTATTTCAAATTTCAGATACTTTCCCCCCACAAACTCGCAAATCAAAAAAAAACTGCATTAACTTTAGAGATATAGCCTTGATTTTTGTCACATATAATTTCCTCCGGATGGGATAATAAACACCAAAGTAATTGAAGCCGGTGAACTGCTTGAAATACAAGTAACGTACTGCTTGTTTAAAGTAAATGAATACAAAGATGTTTTTGGGGTTTGAACTGCTTGAAATTCAAGTAACGCACTGCTTGTTTAATGTAAATGAATACAAAGATGTTTTTGGGATTTGAACTGCTTGAAATACAAGTAACGCACTGCTTGTTTAATGTAAATGAATACAAAGATGTTTTTGTGATTTTCAGAGTTGGCTGCAGGGAATCACGTAGTCTGACACTCTCGTCTAGAGTATTCTAATTTGTTTTGAATAAGCATTACATTCAACTTCAAAAATGTTTGAACAAAATACATCAGTTAGTCAAAAAGCTCATTTTCCAAAATGTCTTTGTATACAGCATACATATAAACAATTTGGTTCAACAGATGAGATGCAAGCAAAAATATTTCAATGCTGTCTAGCATGGCCTGCAGCGAAATGTTCAAAATTTCAAATATGACGTGGACATGAAAAATGCAGTCTAAGAGCAACAACAATTGACTTGTGTGGAATGTATCCTGCAGCCATATCAACTGGATTTTAATCAACAAATCAAATATGCAGCTGTTACAAAATATTGAAACAATTTAAAAAAAAAAAACAACAATTGTTTTGGTGTAGAAAGTTCATAAAGTTGAAGCTACATATCATATTTTTATTAAGCACAAATGCAACTAACGCGTAAAATCACCACATTTGAAACATTTGCATTCTGTAGGCTCTCTGAGGCGTATATCCATGGTGGCCATCTCGGGAGTGTTAAGACGAGTGCCATCCGGATCGTAGCAGTGGGTCAGAGTAATGACCTTTTCCTTGAGGAAACTTTCGCGACAGCAGTAGCACTCCTAGTAAGTAAAAGGAAGAGTACATAGCATGATTGATAATATATTATAATATACTTACTTTCAGAAACCCCGTGGGTGTTATAACAGAGGGTTGCACCTGACTGTTGCACAGTCCCTCACATTTGTTGACTATAACATCCGCATTACAGGTGCGCTGCATGCGTCCCAGCTCATCAAACTCCTCCTTGATCAAATGTATCTCCGACTTGAGTGTCTCGCAGTTCTCATCGCCAGTACCCTGGCTATAACGTAATGCTCTCAAGCATTGTGGCAGCAATACGGCCAGGATCAAGAACAGTTCCTGAATATGCATGTTGAGGTCTCAGCGCTTAACTGTTGATCCCAGCCTGGTTTTCAGCTGCTTTTATAGAACTCTCAACTGTTCTGACACACAATGATGCAATTCCATTTGATGGGCTACTACTAATGAAATATATGTGACTTTCTGATGGAATGTTTGTGTCGTTCGCAGCGGTTGGTCCCAGTACAAAAGTCGGTTATGTTGCGGTAGGACGACTTTCAGTAAATCTGATGATGTGTTCATGTGCTGATGTTGTGCTGTTAATTGGTGCTTAAATCAAATGACTGTGCTACAAGTTGCAAATTCAGAGCAATTGTGTGGAGCATGGTGGATAAGTACTGCAAATAACGTTGATTTAAACGGGGCTAAAGTTCAATGCACTGTTTATAAGTGTTGAGTGCGTAATATAACAAAATTATTCAATAATGTATGACCATCTTTGTTAAACTGCACTCGTAGACTTCTATCAAATAAAAACACCTCTACACGAGGCAAAAGTGTAGTGAGGATGCAAAATTTCTGAAATTAAATTGTACGTAACTAACATTTTGCATTATCAAAGTGTCAAGCTAAGCTTAATAACTCTTAAAAATACCTTTCTAACAATATGTAACTCCGTATTTGTAGCTTCTTGGGCTTGCAAATTGTGTAGGTGTCAATTTGAGCGTTTTTCCCGCTAAACTAGCGGTAAAACAAACATTTATAGTTATTCACTTGAAGTTTTGATATCCAATCAACTTTAGTTGGAAAAATAAACAATGTTATTCGTTAAGAATTCGCAATCAAGCGACATTTTGCTGCTATAATCAGAATACAATATGTGCTATATACATACATATGCAAACTGTCATCTGAGCCCAGGAGGCATGCAACACAATGCACCCCAATCGCTTTACTCTTTGCAAACGTAAACAAAAAGTTGCTGTCGAAGTCACAATCGCAGTCGCAGTCACAGTCACAGTCGCAGTCACTGTCGCATTCTGCTTCCCATTTACCGTTCATGCCTCTATCGTCTCGTCCAAAATGTTCAGACCCAACTCATACCATAGCATCCTGGGCTGGGTCCATGGAATATGGCTGCGCTTTAGAATCATCGACGCAAACGCAAAAGTCTCAATGGCGCAGTAAATTATGTTTTATTATGCAATAAAGTCAACCATAAAAATGCTGCAATAAATTAAATTAACTACTAAAAATGCTGATTTTATTTTGTACCCCCAGTGCAAAAAGTGTTTCGCCTCGTCCTGACCAAAAAAACAAAAAAAAAAAAAAAAAACAAAAAGAAAAAACTTTATGCTTCCTGATGCTTCCGATTTAGACTGTGTTCTATTCTGTTTTGTCTGAATTGTCTATTTGCAGCTTTTGGCGTTTTGCACAAAAATGTTGTTATTCGCTTAGTATTATTATGGTTTATTGGCCTCTAACAGATTTTCCAGTTGTTATTCAACTTATGATGATGTGAGAAATACGTTTTGTATTTTTTTATAAAACAGGCGTATTTGAACTTGCGACATATAAGATCTATTGAAAGAATATGTAATAACTTTTTATTGCTAAAGGTAGTTGTACTTTTACAAGAGATTCATGACTTTAAAAAAAAAACTAGTCGGAAAGCCTACGTTTATTTTTAAGATATACCAAAGTTCTCTACATTGGGGCCTATAAAGGAAAACGCAATATTAACACAACATTTCTTCTTACACTTCTTCTTAACATAACACTTCTGACAAGAGGCGCCAAGGCATTTGCGAGACTATCCAAGGCCAGGAAGACCTGGTACAGGCAGATGGACCCTAGAGACAGGCGTTGTTTTGGTGTCCAGAAGGACAAAGTAAGCTGTCGCTCCAGAAAAACTAAGTGCAAGATCATTTGCAGGAAGCAACGCCGTACAGTGAAGCCCAAGTGCGCAGTATCCAGAAGGAAGCCTCAATGCTGCCCGAGATGTGATCGTCAGCCAAAACCTAAAAGTGCCAAACCAAAATTTTAAGATATATTCTTCAATGCAGAAACACTCAGATGTTGATAAGAACAGCTACTAATCTTTGATAAGAGCTCACGGGATTTTTAACATGGAGCTCCATGAAGTTCTCAAACAGTTAGTGCAAGCCTTGAGGTTAGGTGGCGCCTGTTACCTGTGTCAGATTACTCTATTTTCATCTCATTTTTCATCTTAGTTTTATCCTTATTTTATTTCCATTTCCCGCCATGCCACGCTTACTTGCTATGCAAATACTCTTTGGTATTCATATAGCTAAGCTAATGCACTGGGTTCACTTAGCTGCATGCCACTCGTGGTTAGTTGTTCTCATTCCGATATCATGACCGATTATAGTCTTGAGTAACCCATTATGCCAATATTGCCAATATATCTACATTCGTAGATGCTACAACGAGATTCAGATCTGCCAAAAAGAAGCCAAATCGCCAAGGGAAGGATCGCAAACTGCGCTGTGGCAAACAGAAAACTGTAGAAACAGAAGTTTTTGTCACTTGGTGGGTTTATTAACATTAATAAGTCCTGTTCAATGTATATATTTAAAGTTTTCTCATTAGAAATTTACAGCCCCATTGCGTTGATGTGAAGGGCATCATTAAGATCATAAAGATTGTTATACTTTCTTACGATATTCATCTTATTTTGGATTCAAATTCAAATTCAATACAAATTGATATTTAAGCTCATGGTTATCAATTCAATTAAAAGGGATACATGGCCAACTTGCAAAAATATTCAAATTGATGGAACTGGGCTTGTCTGCAAAATAAGCGATTTGATGAAGACTTTTAATATTTAAAGTAACCCTTATCTGGGTATGGCATACGAGAATGTTGGAAAGCAAGATCTTATTTTTAAGATATATAAAGTAGGCTAGTCATTATCTATCCATGTTTTGTTCCAAATGTTGAATAGTTTCTAGAATTGATTCAGTATAGACTAAGAACTCGTTGTAGGAACAACAAATTTATAACAACTTCTAAAAGCAACATTATTACATATATTAAAAATCATTTTCTGTTTAAAGGTAAGTGAAAACTCTTATCAAGGATTGTAATATTTCTTAATCTACTGGATATTTTATATAAAGATGGAAGACCCAGTGCCATACAGAGGATACTTTAACTTTATTCAGCTGTACAGACGGATGAACCCGGGCTTGGACCGGCTTGAATTAATAAGGCAAGCAGCTCACGCCTGGTGTTATCTGGACGATATTGTCAAAGAAGCTTTTGATCATCTGGTGAGCTTATAAACATTATTTAGATGTGTTCAATAAGTATATTTGAATAAGTTATTATTATTAGATTTGCGAAATTACAATTAGAAGTGATTGGATGTGACGTTCAAGATACTCTTCTGGCGATAATATTCTATTATTAGATGCTTACAGTCAAAATTCCAAAATTTGTTATAACATAATTATTAAAATTTAAAGGTTGAACATATAAAGTTTCAGAAAAACATTTCAGTTGCTCAGAGGAGCAATACCTACTTAGATAAAGTGAAAGTCCTCAAAATATTGTCAAAAACAAAGCCACATATAAATGATCAGAAATAATATGTTTATATCATTGTCCGCCAAGAAAAGATCAAGACGATTAGGCAAGTAAATATCTATGCATATGTTCAGAATCGAACATCTATATCTAATGCTTCTCTTATGGTAGCTATTTAGTCTCTTTTTGTTTTTGTTATTTTGTGCTGACACTTTTTATTGCCCGGATGTATTCGCCCGATCAATGATTAGATGATGCAAGGAAAGCTTTTATTGTTTATGTAACAGGAGCGTTTTTGTACTGTTGTATATTTATACAATACTCATGTGACTTGGATTCAGCAATGCTAATACAAACTGATATTTAAGTTTTGGGGTTCAATTGTTTTAGAAATGTCATTATTAAGACGTTTTCTATGTGAATACATGTTTGAGGTCCTCCACATTCAAAACAATTATATATTTCGTTGTTATATGTTTCAAAGAAGCATATCATTTGTTCAGAGGAGCATTCTTGCCAACTAAAACAAATTGAAAATCTTCAAAGTTTTGGCAAAATCATAGAATTATTTCAATATGTGTATAATCAAAGCCACACATAATACAGGATTCAGTTCAGTGTAAATAATTCATTTGTCCCAAATGAAATGCACATTTTAATGCCACAAGCTTGCTTTTTTTGTTTTTTGCAAATTAGTAAATGGGCATATTTAACAGACAGTTCATAAACAATTCTCACACAAAATCTAAACATCAAAGGATAATATGAGATATAAAAATGTTGTACAATAAATAGCTTCCAGGCTTTTTAGCTTGCAGTGGAAACGGATGCATATGACTGATAAAAAAGACGAGAAAAAAAAGAATTAAAACGACAGGCGTGCAAAAAAAATAAATAAAACAAAAGCGCAATGTTTTTTTGTTTTTTAAAATAAATAAATAAATATGACACATAAATACAAAGCGCCTGGCAAAAACAATGGCTGAAGCTGACTGTTTATCAAAAACTGAGCAAAGCAGGGTAACAAAAACAAAAAATAAAATATAAAAAAAAAAAAACAGATATTGCAAAACCACCGCTACAAAGCCAACCGACCAAGCGACAGGGCCGACAGTTAATTCCGCGAAAGAGGAAATTACAATTCATGCCCTTTGGCGGGACTCCATGATTATCAGATCGAATTAGTGTCTGGCCGGACCTGAGACTGAGACTGAGACTGGGTCTGGGTCTGGGCATGGGTCTGAGTATTTGGTACTGAGTACTGGGGTACTGGTCTGGGATCTGGGATCTGGGCCTGCCTTTTGTGCTGCTCACGTATGCCATTGCCATGAGTGTATTCGTGAGTGTGTTAGACTATCTGTGAATTGTCCTGGGGGCACATGTGCACACATTTTTTATTGCCGCAGCTTTTAGCTTGCCCCATTTGAATGAACTTAGCATTTTCATTTGTTGCTGTTGCTGGCCTTTTGTTTCATTCTTTTTTTCTCATTTTGTTGTTTATGTTTGTTTCCACTCTCTTCCCTCTTAGCAAACATACTCTTGCCATTGCTGCTACTGTCAGGTACAGAATTGCCCTTATTTTGTATACTCTTTAGACTTACGTGTGCCAAAGTAGGGTATAACTATGCTGTAAATTAAGCTGATATAGATTGTATCATATCATTTATAGCAAACTTCAATTGACTGGGTAAAAGAATTCATTTTAAACGAAAATTCACTTTTAATGTAGACTTAAAAGAATTGATTACGGTTTCTATTTCCATATGTATAAACAAGATTCATATGATATGATGAAAAAAGATAAAAAATAAGTTATATAATCAATATTTTTATACCATATTTGAACTTTATATACAATTTTTGGGTATTTTCAAGCATATCAATGATTCGAGCTCTTAAAGATAGACCAAGACCATTGTTGCTTGTTTAGTTAAGAACACTCGACCACAGCATACTTACATGTTTGGATTACACTTGTTGTTTACAAAAATTGCAACAGACGTGGTCAGATTAGCTGTTCGGGTTATTCTTTTGCCAATTTCAGGCTTTGGCCTGCGGATGAGCACCTAAGGCAAAAAGAGAGCACTTGTTTTAGTTCAAAAAGCAAAATAAAAATGTAAATAAATTTCGATATGAAAGTGAGTAGAAATTTGTTGTTTAAGAAACATTCATTGTAATGCTTCGTCACTAGCTTGTCCAAGGTCTTTGTCATTTAAAAGCATTTCAGTGTATTTAGCTAAATTCCAAAATTTCTTTTGATTTTTGATAATCAATAAAAACAAAACTTCATTGATTTAATATTACAAAAAAAAACATTTCATTTGCTCAGCGGTGCAGTACCTACTAAGATTAAGTAAAAGTCCTCAAAATATTTTCAAAATCAAAGAGTTATTTCAATTCAGGATTTAGTATGCAGCTAAGCGTAAATAATTCATTTGTCCCAAAATGAAATTCACATTTTAAAGCATTTCGTGAATTTTGATATCTTTTTTTTTGTTCTTCGAAGTGTTTTCTTAGTAGAATGATTTCTCAAGAAGACTTGAAAATAACTTGACTTGAGTAATTTATAATTAAACATCAATTATTAACTTAATATTTAGTTGCTTGACTTAAAAAATAGTTTTACTAAATAGTTTTTACCGCCTTTGGCTGGCGAATGATACAACTCGACTCATTACGGGAAAGACATGTGTTAATTTATGTAACTTTCCCGAAATGCTATTGTGACGTTCATTAATCATTTTTGTGTGTTTCTTGGCCCCGTCTGGGTCACAGCCTACTCTTTTATGTTATTTTTAGTTAATTGTTTGTGCTGTAAAATGTTTATGCGTTTTCCAGCAACAACAACAACAACAACTACAACAACTACAACAACAAAACTCATAATAATAACGACTGCCTGCTTTTGGCCCCTTTGACTAATGTGTGCCGCGTGCACGTTTTTGTTGCCAATGATTTATTATGCGCCAAATTTATGAAAGGGTTATTTTGTTGTTGCTATTTTGTACTTAATCGTATCAATCATATTGAAATTAACTTTGATTACATGACAAACATGAAGTATTTATATAAAAGAAATAACAAATTTTATCATATTATTGAACTTATGTTGCATAATTTGTGTGTGTTACATTCTATTTGTATAAAGGTCAACAAAAAGTATTAACTTATGATATAAGCGAAAAGTTTAAGGATTTATTATGATTCAAGCATGATATTTGATATTTATTCAAAAAAACATATATAAACCAAATGTTGCAATACATTTGTCAAACTTTAGACAAGTTTAAGAAATTTACAAGGCCTTAAGAGTCTTAAGTTAGAACATTTCAGGAATATTTTGAACACTAGTTTAGCTTTGAAACATTGACGGTGATACGTTTTAAACATAAAACCATTTTCTTGACTGGAAATCGAACCCAAGGTTTTGTGTGTCAGAGCAGAAGACCCTTCCACTAGGCCACAATCGTCCGTTCAAAGAGTTTTCATTCTTATTTTAGGGCAATAATCGGTAGTTTTTGAATTGAAGACCTATTCGAACTGAATTTAGGAATATATAAGAACATATACTTTGAAATTGAAGAATTAAACGGTATGATTTCTAGCCTGACATAAATATAACTAACAAGTTCGTTTTTTTTCTGAGTGTACTGTCGCTTTTAACGTAATCATTAACAACGATCTTTCGCCTAAGAAGAAGCAAGCTCAAAACTGAACTTTGTTGAAAATGAATCACTATGTTTAGTTCCTTTCAGAGCTATAAATGAGAGATTAACTTTTGACTCAATCTGCGAATTATTAAGGCAGTGAATCACAAAAAATTTGAATTCATTCATTGATTTCATTCAAATTGAAAAAGTATTTTGAATCGAACTTTCATTAGGCATGCTTAAAGTCAAAAATACTGTACAAATTTTTATTATTATCTGAAATTAGTTTACCAAATTATGTGCCAAATAAATTGTTTTCAACAATTTTTCATGTACGGCCAATTGGGTTTTGTAACAAACATTGTCTATACAATTATTTATGATTTTGTTTTAACTAGCGGTAGTAAAGCGAAAGTTATAGACTTGTATGTTATATAGGTTGTTGGCTGTTTGCCACATATTACACGAAAACTAAACTACACTATACAACATAATTACAGTGCGTAAAGCGGCAAAAATATAAGAAAAAAAACAGCCATTCACTGGCAATGTAACATAAGAGTGTGCAGGCTATAATCAGCATTAAGACGAGCCTATTATTAAGTTGATTACAATTTGGGATAAGCAAAGTCAAAATGCTCATTGTTGTTATGTTATATGTGTGGGTAACACCCCAAGCCCCCAGTCCAACCAATTTAGCACGACTTGCAATGTGAAGACCTAAGGCAAGATGTTGGCTTGTAGCCTGAACATTGACGATGAGTTGATGGAAGCTACCAATCGTGATATATAACTGACAGTTTGGGCGTTGCATAGTGTTCAGTGTTCAGTTTAGAGTTTCAGGGTTCTTCGACTCTTTAATATACTTGTATATAATGTATGTATGATTTGAGTGTGTTCAGTGTACACTGTACAGCAACCCAGTTTGCCGATCATTAATCATAAAATCCACTCACTCAGCCAAGTCAAACGAAGCCAAGTCAGGCAGTGACTGTAGCAATGACCCATTGAGGCAGCTATTGCGCATGAGCGCGTAAACAAGCATAAATTAATATGGCAACTAATTTAATTAGCCATAAATCAACGAGTTTATTAAACAGTAGCCCCCAATCATGCCAATGTTTCCAGCAATAAACTGCCGCAAATTGGCTAATGCAAACGGCGACCCCAAAGTAATGCCCCATGTGATTATTTATCTTACACTGTCTGCCGCCCACAAGCCCCCGCATTTGCCCCACACACCCCGTTGCCCCTGTCCCCTCTGCATGCACATTAAAAATCAGTTAAATTCAAACATACCACAGATCCAAACATATACACACACACACACACACATGAAATGCTCATAAACAATTTTCATGCATTCAGTCGGTCAGTTTGGCACAGTCCAGAGACCAGGGACCAGAGGCCAGGGACCGTGGATTACAGGGGGGGTGGTCACGGGGAGGGGGACTTTGGAGACCCCACGCTGTGGCTGTGACTATGGCTATGGCTACGGCTATGGCTATGGCTATGTGGCTATGTCGAGTTGGCCCAGTCTGGCCCGACAGCTCTGTGCGACCAAAGGCATTTGGCACATACATTTCAAACATTTATGGTTATTATAAAGCATTTAAGATTATTATAATGCCATGGGGCATCTGTTACAATCGCCATGGATTGGCATATTCGCTGCTGTTGGTGACACCCATGTATAAATATAAAGTGGTTAAACCTTTGACGTACAATTTATATCGCTTTTTCGTTTACAATGTGTATGTTTATGCATTTATATAGAAATATCTTTACGGTTATTACAACTATTGATTTGCACATCGTGTTGATATTAAGCCATTTGCACTCTCATACTCATCGATGCTATTCATGATCACTTTATTTACTCAATTTGTATGCAGGGTTATCCATTATCCATTTAACGTATTTTGATTACTTGTTTGATGTAGCATAAAACTATATTGATTAACTCATCTAACATTTAGTTAGGCAAGTTGCTTTAGAATTATTTGCAATTAATTTGTTTAACTATGCTCATAATGAACCTCATTTTATGATCCTGCCTACAAATCATACAACTACTAAAACACACTATAAATTCAACTAGTGGCAGCTGTAATTAATTATGCATAGATGTAGTATTTTTATGATCAGAACCAATTGACAATTCAAATAGTTGTAATTAATATAATATTAAAATTAACTTTATAATAATGTCCGACCTGTCTATATAAGCACCTGTCTACATAAGCACGTTGATATTATATACTGAAATAGCTAAAAACAGCAAATTTTATATTTACTTACAACGCCGATCGATAATAGCTCATATATAAATAAATTAAATATATAATCAATAAAAATCTGTATTAATTCTTAGTGACTAGTGCCATAAATTATAAGTCTTACGTGTTACACTATAATGATAAATATAAAACACGAAATAAATGCTATATATACCCTTGCAGAAAAGATTTGCATAAGAAAACATATTTCTCAACTGATTGTTTCTATGGCAGCTATAAGATATAGTGATCCGATTTCGATCAAATTTGGTCAACATGTGTAGAACGTGCTATAGTTGAGATATAATGAGTTTGGTCGAGATATTTTGAAAAACACAATAGTTTTTCTTGCAGAAACTTATTTTCAACCGATCGTTCCTATGGCAGCTATAAGATATAGGCGTCTGATTCTTATGAAATTTTGTCATCATGTACAAATTGTCTTTTAACTTACATAAAGTGAGTTTGGTTGAGTTATCTGTAAAAACAAAAAAGTTTTTAATACAAAAACTAACTTTTCAACCTATTTTTAGGACATTTTGTCAAAATGTTAATAAGGGTGTCAACGTAACCCCCGCAGATCGCAGACGTGCGACCCCAACTACGTGAACAGCCTAGTTCGACTCGGCTGTTGATGTTGATCAATAATATACAGGAGGGGATTTCTTCAATTCAGAAATGTTGCCAGGTTTTTTGGCATGCAACATGCTTCACTGTAAGATTTACTCCTTCTATTTTACCCTTCAAGTATTTAATAATCAATGCAGGGACTAACTAATTAGTGAGCCCGTCCGTAACATGTTTTGCCAGAACAAACAGAATGATAAGTATTAAATTTTGCATTTGAATTAAGCATTTAGCAGTTAGCATTTGTCGAAAACGAAATACGAAATACATATGAAACTCTAAGCAGACTTGACAAATAAGTTACGCTTAATTTTGTGGCAAGCGTTTATAAACCGAAACACGAAACACATTTAGACAGCGGCAGCACCTAAAGCAAAATCATTAAAAACGCCACTCTGATAAAAAATTCAAAGACCGACTGAACGAACCAAAAAAAAAAAAAAAACCAAAACCAAACCAAATCCAAATCCAAATCGAAATGAAACGAAACAAAAAACCGAACCCTGGCTAACTGAGTGAGTGCCATAAACTTTGAATTTTACGACGTTGTGTGGTCTCATTTGACATATTGTGGGCTTTACGATTCCAAAATTAATGACACCAAGGCAGGTAACGGGCGGTTTTTGGATTGGGGGCGCCCTGGCAGAGTTGAGTTGGTTGCTTTTTGGTGGCAACCAGTGGCTGAAGTGGGCTACAGTGGCTCCAGTGGCTTCAGTGGCTTCAGTGGCTCCAGTGTGGCTTTTTGGGGGCTCTTGGGGGCTCTCTCGGTTGGCTGGTGCCATACCGGTTTTGTGTATTTTAAACGACAGCCTCATCAGTTAATAAGACACATACCCATTTTTATGGCATTAAACGACGACAAGTGAAACATAAAATATATATTTACTTTATTTTTATGCGCTTGGCGAGGCAACCAAAACAATTTGCATTGCAAATGATCAACGTGTTTGCTTAGTTTGTTTTTCAGACTTTCAGACTTTCAGAGCTGGGTAATATTTGAGAGTTCGAGTCGTCTACTTAAAAACAAATACATTGCGTTGTTTCTTTTTAGGTTTCTTGGTTTTCGTTTTTCGTTTTTCGGCAGCTGAAATAAATCGCAATCAACTTAATTTACGATCTGAAACAGCTTTACGTTCTTTTGGGCGCTTAAATTAAATAATTTAAACTTAATTTGCGTACATAAATTAAGTGAAAAGTGTCAAACATTGAATTTATGTCCAAATTGCATTTATTGCCATGTAAATATTCATTTCACATAATTAATGTCGCCCCCTAAAAACCGATCAATATTATTCGATAAACAACAAAAATAAAAAAAAACAACATGCAGTAATTACATTTCATTAAATGATTATTGATTTTAATCACAATTTGTTTATACACTTTTTCATTCAAAATCTTTTGTTCATATATATATATATATATATATATATATATTTATACACATGCGTACACAATTCGCTAAAATTAATAGATTTATATTTCCTGTTGCCTCAAAGAGAAACTCACTTTCGATATAAAAACGATTTTTTATAGACAATCCGACTTAATTTCCGACTTAATGACTTTATTTATCTCATTTCAAATGAACTTTTTGGCACACAAGCATTATAAAATTCTTTGAAATTATATTGAAAGAAACCTGAATTGAAAGCTAAGTAAAACCGTTCAAATTCGCAAAATATATTTATTAAACAGTACAAAGATATTTAAATAAATAATGGAATTAAGCAGCAGAGCAGACGAAATGACAGTAATTTAATTACTCAGTTTAGCATAGTTTAATTAACTAATTTAACAAACATTTAATTGAATTTAAGCTGTTTTTTAACAAATGTACAACAAGTATTAGAAGAATGTGAGAGAAATTTGTGATGATACATTTTTGATTGGATTTTTATTATTTTTTTGAAATATGTAACTTAAAATAATCACATTTTATTTACTATAAACTATCGCCATGTCAAGCACCTCCAATTTCGATGTCTTTTCTGTTATTCTGCCTGGTACTTGCCCAGTTGATCCTGCTGAAGTTCACTAAGGCAACATGTTTTCCTTAAATAAGAAGAAACTGTCCATTAACTAGGGACGAAACATTCTTAGAATTCGAACCGCGGTATTGAAAAAGCAACTCGTTCGTCGAATAAGAAAAAGCGGGATTACTCTCCTTTTCATACAGATTGTTTTTGATTTGTTTCACATTTCGTTTACTTTGGTTCTTATACTCTTTTTTTCAAAATGGAAAAAAAGAGTATATTGGTTTTGTGAAATGTTAGTCGGTCCGTCCGTCTGTCCGTCTGTATGAACGCATGTTTTTTCCACAGTTTTGAAGCTAAAGCAACCAAACTTGGTATACATGTTTCTATATACCATAGGCAGACAAACTGTTAAGTTCGGCCAGATCGGACTAATATAACATGTAGCTGCCATAGGAACGATCGGTTAAGAAATAAGTTTTTGTTTTTAAAGATAACTCAACCAAACTCACTTTACCTAAGTAAAAAGACAGTTTATATATGCTGACCAAATTTTATCAAAATCGGACGACTTTATCTTATAGTTACCATAGGAACAACCGGTTGAAAAAAAAGTTTTTTTATAAAAAACTATTTTGTTTTTTAAAATTACTCAGGCAAACTCACTTTAACGAAGTTTACGAACAGTTTATAAGTATATAATAAGTCTCTACAAAAATTTAATTTATTAAACGTACAGAAAACAGAGTATATCTCAGTCGGGAGAGCCCGACTGCAAGGTTCTTGCTTGTTTCTCTTAGTATAAGTACTTGAAATGCTAGAATTATGCAATATATGTGTATATGTGTTGAGAAAGCAGCTGTCATTCGAAAATACAAGAATAGAATGATGACTGTTCGCACCTTTGATGTATTTGATTGATCAGTTAGCCAAAATACAAAAACAATCAAGACCCTATTAAATAAGCTCTGTAAAAATTCTAGCTAAAAATGTTAACATCGTTATGTAATTATAGCGTGTTAATGGCTACTGTAAAGGAATGTTGCATGTCATGTTGCATGTTGTACAAGGACGGCTGCAAGGACATTGCCTGGAGGCACACACATTCAACACGGCGTTTGTAGTGAGATATCAAAACTTGTTTTTAATCAGCAAATATAAATCTTAAGAACCAATTCAAGTAACAATTAAAATTGTATAGAAACGTGTTATAAAGTGCTGTAACTAAAGTTAATATCAATTTTTGTATTATATGATATGATGTTGCATTACACTTAACGCTATGCTTTATATAACTTTTGCGTTTCTATTCAATTGAGTTGATCCTTTGAATTTTGTTGTTGCTTATTAATCATGCAGCATATGCTATATAAATCCTGATTTATGCACTTAAACAAATTAAATCCCAGAGTTATGTGCGTGAGTTGCCCTTGACAAGGGGATAATTTGGGTCATCCATACAATATGCGATTGCGATTGCGTTGCGATGCGATATGAATATAAATCATCATATACGATGACTGTATCCTTCCATTGGCAATGCCTGTGGGCTATTCATGTATTGTATATTATCCATTTACTTATTACTGCATCTATAAGGTGTGTGTGTGTGTGTTTTTTTTTGTATTTTTTAAAAACTTTTTGAGCTTCTTGTTTACGAGCTCTATGGATGATTTGTCATTGAAGCTCTCTCTTATAATATGCTTGATAGACCTAGGGATTCTTTCGGACTACTCGTCCCATATTCATAAATCAGCGCTTATTTTGCAGAGCTCTCTTTTATTTATATATATGTTGTATGTGTTTGTGTGTGTGTGTGTGTGTGTGTGTGTGTTTGCTATTTCAACCCCCGTAGCCTACAATTTGTTCAGCAGACAGGCTGCATCCTTGCGTTATCCTGTTGCCCCGTTCTCCTTGTTGCTATATTACAAATGACTGTGGAATATTTATAAGCATCATAAATTTAATTTATGTCGCCACTGCGCCCGCCGCGTTTATTGTGCGCATAATAAACGCTCCTCTCCATGTCGCACAGCCTCCGCCCTCCTAGCCCACCCTCTCTACCTTCACCTACCCCTACCCAAACCCCAAGCCCAAGCCCAACCCATACCCTTTACATTCCGCCAGCTCCTCACAGTTATCCAGCTATTGAAGTAATTTATTATTTTTATACGTTTCGAGTATGTGCGTTTGTGTGTGTGTGTGTGTGTGTGTTTTTTTTTTGTGGCACGCATTTTATACATTATACATAAAATATAGTGCGAAAATTGCAGTTGCTATTATTTTTATTTATTATAGCATTTTTTTGCGTCGCGCAATGTGAATTTGTGTGGTAAGTGATAAATATGCTTTTTTTTTGGGTTCACTGTTGTTAATGGGGGTTGTTTTCTAAGTTGAGCGATGTTAAATTATGTTTGAATTTGTGGACTTTTTGTACTAGCATGTCGTTTACCTTTTATAGATATACATTTGATCATCATGCCAAATAAATCAGGTTGCTTTTATTTACAGTGTATTTATGATAAAATCATGATATCCTTTATTTGTTTCCCTCTATCCAATTGATGTCTTATCTTCTATATGCATATTATGCTTACTTTAAGATAAGCACTTGATCAGCATGTGAAATAAATCAGTTTTTACTCCCTGTTCCCATCAAAAATGGGACAAAGCGAGTTGTAAAGTACTGCAAATGTATGTAACAGGCGGAAGGAGGCATCTCCGACTTGAAAGTGTATATATTCTTGATCAGCATCAATAACCGAGTCGAAATAGCCATGTCCGTCTGTCTGTCTGTAGGAACGCATCGATCTCAGAGACTTTAAGAGACAGAGACACTTAGCTTGGCATATAGGTTCCTGTGTACCATATGCAGATCAAGTTTATTTCAAATTTTGGATACACTCCCACGCACCCATGCAAGTTGAATACAACACCTCAATACGCACTCGTAAAGCCACCATATTGAAGAAACATCTTTGATACACATATATGTTATATCAATGTTGATCAGCTGCGTAAATTTCATAAAGATCGGATAACAAACTCCAAAGTTATTGAAGAATATATTTTCCCCTGTCTCATCAGGCAGAAGCAACAGTTTGACAAGCACTGGACAAGTTAAGTGCGTTGCTTTATTGCGTTGCCGCTAAACTGCTTGAAGTGCCAATTGGGAGGAGGGAGTTTCGTAGTGGGGCACACTCGACTAGAGCATTCTTACTTGTTTAATATTTAGATTTTTGATAAAATCTTAAAATTCTTTATATCTTTTTCTCGATCTAATGTGCGCTCTATCTGCTATATGTTCATTGTGTAGGAAAGATTTAAGATTATTGTTACAGGATTTTTACAAAGTATATGCAGGCCTTTTGCCATTTCCGATTCCCATCAAAACACCCTGAGATGAACCTTTAGTCCAAAACTACGAGAATATTAAAAAAAAAAAAAAAACAAAACAGGAACACAAGCTCGACATTATTTTGTTCATTGAAAAGTTCTTGAAAATTGGAAATTAAACTGATTGAAAAGAAAACCTTGCATTATTCACTTTGGAAAAACGTTGCTTGATTTATTAGTATATATATATATAAAAAAAAAATTAATATTTGGTACTAAGTACATTCAATATGAGATCACAACGATCCATATTAAATATTAAATTATCTATTTATGATAGCTGTGCTCATGTCCACCATATGAATGCTCATCATGTCCGCCATATGAATGCTCATCGTGTCCAGCATCGTGTTCAGCATAGTGACCAGCATCGTGTTCAACATAGTGTCCAGCTTCATGACCTGCATCGTGTCCAGCCTCATAACCAGCATCGTGTCCAGCATCATGCACAGCAACATGTTCGTAGGCCTGGTGTTCGTGTCCATGTCCATGTGCATGTCCATGACCATGCTCCTGTTTCAATGTGAAGCTGCTAGAGCTGGGACCATGATGTCCATGATGAGCATGATGGCCATGGTGAGCATGTTCATGATATTCCTCATGGCCATGTCCTGAGTAGTCGGAATGTCCAGCCTGTGAATGCTGCTCGAACTCAACATTGCCACCCTCATAGCCGCTATGTCCATGTGCATGATGTTCTGGCACATAATGATGCAGTTTCTCGCGATGAACTTGAGCCTCGAAACCCTTGTGCTTGTCAGCAGTATAGTGGACAGTGCGCTTGTGACCATCGGCATCGATCAACTCATAATGTCCAGTCACCTTGTGGCCATCACGATGTTCACTGTGTTCCTTGACATCGCCCGTTTTGTGATCCTTGACGCCATACTTGAAGTTATACTCGGCATGCGAATCATGATGATCGTCATGATGACCATGATGGTGGCCTGATCCTTCATGGTGATCATCGTGGGAAACCAGATGCACTGAGGAGTGACTGGTAGCACCACCACCACTACCATGAAAAGGAGCAGCCTTAATGACCACACAGGCCAACAGGGCAAACACAGTGAATATCTATGAGAAGGATTAGTTCATTTATAGCTAGGATATGCAAATGTTTGTAGTATTAGCTTACCTTCTGGACCATGGTGCTGCTGCAAATTGAATTGTTGATCTTAGCTAGGCGTTGTTTGAACTCTAAACCCAAGCGGACTGTGCTGGAATAGAGTTCAGCCATTCGTTTTTATAGTCAGAGTTTGGGTAAAATTTGGACTTACTTTCGAATTGTGTTTTAGTTACGCCCATTACGGTTCAAGTTCGTAAATGTTACTTTCGCCCTAACAATTACTGACGTGTTTCGCAAGCAGTTTTTTTTGTTGTTTTTTTTTTTTTATTAATTTAAATTAAATCCACGAATAGTAATTCATTGTACAATTTATTGTCCCATCGATGGCCAATTTAAAATGGCATTGTTTATGGTCGCTTGTTCTTGTCGTCGGCATAATCCCTAAAAGCTGAGCTGAGCTAAGAGCTGAGAGCTGAGCCTTGATTCGAAGATGGGGCAACAAACGAGCCTCAAGATTTATATGCCAGGCATACGTTGAGTCGTTGACGTCAATCAGCCTGACAAAAAGTCATCAGAATTGCACTGTGGACCCTCTCTCGCCTGTCTCTCCTCGAAAGATCGAACCCAATGCTCCCAGTGACAGTGGCTCTGGTCTCTTGTCTCTCGTCTCTTGTCTCTCGTCTCTCTGGCAGATCTGGCTCTGGCAGCCTCAGTGGCTGCTGCCTGTCAGAAGTCAATCGGCTGCCGTCTGTCAATGTCGTGTCGCCTTCATCAAAGGCGAAGAATCGAACGACGAGTTGACAATGGAATTGGATGTGCATGTAATCCAAAGGACTTCAACTCAACAAACGCAGGGAGCTGTCGTCCCTTATACAATTTGCATTTGATGCGTAAATTAGCTGACATTTGGATATGAGCAAAAAAAACTGGAATTAATGAAAACTCAATGCAATTTTTTATATAATAAAATGCTATAGATGATTTATTGGAACAAAAGGCTCACGGCAGTTGCTATAATTGGAAACGTCTTTAGAAAGTGTTCCCAAGTAGCCAACAAAAGTGTTCCCATTTATGAAAATGTTTCTCTACTATTCTTAAAATGGGAACATTTAGAAACTATGCAAAAATATGTATAAAGTGAAAGGGTTCTTTTCACAATTGTTCCCATTATGTTTTTGTATAGCACCATAACTAGTTTTGTTATCATGAAAAGCATATTATTACTTGTTAAGAAATTAAGAGAAAAAATGTGTAAAGTGAAGTTATTTCCGAACAGTTTCCATGAGTATTGGTATTTATTATAATATTGTATATTTTTATAATGGAATTCACGGCACTAAAAGTTAATAAGAAACTAAGTAAAAATATGTTTTAACTGTACATTCAGAAAAAATCGGCCATGCTAGTCTTAGAATTAGTATTCAAACCGTTTTATTCTTCAAATTCAAAGTATTATACTTCTATACATATTCTTAAATTCAATACGAATAGGTCTTCAATTCAAGAATGACCTTTCACTGTCATGAAATAAGAATAAAAGCTTTTGATTTTGTACAAAATAGTTTCGAAATTTATATAAAACTTACTTAATATACGAATTTTCATCTTAAGATAAGCTATTTTGCATTCGGACAGATTTTGTTAACGTTTGTACTTTATTTGAGCATAAATTCCTTGATTTTTTGAAGATTTTAATATTTTTTATTGTGCTAACTTCTTACATAAAGTCCGTTCACCTCTTTTGAAAAGCTTGATAATTACAACTGATCCTTAAGCAATTGATATCGAAATACACAGCAGAAATATAACTAAAGCTGTTTCGAATTTCACTTGAATTTCAGATAGAAAGTTAAGATTTACTTTTAGAAGTGCCTAAAAATTATAAGAAAACTAAGGAAAACTTAGGTTATTGTAACCTGCTCAAAAAAGTATTCTATATTATTTTCTGTGGAATAAATTCGAAGATGGAATTCGAAGCAATGATTCTTGAGCTCTAGTCCTAAATTTTGAACGAAAATTAGAGAATGTATAGTTAAGTTTCTTTGGTATTTGTGGTAGGGAGTAGTTGAGTTGGTGGAAAGTATTTAAGTTTCTGGATCATGTAAGGGTTTCATTGCAGGAATTAACATATTGTTTGATATTTATGTTTTGAAATAGTTCCATTACTACCAAAGTATGTATTTCAACTAAAGTAACTACGCACATTGTCAAAACTTCTATAGTTGTTTCATATTTATCATAAAAGCTCGTCTGAAGTCTTGTTTAAAGTATTAGTTGATTGCGCCCTGCCCTTGATGATTATACAGGTATGTCGAACTTCCCATTCACAATTCGTCTTTGTCAGGATACTTGCTGCTTTATATATATGAAGCTTGCTGAAAACTGATACCTTACTGTTGTCAGACCAATGTTGGTTGTTGATGGATGCTGTGTTGTTGCTGTTGCTTCTGCTGACTGCTTGGTTGGTTGTTTGGTTGTTGTCAGTGTCATTTCTGGCTGCGTTTTGTGGGCACATTTCGGCTGCTTGATTACTCATGTCAATCAGGTTTCCAAACAGCGACGACATGCTGTCAATCTTTGTGTCATGGCCGCTGAAGTTGTTGCCATTGGAGTTGGACAACAAGTACGCTTGATTGTGCGGCCCAAAAGGCAAAAAGAGATTCGAAGGGAGCGCAAACGAATTGAATCCAAACGAAACGAAACGATACGAAAGGAAAGGCAAGAAACGGATAAAAAAACAGCACACACAAAATGCTGATGCCACAAAGGTGCACACTGCCAGAGTAGTGACAGTGACAGTACTTGATATTGTTGTTGTTGTTACTTTAGCTGCTGTTGTTGTTGGATTGATGTGCATTGTATGTAAATTGGGCGGTCGTTTTCGCATTTGATGCCCTGTCAAGGGATAATCAACAGCAGTACCAGCAGCCTGGCTGACGCAGGACATCGACATCCACATTCACAACGTTGTATCCACATTCACATTCACAATTCGCATTCACATTCACATTCACATTCACATCGACGACTGCTGCAACTGCAACTCATTATGCAGACGCATAAAATTGTTGCGCTCCCCTTTGCGATGAATCGTTGTATCGATTGATGGAAGGTCGGTTGTCTGCTTGATTGCTGTTACTCCTATAACGAGCGTTAAGAAATACGGCTCCAATGTACGATAATTTGCAATGAGAATTTCACTGGCAGCAGCAGCAGCAGCAGCCCCCGCACTTTAATCGGCTCCTATCCGCAGTCGAGTCACATAAATTTTGCCTTCGCCTGACATTTTGCGAAAAACGTTCCGAAATTGAAAACGATGTTCAGCTTGTTGACAGATATTCGTTTGACAGACCGTCAACTGTCATTGCGAACGGCGTAAACGTTAACTGAAAGCCACCGCAAAGGGCCCAAAACCATATTGATGGCTATCCTCATCCTGTGTTGACAATTTTCCTTTTGCCAATCGTCATTATCATTTGAGAGTGCTTCTCTTTTTGGACATCCTTAGTGCTCATTTGCTGCATTATTTTCGATTCTCGTTTGTAGTAATCCATAATGCAGCTGCTTAACTTTTATATATACTTATGTAGTTGCTATTAATTATAAAGATTTTACAAAGTTTAAGTGCATTTGGAATTGAGATTTGATTTCAAATATCTACTAAGCACAAACTTGTGAATTTTAATAATTATTTGGACAATTTTAAACTCTCTAGATTACAAATATTTTTTTAGAAAATTTCTTATTAACTTGAACGTTGTTGTGCCAACGAACAGGTTGCCAAACGACACCAATCAAGGACTTCTTAACGGGCGGACCCAGGCAACATGCAACCCACCTCCCGCCCAACCAAACGAGGAACCTGCTGCATAACGTGAGGTAGTCAAGATCGTAATCAAATAACAAATACAAATTGTAAGAAAAAACATCAAGTACCTATTAAATAGGGAACTGACATAAGAGTATGGTTCTTAGTTTAAAAAAAGAAGTAGTTTTACTTATTATTTGTAATAATAGTTTTAATTTGATACATATATGTTATTTGTTGCGATTAGGCTTGTCCAATCAGATGCTTAGTACTGGTAATACTTGCAAGATTCAATTTTAGAAATATATTATGCAAATGAGCCAGCATTAATATGCCATATCAAATAGTAAAGAGCAATGTCGCCAACTCTAGTACATATGTATGTACTTGTGTAAATATCACATAAAGACAACAGTGTCAAAGCATTTTCTTCACATATTTCAAAGAGTCGAACAAAATTGTCTGTTGGATGACAATAAAATATTAGAAGACAAGACACGCAAAAAAATGCGTTAAGAAATTGCAGCAATTGCAATTGAAGAGAGAAAAAAAAACGGGTCTACCATAAAGTTAGCTGTAATCGGTAATTGCGAAAAGTAAAGTAAGTAAACTGACAGAGAGAGCAATAGTGTGAGAGCGAGAGAGAAAGAGAGCGAGGAGAGCTGGACTTTGTAAGATATGGCCAGCGAGGTGTCATGGCTAGTAGCATAGGGGGTCTGTCTGTCTCTCTGGTCTTTAGGATTGTAGCTGGTCTGTATCTGGTGACCAGTAGCAACTACCACTCCTCCCCGCCCCCCCTCTTTTGGTAACCAAGTGTTGACAATTCTCGTCAATTACGTTGTAATGCGTCTGGCAGCGGCTGCTGCATCGACGTTCCTCAGTTGGCATTGACGCATTGCTTGACACATTATGATGCTTGATTTGTTGTCATGGCAATTTTGCCACCATTCGCACTTGTATTCGTATTCGTATTCGTATATGTATTCACTTTGTATTCGCTTTAGCTGCTCCTCAAATGGCAATGCCGACAGTTTCAGTCGCTGTGTAATGCGAATTTTTCACTATGGACAAATGAGTTTGTCGCGTCCTTTTTGCGTTATAATTAGGCTTTTTGTTTGGTGTACAGAAATACTTAACAACATTGTTGGCCTTTTCAGTTATTAATGGCTAACTCTGCGCATGTTGGTATTTAACGTGTTTATCGCAATCAGTTGCAAGTTGTGCTGTTTTTCTTTTTTTTTTGCGATAAAACTGCATTTCTGTATGTTTTTTTTGAGTTGTGGATCGCTTGAAAAGGCATTTCAAAGAGCTTTGTGGTAATGATAAAAATACTACAGCAATGAAAACTGAAAATCAGAAATGCATTAAGCAATGCTAATTACAAGTTTTTGACAAATTTTTAGCAATTTTTGTTGACTAACAGAAATAGTTAAGAGATTGATGCTTAATTTAATTGAAATGAAATTTGATCCACATGAATATGCATATTATTTAAATAGTCGAAAATTCACATATTTATTGTCACGTACGTACGTATTGTTCAAATTTATAGTTCTTTTATGGCAAACATTTGGCATTATAATTCCATTTTCATTCAACCAAAAAATATAATCCATATTTCTACACTGATAGATCGATCAAATGTGGAACACTGGTAGCTGGCAGATGTAATCAAACGTGCTCTTGAATGCCCCCAGAGGCCTTTCAATTAATTTTTTGAAAAATCGAAAAATTTACAATGCCCCCAACTACTATTTAAGAGGTGCCGGTGCCTTTGTGCCAATGAACAAAATATAAAAAAAAGCCAGTTACTTTAATGAAATACATCTGTTGGGACTTTGGTGGTTTTTTTTTTTTTTTTTTTTTTTTTTGTCGGCGTTTTTACACAAAAGCCAATAGGCAACACACAATTTATGATTAATCACAAGATCGATGAGAAAATTATGCTTATGACAATGGGCAAAAGAGGCAAACTGGCAGGCGGGCCATCGAGTTGGTAGGCGGGGTAGGCGGTCAGGCAAACATTCAGGCATTAATCTGCATTTTCTAGGCCCCTGTGAGATGACAAAGCGCTTATAGCGCATATAATTATTGGTTTTGCCGACAAAGATCAGATGGGAAAGAAGTCGCAAGTGGCAGGAAATGCCACTTAATTTGTTTTTTTTTTCCTCTTTTTTTTTCTCTTTCTCTGTTTTTTTTTTTATGTCTTAAGTATTGGCCAGCCGAAATGTCATTAATGGCAATTGCTTATAATGACTCTACGTCTTTATAAACAGCCTTTCAGTCAGCATGCATAATTTGCTCTATGTCAGTACAATGAATACTTGACTACTGTTAAACCACTGACTGAGTAACAACTGCTGATTATATGATCTTGTATTTTTTTATTTGCTTAACTTTATCGAACATGTTTGCGGCTCAGTTCAAATATGATTTCATAATCAATTAACATAAGCTATGTGTGCTTGATTCGATATGGCTGAATATTAATGAATGTTATTGTGATTTGAATTATGCTGGAAAATATATAAAACACAGTCCAAAGTTGAGCTAATAGATTAGCTTTATAAACTTAAGTGACAACTTGACAGCTTAAATTTTAACTAATATTTTAGACTTCTTTGATCAAAGCAGCAGGTGTCAAAAGTAATTGATGAAAATGGTATAACAAAAGGTGTTTTAAGTACATACGATATTTTGCTTTTGAATCTCTCAAATCAAAGTAGGTAATTATAGGCTCAAATTTGCAATATTTATTTATTTACTTTTAAGAAATAAGTTGATATTAAGAATGATCGGATTGTGCATTACCAATTTACACCGAATCTCGATTGATTTCCGAATTACTTTTCCCATTTTTTGATCAGCATGGTTACGTTTTCGCTTTTTATACCCTTGTTATAATTTTGTCACGAAATATAAAAATTTATATATTCGTGATCAGCATCAACAGCCGAGTCATGTCCGTCTGTCCGTCTGTCTGTCTGATTATATGCGTTTTTCAAGACTTTGTTCTAGAGCTATCTTGATGAAACTTGGCACAGATGCTTCTTCTTATTGTAGGTAGTAACTATAGTTGAATTGGCCAGATCGGACCACTATAACATATAGCTGCCATAGGAACGATCGGTTGAAAATAAGTTTTCCTATGCAAATCTTTTATGCAAGGGTATATATCTTCGGCACGCCGAAGATAACATTTCTTTCTTGTTTCAAACCGATTTTGAACCCGAGTTTTGATAGCAATCGATAAATTCAAAACAGCAATCACTACGTTTTGCAACAGACCCTATTTATTTTCTCTGATACATATACATATCAGTTTATCAAATAATTCATCATTTTGTTCTATAGTGTCTTCATAGTTCGAAAGTCCAAATTGCACTTTAATTTATTTGTTTGCATCTCGATTAGTTAATCTTTGTTATCCCTATTGAAGACTGAGTTTATTCTAGAGTTGTTAAGGCTTGGCTTATGAAATACCATATTTATTATACGTGTATGTGTATTCAATGCTAATCTTTTTTTCCTTTTCAAGTGACAAAACGTGCAACAATTAAAACCAAAGAAAAGTGACAAAGTACTTAAGTCGCGTTCTTTATAAGACACTATTCTGAGACGTATTGTTCAGAAGATACAAAAGGTGGGCTAGCGATGTTATGTCTAATCATTGGTTAGATTTAGAAATGTGCAAAATGTATCACAAAGAACTACAACGAAGTTAGAAACTGATTCATATCGGGTTACGCAAAGGTAGCTGCAATTTCAAACATCAAATTTCACAATTGCTGTGCCGTGAAAATTCGAACCCAATGATTTAGCAAAGATTAGAGAAAGAATAGGCTAACATGTTGGCTACCTAACAGTTGTAGAAGTACTTTGTTTCGGTGCTTTGTCTGTATACAGGGCCAACTACTGGATTTGTGCGATGTTTATCTTAATTCGTTTGTTTTCATCAAATTACAAAATTGCGTGTGATAACAATCAGAAGTTGAGTCAGTCCCTACAGCTAATCCCTGACATGTGACAGTGGGAATGCTGTCCATCATGGAATTAGATATGATCATAAATGTGCAAAGGGAAAAACATTTTCAACGAGCCAAAAGAGAGCCCTTAAAATGCTACCCTCTAGGTAGCACTAAGTACCATTGTATTGCTGTCAGCATGTTAAGCGCCCCTTTTTCTCACTTGTTGGTTTTTCAACCATTGTATATATATATGTATATATATTGTAGTATAGGACTATTTTGTCAGTTGTCTGTCTCATGGTCTCTGCTACGCTCGGCTTATTTAATGCATAAACAATTATTTCCATCAGGATTTGAACAAAAAGTCGACAAAAGCAAACAATTCCGTATGCAATTCAAGTGAAACACTGGCAACATCTGTCTGTACACTCTTTTCAAACAGGATTTATGTGCCCAGTGATTAGCAAAAAAGGACCATTTTAAGCATACTGAGCAATTGCAATTCTGAGCATTTCACAAAACTGAGTAATGAAAAATATAAACCGCAAATATTTGTAGTACTCTAACCAATTTGAAATGTGTATGTCTTTACTTTGTGCATTGCTAATTACTTAAAAATATAAGAATTCTTTTGGATTAAGAGCGACAAAACAAAAAGTCAAAGCCATGTTCGCTGGTGTGAGATTTCCTGTTAGAGGAGTACCAAACATTTTGTGGTTCGACCAGCAGCAGTTCCTATTTGGATCCGATTACCTGCCAGTGTGCTTTCGGTACATTTGCCAAATCACTAAAACTCCTCACTGACCAGGCACACCTAATTAGCTCTCGGCCAATGGACAAGCTATCAATTTACCACAGTGCGCATCGGATAACACATTTGTCCAAGGCATCTATGCTATGCTATGGTATGGTATGGTATGGTATGGTATGGTATGGTATGGTATGGTATGGTATATCAGGCACATACATACATGGGGTAAAAATTGGAACTCAGTTATATGCTGTCCTCGCACCTTTTACCCATCATCCTATCATATGGGGGCGCTAATCTCTGCTACCCAGATTAACACAGAGCAACAAATTTTGTGTGTGTGCCGGCTTGGTCAAATGACAGCCGCCAGAAGGCCCAAATTTACGGCTTTCTGGGTAATTTGACACTCGGGACGGCAAAAACCGGCCACTAGGACACAAACATTGCGTCAGTTGAGAACTGAGAGAGGGATTTCGGGTATATCGGGTACATCGGGTGTCTATATGCATGTGTGTGTGTGGTTGAGTTGAGTTCAGGGTTCGGGGTCGAACTTGTGGTTAGCGTCAATTGATCACAGACGTCTGCAGTTGTCATTTAATTTTCTACTCACACATAGTGACATTAATGAGCACAGGGGTCTTTTGATATTATGAAACTATCTAAGGTAGCTAAATGTGACTGACAGAAGCTAATTAATACGAAACGGCTGTCATGAGAGTTGATTGCTACAAGACTTTTGGCTCATAGATATCAATTGCTATCAAGTCTTTAGCCATTCTGATTCTGATCGGAATATACATTTTTAGCTGTTCTAGATGCCGAATATCGATGGAAAAGTTATCAAATTGAGCTTTAAAAAGGTATTAACGTTTGCTGTTTCTTTTGAAATTTGGACTACGAAATCGAAAACGAATTAAAAGTTCTCTGAAATGGAAACAGGCTTGGTAGATTAATATGTATATATATTATATATTATAATAGAATTGAAAAACCTTTAGAAAAAAGTGCGTTCTTTAAACTTGACTTATTTTTTTTTTACTAACTTAACCGTTCAAACTTTGATCGTAAATAGTCCAATCGATTGTAAAATAGCTAAATCTGTGGACACAATAAGTTAAACGAAATTAAAAAGGAAATCCTTGCAGTGCTAGGAAAAAAAAATTAATTAAAAATGTGTTTTTTGTATATTATTTGAAATAGCTCTATTTTTCAACAACAATAATTATTTTAATAAAATTGTATATAACAAACAATTTGAAGCTATTAACTTTTATTAACAGACAAAAGTTTTTTCATTCAAAACTTGAGAACTACGAGTATCTGCTTCAAATATTTTCAATTACTCACTAAAAGATACATTTATATGCTGAAAATAGTTATAAGTTGTGAAAAATACCTTTGACTCTTTGATATATTTTTGTACTGTTCTTTTTGTTGTTGTTTTTGTTAAATATGAAAAGGTTTGAGTGAATAAATTTTTCATTCATATGCAGTGACTTATGCATGGCCATGTCCACGACAAATAACAAGAACAACAATCGAAAATTGGAATCGTGTGTGGCAGAATCAACAGAAGTGAACATAAAACCATCCGTCATTCAGGCATGCATGAATTCATATTCAATCATGTATTCAATGCAATGCGTATTGCATACTGCATACTACTGTATATTGTATACTGTATACTGGAATACAGAAATACTGAAATACTGGACATGCGGGGCTTACGAGTATAGTATTTAAATAAAAGTCCAATGTTTACGGAGTGCTCTGTTCACATGCAGCTCGTTAGCTTAAGATATTGCGTAAAAAAACGTTAAATATTTGCATTTCTGGGGATTGGGTATTTGGTATGGGTATTGGTAAGGGGAATGGGATGCAACACATTGTGTGCGTCAATGTTGCTGTTGCCTCTTCAATCAATAAAATGTCAGAAATGCATTGCTGCCAACAAACCGTTGCCATAGTCAAAGCCAGGAGCCAGAGCCATACCCAATACCCAATACCCAATAGCCATGGCCAGAACCAGAAGCAGAAGCAACAAAAGCAACAGCAACAAGAAGAGACACTGAATGACGTACTGACTGGCGGACCGACTCGATTGGTTGTCTGATTTCTAGGCATGACTGATATATGGCTTGTATTGACATGGACACAGTTCTTGACTTTCATTTTGTTGGCCCCGACGTCGCTTTCTGCACAATGCAAACGCCACACCAAACAGCCAAATCGTCGAATCGACGAACAGTCGAACAACCGACATCCAACATCATGTGTCAATATGTCAGTCAGTCCAACTGCCAGTCCAATGTTTGCATAAGTCTGTACGATTTCAGATCTCTTGCGACTGCGACTGAGACTGAGGCAGAGACTGCGACTGCGACTGCGACTGTGACTGCTGCTGTTGCTTTTCTTTGATCGCCTTGATTTACATAACTTTCCGACAAAGGAAACTCGGCGCAGTTTGGTTTGAGTTTTTGAGTTTTTGTTGCCCTGTTATCCCCCAATTCCCAATTGGTTTGTAAATTGCTGGCGCCGTCTGAATTTTGATTTGTTTGAAATGTTTACGCAAATATGAAAATAAATATAATCCAAGTTGAACATACGTTCTTCTTGCCGCACCCAAAGCCATAGCTCCAAAACAATCAGATAAGAACTGACCCATACATACATACATATGTACATAACATATACTTATACTTATATCGGTCATTTGTTTTCAACTCACATTTCATTTTGCAAAAACCTATAAAATCCATATTAAATATCTACCAGTTGTGACACCATCTGATAAAATCGCACAGCCCTCGCCCATAAATTAACCTTATTGAGATGCACGATTACAAGCAATTTACTGTTTACGCATTACCATATAATATTGTATCTGAATTGGACTTTGGGTTTTTCGGTTTGAGTTTTATGTTATGTCTTATGTGTGTACGCGTATGTCTAAAGCTTCGCATTTAATGACCCATAACGTTCATGTCGCGTTTTGCATTCCTAATATCCACACTCAAAACTGAATTAATATCAGTTTGTTTCAATTCAATTCGTTTCGTTTCGTTTAGTTTCCATTCGATTCGTTTTGATTCGATTGATTCATTCATAATGTGTGACATGCACATACGAATGATCTCTCGACTAGTTGCTAACCACTTGACAAACTGGTCAAAATAGAAAACGATGTGCATGAGTTTAACGACAGTCGTAAAAAATTTTATATTCTACTAATTGATCCGGTGAATACATCCGGGCAATAAAAAGTGTCAGCACAAAATAACAAAAACAAAAAGAGACTAAATAGCTGCCATAAGAGAAGCATTAGATATAGCTGTTCGATTCTGAACATATGCATAGATATTTACTTGCCTAATCGTCTTGATCATAAATTGGGAGACAATGATATAAACATATTATTTCTGATCATTTATATGTGGCTTTGTTTTTGACTATATTTTGAGGACTTTCAGTTTATTTTAGTGGGTACGGCTTCTCTGAGCAAATGAAACGTTTTTCTGAAAGTTTGAATGTTCAACCTTTAAATTTTAATAATTATTTTATAACAAATTTAATAATAGAATATCGCCAGAAGAGTATCTTGAACTTCACATCCATTCACTTCTAATTGTAATTTCGCAAATCTAATAATAATAACTCATTCAAATATACTTATTGAACACATCTAAATTATGTTTATAAGCTCACCAGATGATCAAAAGCTTCTTTGACAATATCGTCCAGATAACACCAGGCGTGAGCTGCTTGCCTTATTAATTCAAGCCGGTCCAAGCCCGGGTTCATCCGTCTGTATAGCTGAATAAAGTTAAAGTATCCTCTGTATGGCACTGGGTCTTCCATCTTTATATAAAATATCCAGTAGATTAAGAAATATTACAATTCTTGATAAGAGTTTTCACTTACCTTTAAACAGAAAATGATTTTTAATATATGTAATAATGTTGCTTTTAGAAGTTGTTATAAATTTGTTGTTCCTGCAACGATTTCTTAGTCTATACTGAATCTATACGAGAAACTATTCAACATTTGGAGCAAAACATGGATACATAATGACTAGCCTACTTTATATATCTTAAAAATAAGATCTTGCTTTCCAACATTCTCGTATGCCATACCCAGATAAGGGTTACTTTAAATATTAAAAGTCTTCATCAAATCGCTTATTTTGCAGACAAGCCCAGTTCCATCAATTTGAATATTTTTGCAAGTTGGCCATGTATCCCTTTTAATTGAATTGATAACCATGAGCTTAAATATCAATTTGTATTGAATTTGAATTTGAATCCAAAATAAGATGAATATCGTAAGAAAGTATAACAATCTTTATGATCTTAATGATGACCTTCACATCAACGCAATGGGGCTGTAAATTTCTAATGAGAAAACTTTAAATATATACAATGAACAGGACTTATTAATGTTAATAAACCCACCAAGTGACAAAAACTTCTGTTTCTACAGTTTTCTGTTTGGCGATTTGGCTTGTTTTTGGCAGATCTGAATCTCGTTGTAGCATCTACGGATGTAGATATATTGGCAATATTGGCATAATGGGTCACTCAAGACTTTAATCGGTCATGATATCGGAATGAGAACAACTAACCACAAGTGGCATGCAGCTAACTGAACCCAGTAAATTAGTTTAGCTATATGAATACCAAAGAGTATTTGCATAGCAAGTAAGCGTGGCATGGCGGGAAATGGAAATAAAATAAGAATAAAACTAAGATGAAAATAGAGTAATCTGACACAGGTAACAAGCGCCACCTAACCTCAAGGCTTGCATTAACTGGTTGAGAACTTCATGGAGTTCCATGTTAAAAATCCCGTGAGCTCTTATCAAAGTTAAGTAACTGTTCTTATCAACATCTGAGTGTTTCTGCATTGAAGAACAATATATCTTAAAATGCTGGTTTGGAACTCCTAGGTTTTGGCTGACGATCACATCTCGGGCAGCATTGAGTCTTCCTTCTGGATACTGCACATTTTGGCTTCACTGCACGGCGTTGCTTCCTGCAAATGATCTTGCGCTTAGTTTTTCTGGAGCGACAGCCTGTGTTGTCCTTATAGACACCAAAATAACGCCTGTCTCTAGGGTCCATCTGGCTGTACCAGGATTTCCTGGCCTTGAATATTCCATTCCATTCATTTCATTCCATTGTGAGCATGAGGGTATATCATTGATTTCAAAATTGTTAATTCTCAGTCTATATGAAACTCCCTGAAGATGAAAATGTATTACAATATTTGATCTATAGTTATCTATAGTTACTCGAGTAGCAAAAGTTTATAGGGTTTATTTCAAATATTAAAAATATTCACAAAATCGTCAATTGCATAGATGAAGGGCTAGTTTTGTTAATTTATATATTTTTGCAAGTTCTACAAATGAAAAACCGACATAACTCTCCGATAGTATTTCGAATTAATAAATGAAACGACAGAGATTGGGTTTCCATTTAGCATAATTTTACCAATATGCAAATGAGATGGGTCAAACAGTTGGACAATTGCGGGTCAGGATAAATCATACCAAAGACTTTTCTTTGTATGGTCGTTTATGATAATCCTTCTTAAGTTCCAATGCATTCTCAAAGATTTAAGCTGTTCCTGTTTGGGTGTGAAACCGAAGATTGCGAGAGGGCAAGATTAACAAAAGTTATTATTCTTCAGATTTAAGATTTCATCAATAGTAGATACAAGTTATGTGTTGGCAAATTTGAGTTACATGCTTCAACCTTTTTATCACTTGTGACACAGCTAATCAATTCAATCTTCCAGTAGCTCACACATGTCGGGTCTCACATAAATTGAACCTTCATGAGGATTTAATTGGCTGTCTGCCATAATACGCATCAACATATCATCGTGTTGAACTCGTTTACTTTGCTGATGTCCGACATTTTGTATAGTTTGTTGTTCGAACTTCGAACCCTCAAAGTGTGGCATTTTAGGTTTCTTTTTTTTTTTTTTTGTTTTTTTTTTTTTTTTGTATTTATTTTGAGTTTAGAGTTTGTTGTGTTTTCATTACTGCGCTGCTGTCTGGCAGCTTCCAACATCTCTCATCCTAAGAAAATAAAGAGCTGTTTCAACCCCCGAACCGGAACAGAAAAGTACTTTTATATTTATACACAACAAGCTGCAATTGTTATTCCTGTTGTTGTTGTTGTTGCTGCATTTAAGTACTTTGTGAAATTTTTGTCATTGTTTATTTGTTCAAGTGGTTCTCTCTCTCTCTCTCTGCACAGTCACTATCCATCTATTTGTGTTTATCCTGATCCTTTCTGCTGGTCTCACACGCATATGTGCGCATTTTGTGGCCTTATTGTCACAGTTCTTTGCCTTTTTCTCTGATACTATACATATATCCATTCATATTTTCATTACAAACATGAGTGGGTTTCATTTATTTTGTTTATACAGTTTGTTGCTGTCTCCATTTATTGTTTGCTTACTTCAAGAGTGTGGTCCAAGGCACTTTACTCACATTCTAAATACAATACAATACAATACAATACAATAAGCCAGCTCCAACGGAAGTTATAAATTTTCAAACAGGTTCTTAACTGCTTTGAAACGCAGTAGCAAACATATATCTTAACTGTCTAAGCATTTTTGAACTTTATGCGTTTTTTTCCAACACATTTCCACGAAACTCGAACACTATTTTCTTCTCTTAACACTTAACTCTAGTCTTCAAATTCATTCATAAATGCGCCACTTAAATGATAACTCTTTTCTTTTCTCTTTTTTTTTTGTTTTTTAGATAATTGCTTCTGGGAAGTCGTAAAACGTGTAGCACTATTTTTTTCTTTTCTTATCAAATAAACACTCTATGCACGTATTTGCTCGGAAAACTCTGCGTCGTGTTGTTTTTATCGTTCCTCTTGATTCGCCGAAATTTTCCAATTTGAAAGAAGACATTATTTCAACTAGTTGTATTATCAATGATCCGGATCGTAATCGCTGGCACGTTCTTATTTTCGTTTAAAAGTCTTGGAGAAGTAGAAATGCTGCAACTTGGGATGGGTATTTTTTTTAAAGGACTTTGCAGAAGTAACTTTACAAACGAGAAATCTTGTTTTTGAATTATCAAATACTTTATAAATATATTTTATTTTTTTATAAAGTTTCTGAGCTTGTCTTCAATCATTTTGTATGCTGTTTATAAGCAAATATGTTGAATTATATAGAGATATGAAATTATATAGATATATATTATATGCTGTATATATGGAAAAATCAGGTTTTATTAAAAAAAAACAACACTTGGTTTAAAAAAAGGCTTTTGCAAAACACTAGAAGTTAATTTCTTTACCAAGACTTTTGTGCAAGACATTTGAAGATAGCTGGACTCACTTTAAAGACGGCAAGTTGTTAAATTTACAAAACATTTTCCGATTATTCAAGTGCATCATTGTTGCATTTTGCCTACTTTGTTAAGAACTATGTTGAGCCTAGACAATATTGAGTTTTTGCGTTTGCAGGACATTGTCAACTGGATGCAAACCATGTACATGGGCTTTGACACAGTCCTTGACAAAGTCATATGCAAATTTGCATAGTAGTAGAAGTAGTAGTAAAAAAAAAATGCTGTTTAGGTTGAGTTTTCAATACGTTATGTCTCAAAGGTTTGTCCATCATATTGAGCACACAATCAACAAGGCATTTTTTTTTTAAATTTTGTTTTCTGTTTTATTGTTTTAGCCTTTTCAAACAATACGCTTCAAAAAAAGGAATTCTTTGAGTGACATCTGCTACCGTTACTAGAAATCAGAAATCATGATATTCTACCTGCAGCAGCTGATCGTAAGTGTTATCTGACAGATACAATCTGCCACACATTGCATTAAGTCCGGGCGATCTATTATTGTCGTAAAAAACAACTTGAAACTACTTTGGTTTCTGCATTTTGAATTATTTTCAATTACTTTGCGGGTTCGGCTTTTTACGACCTTCGCAATACGAACAGCGAGAAGCATATCAGATAGATTACCAGACGCACACACGGAGAGGGAGGAGATGGAGAAAGGGACATTTGGTGTTACACTTGAAATTTATGACATCCTCAGTCTCTTCAGTATTGTCTTAATGATTAGCCTTTGTCTGCTACCCTGCTGAGCTCTACTTTCCCCTAACACACTCACGTACTCACATCTCTGCGTAGATATCTATCTGTATCTTTTGCTGCTGTCTGTTTGTCTGTCTGTCTGTCTGTATGGTTCTCTCTCCTGCCATTGAAAGTGTTAATTGAACCATAAGCGTAACCATAAATGGATTTTATTTCCAGCTAAGGCAAAACAAAAACCCAAAACCGAAATTTATGTGCCCGTCTCAACTGCTGCACAATCGTTTTATGGCTGGATATATTTTGCTTTGTGCTATTGTTTTGCTCCTTTTGTTTCCGTTGGCATTTTTCTCAGTTTCTTTCCGGGGTGTCACCGTCATTTGGGTGGGCATGTCCTTGCCAAAAACAACAAAAGAAAAGAAGTAAATAATCTTAGACGCTTATGCAATTTGTTGCAGTTTCCGGCAACTATTTCTATGTAGTACTCGTCTAAGCCTCAGCTCGTGTTGTTTGTGCAACTTAAACGGTAGCTGATTTAGGTATGTTTATCCATTGTGGTTATAGGTAGCAGTTATATGGAATTACATAAGAACCTTGAACTGATCTTTGAGATATATATATATATAAATATGTGCAATGAGTTTAACCCTGAAGAGTGCTGCGCGTGCACAAATTGTAAATTAGTTAAGTTACATTTTAGAGCAACAAGTTGAACGTCACTTCGCTTGAATTTCATTTAGTTTAGTACAAACAAATTAAAACCAAAAACAAGTATGTATATATGTACATATGTCTGACTATATACCTTAACGATAAGTCCAGTCTTTAATAACCATAGCAGCTCAGCTCCCGCTGCTAATTCATTCCGAGAAACCGTTGTTGGCCATCGGTTTATGGCGTTTAACTTAGCTAAAAGCATAATCACCGAGCACAGATTGTGATGATGGTGCCCTTGAGAGACGCGCCTCTCTGTTGCATGAACCCCTTGGGGCAATGATGGCGCGATGGCGCGATGGGGCGATGGAGCGATGAGGATGAGGAGCGCCCTCATCTCACGACACAAATGCCGTATAATCACTTGTCGAACACTGCTCAATAATTAAAGGCGAGGGGCGAGCTCAGTTCGCATGCAACTAGCTATTAGAGCGCTGATTTCGTTGAAACCTATCAAAATACATAACAATCAGGCAGCGACGCCGACGCTGACGACGACGCCGTTGCCGTTGCCGTCGCCGTCGCATCCCACGGGCGCGATGATGATGATTTCAGACAGGGCCGACAGCTACGAGTGGGTTTGCTACATAATTATATCGAGCAAACATGAAAGAGACGCTGCGCCCAAAGACCCAAAGCCAAGTATCCAGAAAAAAAAACATAGAAACAGATCCAGATCCAGACTGAGACTGAGACTAAGACTGGACTGGAATCGGGGATTCACTGAGGCGTTACCCACAACGCATAACAATGAAAACGTTTAAGCCGACTAACGAGCGGTGAGCTGTAATCTTTTCTCATTTTTTTTTTTTTTTTCATTTCTTTTTCTGGTGTTGCATTCAACGTTTCATACGTTTCGGTTGGCGGTTGTGGGAGGCGCCTTTATGAAGTTTAACAAATTAATATTAAATTACGTGCCAAATTGGCAGACAGGCCAACCAGCCGGGCCAACACTTTCCAACCCTCCACTTCAAAGGATGCCACTGGAATTCTATGCAAACAACAACATTTCAAGGGCCCCCAAAAAAAGAATTAATGATGTCTGCGCCATAACCGAAAGCAACAGACAGACAGCCATATGTCTTGCAACGGAAGTCAACCATAAAACAGTCGATCTTCTAAGCTCAACTCTCTATACGAAGTATAGGTCAATTTTTGGTTATATGCCACAGTAAATTGGCCTATTGGCGCCGCATAGTCATCAGCGATTTAGCACACGTTTCGTTTCAAACTTGGCTTTGTGCTCGCCTTTCACTCTACAGTTTTTTAATGGCATCCTTTTTGGTATATAATGGTCGGCATTTAGGTCTACACAAATAACGGGTTTGTGCTTGGAATTGATTAAAGTGAAAGGCACTCGGCTAATAACAGGACACTCGAGGCGCTCTGCAATTAGCCGACATTCATCAAATGGCCCATGAAAAAGGTTGGACGCGCTGATCGGATGCGCTAACTGAAACTAAGTAAATTACAATATATTAATCATTAAGGTTAACACAGGTAATTACATCATAAGTATGTGCACTTCATCTTTTACACAATTACAACATATTGATATAATTATTCACATTTAAACTGTGTAGCCATTGAAATGTTAAATTATGCATGTAATAAAGAATTGATATTAAATTAAAATTCATGCGAAGATATTTCGAATGTTATTATATATATCAACATCGGATTTGTTCTTAGATACTATAAGAGCAATAGACACAGTTTCAAACTTACCTTAGTCTACATAGTATATATAAAAGAGTTCAGCCATTCACTCATTCACTGGTGACCACCGCATTCACTTGTGACCATCGTCCATACCATAAGATATAGAACGCTGAAGAAATTGAAAGAAAATTAAGTTTATAAATTAATTAAATTTAAATGCAAAATCTATCTTGTTGAGAAATCAAACCTAAAAGACATTCCACATTGAAATTTGTAAGTTTTGAGAACAATTTTTGAAATTTTACAATTTTTTTTACAACTCAACAATTTTTTTTTGAGACACTAGTTGAGTTTTTACCTACAAATCAACTAACTCATAAAAAATGTTAACATAACATTTTAAACTAATTTTTTGAAACCGAAATCACTTAAAAGTAAAATTTTGTGAACTTGTTTTTTAAATTTAAATTTTTAAATTTTATTTAAAATGTATAAGGGGGGAGTAAAATAATTTTTAGAAAAAAAATTGTTCTATAAATTTACTGAAATTTAAATGCAAAATCAATCTAGTAATAATAATGTGTCCAATAAGTCATTCTTCATAGAAATCGGTCAAGTTTTGACAAAGTTATCGGATTTGAAAATTGAGGAAAAAAGCTTTCTGATCTTACAAGTCAACATTTTTGGCATTTTGATATGATTTTTTTTTTTTAACGATTTTTGAAAATAAGTCGACCAAAAATAATTATTGGGAATTAAAAAAGTTTTAGTGCAAAATTTATCAAAAGATAAAACTATGATTCAGAAGACAATCCGCTTTGAAATCGGTTCACTTTTGGCAAAGTAATACTGTTTTCCTAAAGTCAACCCCACAGGAGGGTAAGGTATAGAATAAGTATAGTATTGTAAGTATAAGGATAGTATTTTATAAAAATCTGTTTTACTGATTTGTAATTCTGATATTTGATAGTTCATGTATTTTTAAGTTGTTGGCATTGTTGAAAATTTTCCGAGCCTTATATTTTTTGAACCGAAGAAGAAAAAAGTTCAATTTGGGTTCAGGTTAGTTGTGTTTTGGATAACTGGTTCGGTTCAAGGATTGGCTCAGTCATTGCTAATCAAAATGGTTGTTAGCGTTATCATATACATAATCAAACGGATGCCATGCCTACATTTTCTGTAGCCCTAATACAGATATTTGAAACACTCAAGAGTAAGTTACGAGGAAGTTAAGTCATTAAATTTCCATTCATTCATGGTTATGATTTCCAGAAATTACAACTACTTATTGTCATAAAAAACATAAATACATTAGCATTTGTTAAAGTAGCCATGGAAGCGTGCCCGAACATTGCGCGTGTGCATTTTGATTTGGCCCCTTTACACCTTTGCACCTCCCCCGTTGCACACATGAAATGCATTTTATTTTAATTATGCCACGTAGTGTGGCAAAGAGGGCAGGGGAGCCATTGTGTGCGTGTGTGTGTGTGTGTGTTTAAATTTCAATGAAATTTTTGTGTAATTACAATGCCTTCGCGCGGTTGAGTTCGTTTCGTTTCGTTTAGGCTGGGCAGTAAACGTGTTTGAAGCATAATTTTGAATAGGAAAACAATAAAAGAAACTGGCGCCAGACTTTTGACTATATCTGTATGTATGTATATATATATGTATATAAATGAACCGATCCTAACTATGCCAAGTGTGAAGGAGCGCGCGCGCACTCACTTTATTTTTTATTTGTAGATGAATAGTGGCCGATAATGCACGTGATAAAAGCCAACTATATACAGAGGAGTACCTTGTCTATAAGGCTAGAAGATGTCGTGCGACACTCGACACTCCTGTAGACGAGTACGTGTGGGGCTTGTTCTTGCTTACCTTTGTTTTTTGTTGTTGTTGTTCTCTGTTGCATTATAATCATATTTTTATGACTTCGTAGAAAAAGAGCAGAACCCAAAAAAATATACATATATATATGGTATGTATATAATAAACGCACACAAATTTGTACGTAATTACAATAAAAAGCCATAAAATACATCATAAAATCTGAAAGGCGAAATATCTTAAACATCGTTTTTCCCTTTTTATTTTGCGTGCGTTTTTGGTGGCCCAGGAAGTTGAGAGTTGAGCATTTTTCAAGCTTAATTTATTATTATGACACAATTTTTATGTATTTCTTGTGTTGTGGGTGCGGAGTTTGAAAATTTATGAGTTGAGTTTTATTGCTTTTGATTTGTTTATGTGGCAATTTCAGAACTATGAGTATGTATGGCGCGAGTGTAGCGCCAGATTTCCTGTCTATGATTCAAACATATGTATGTATATATTTTCAGACATTTCTATGTAAATATGATAGAAGTATAATTGCATGTTTGTCATACTAATTAATATATGATATGCTGCTCTAAAGGTGTTGGTTCCATTAAAATGGACGATACTATCTAAAAGGTCTGTCTGGGGCGCCATCGAATAGTTGCCTCTTCGTGGAAATTTGGTAAGCTTATTAAGTGCATACTAAATGGTTGTGTTTGAAAATTTATGAAAATTTACAAGCAGACGGTTTTTGAAAGCTCTTTTCTTCTTAAATTTAATAAGCTTTTCGTAATAAGTTCTGCTCCAAAGGCGCAAAGAGTTCAGCGTCGTTTGGGCAACCATCCTTATGATGAAACAAGACTTAGTCTCCTTTCATTATACTCTTTTTTTAATTTTCTTGAAAAAAAAGGAAATAAAGAATACATTGGGCTTGTGAAATGTCCGTCCGTCCGTCCGTTTGTCTGTCCGTCTGTATGAACGCAGTTTTTTTTACAGTTTTGGAGCTAGAGCAGCTAAACTTGCTATACATTATGATATATACCATATGTCAAGATCTCCAAGATCTCCTACCTGTTTTTCTCAGTTTTCTTGTGATTTTCGTAAATTAACTTTAAGTTCATCACTTTATCGTAGAAACAAGCCGTTGAAATGAAAATTTGAATTTCTAGACATTTTAAAGAATCTCATCAATCTATGCCATACTTTATTCTTTACATTTTGTTGAAGTTTGAACAGTACATCATATCCACACCACATCATTTAGGTGCACATGTACAACCGATCGAAATTTAATCTTTATGTTTAATGCTACATTTCACATATCGAGCTTAGCTATTCTATTTTGTTGTTTAATCTGCTCAGCTCAATTTGTAAATTTATAATTGATGCATAAGTAGATTTTTGATTTGGCAATTGAAGAAATAATGTTCTAATCGCATTACATACTCGTATATAAGCTTTAAGTAGATGCACAGAAGGACCAAATATTTAGTAAGTCCAACAAGCAGAGTCTAAACTTGCACTAGTTAATAATCTAATCGCATATACATTCATAATTATGCTTTGGGAAACCAATAAGCGTATGACAGCGAAACAAATGCATAATCAATATGCTAACATGACCAAAACCTAATGAAAACAATCGCAAACAACACACATACATGTATATGTACATTGTACATTGTACATACAACCCACTTCTACTACATGAAGCACAAATATGTATATTGGCTTAATTATCATCAATTTTGAGCAATTAAAATGTCTGCCATGGCATTGCTAGGCAAAGGAGATGGCCCAGACCCAGACCCAGGCCCAAACCCAAACCCAGATCCAGGCCTAAGCCAAGAACTTGTAGAACAAGCCACAGCAAGTATAGCAGCAGCAAAGACATCCTCGATGATAGGAGGGAAGATAAGAACGTAGACGACGACAGGAAGGCAGCCTCAGCGACGCTTAATTAATATAAATGCAAATGGGGTGGCATACAGACATCGAGAGTGAGGGAGAGAGTGAGGGTAGGAAGAGATGAAGTTGCCGCCGAACTACGATGACAATTACTTATAGGATTTTGGAATGCCGTGTTGTACTTGTACTATGCATGTATATATGTATGTATGTATGTTTGTATGTGGTGTGGTTATCAACGAGACAGCGCTCCCGGCGCCAATAAAATGAAAATTTCCATGCGGCCACATAAATGGAATGAACAATTTCATAAGTAGCAAGAGAGAGCATACCAAACAGACAGACAGACATACCGACAGACATACCGACAGAGAGTGAGACAGACAGACAGACAGACAGAAGTTTTGGGGCTTTCGACTGGTTTCAACTTTGTGTTGGGGCTTCTGGGGCTGCATATATAATTAGTGACAATGTTGTGTGGAAGGGGTGCAAAATTAACGTGCATAATTACAAACCCCAAACAACCATTTTGTGGCAAGCATATTAGATTTTATTAACTGTTGTCGTATTAGTTTCCCCAACCGCTTTTCCAATAGACTAGTTGGCCGCACGTGCAAATGAAAATGATTGGGAGCAGGTTCTCTTTTTTTGGGGTGTGCGAGTGAAATTACATGCGTGAAAAATCTGTAAACTTTTGCAAGTGAAGTGGCATGAAATAATAAATAAGAAAAGTTATCTTCGGTCTGGCGAAAATATTATATACTCTTGCAGATAACTTGTTCATATGAAAACTTAATTTTCAACCGATTGTTCCTATGACAGCCATAAGATATAGTAGGCCGATTTTTATAAAATTTGTCCATCCTGACAAGAACATACTAAAACGCATACTATGTAAATTTGGTTATGATAACTTGAGCAACAAGTTTGTCATACAAAACTGATTTTTCAACCAATCCCAGAGGTGGAAATTAGAATGCCTGACTAAATCAGCGCTGAATACATAACTGATTTCTCGGAATTTCCTTGAAAATTTACAGGTCTGAGAAATCTCTGAACATTGAAGCGAAACCGGAAGGGGTACGGGAAGATAGCCCTTACGTTAGAAGCGAAAAGGTAATGCCTACGAGCGCAAACGAACTTTTCCGAAAACTTCCGATTGTGAATTTAAAAACAAAAGGGAAGTGTTCATATTTAAGATATATGTGTGTAATTGTTGGTTTCGATTTAATATAGTCGGCAGCTTAGTGTGTAACACTGACGGTTGCTTGCACGGGTCAGGAGAGGCCTATCGTTCAAATCCCAGTTGCCAACGGATGGCTATTTTAATTATTTTGTATTTAGGCAAGAGAATAGACCTTACGAAAGAAGGCCTTCTGTGAGTAGGACATCCCATACAAAAAGGAAAGCAAGCAGTATTGTATACGCTCAGGCCTGTGATTTACTTTTCAGTATGTTGTTTTCAATATAGTGTTTCAGGCCTGTATTAACCACTGGGATTGCTCCTATGGCAGCTTTTAGATATATTGGGCCGATTTTAATGACATTTTGTCAAAACGTTTAACATTAAAGAATTAGCAAAGTTTCCATTGGGAAAATTGCTATATATTAATGTTCGTCTCCTCAAAAACATCGAAATATCGATGTTTTTCCAGCTTGTAATACAATAGTCGCAATTCAAAGTGTCAGCCAAGCTTAAAGAAGTTATTGCAAAAGTAAATGCATTGATCAAAAAGAATATACAATAAAATAAGTGCAAAATAAGATTTAGATATTGCCACAAGAGTTCAAATTTAAGTTTTATTGGTCACAGGGTTGTTTTCAGGTAGTGTATGGTTGGTACCTATTCTATTGTACAGTCTTGATTGACTAGGTCAAGCTTACTAATATTATGTATAGGGATATTGTTGCCTTGCGCATTAAGCTTATCCAGTCCTTACAAATATTGTTTTTTTTTTATTTAGATTATAAGTCTTGTAATTATTAATTCTATCTTTATGAGTAGTTCAAAGCAAAAATGTCCTGAGAAAAAGCCAGCTTGCACAAAACATAGTAAGGTTCGTGAAACCGAAATCGAAATGCGTCAGAAATAAGAATTGTTAGCGCCCCGTTATATTTAACTTAAGAAATGTTTGTCCAACCACTTTTCTGAAAAAACGCTAGTTTAGCGGGAAACCGCTAAAAACCGTTAAAATTGACACACACACAGTTTCCAAGCCAAAGAAGCCACAGATACGTTTTACATTTCATTGGTATTTTAAGAGCTTTTAAGCTTAACTTGTTTTTTTTTCTTCAAAAGCACTCAGGTAAAAGCTACAGGTGAAATAACGTTTGTTGTTTTTGGCAATTTAAAATAAACGGATAGTCGAAAAGGCCAAGATCGCCTATTTATTGGTGCTGATGAAGAATAAATCTACTTAATATAGCAAAAAAGACGTCTCCTTCAAATCGTTACTCATTTTGGGTCAAAATTACATTACCTTTAGGGAACATAAACTTGTTTACCTTCGTTTATATTTGTCAATTTAGCAATTTCTGTATTATACTGAAAATACAGCTTTATATAATAAATATATATTTTGTATTGGCAATTATTTCTATACTCGGTAGTCGTCCACGTTCCACGTTCAACCCCTAAGAGTCCAGCCCATCGGTAGCAACAGCTACAAGGCAAAGAGCTCTTTACATTTGGCTTGCCTAAGCTTGCCTTTCTGAGTCGGATAATTACAAAATCCGCTTAACCTCAAACGTTGTGTAATTCAGCGTACCTGCACACATACAACATACAACATACGCATACACATACATAAATGTAGCATGTCTCTAATTGTAACCAAAGTGAAACCTAAATATGTCGACGGCAAAACAAGAAAAGAGCGCGCCATATTAAGTACTTACTATACTTAATAAAATACGCAGCTCGCAGCTTGGTGCGCTGTGTGTGTGTGGAATTAAGAAGCAAAGAGTGCATTAAAGAGCTCAAAAGAACTAAGCCGGGAACAAGGTGTAAGTAGTGCGATATACTCGTAGTAGTACGAGCCTGGCCTAATGCGTTCATTAGCGGAAAAGCTACCTCAAAGTGTATTCGCTGTTGTGGAAAAATGCTAACCAAGCGCTTCAACATTGCGACGATGCAAATGGCCCAATTGGATAGGGTGAGAGATTCTACATATACGGATACTTATAGTACTATACTATATATACCCTGGCAATGTGATACTTGCACAGTCTGCCGAGCGTGTTGAGTGCTTAAATACTTAATGCGGTTGACTGAATTTTAGCGCGCATACTTATGCTCACCTACAAGTACGAGTACTTCTCATACAGACCCAAAAAAAACACACACATACCATACAAAAATGTTAACGTTAACTCTTACATATGCATGTACTTAACTGTCTACTAAGCTGAAAACCATACTCGCTACTAGCAGAAGTCGACATACCCTTGACAGCACTCAACCCCTTCCACTCGAATTCCACAGTTCATCCTACTTTTGTCACATGCGCTTCACTGATACCAACTGATACCAATCCCATCCAGTCCAGTCCAGTCTACTCAGTTCGTAGTCCCAAACTGGAACCGGACAGTTCACACCTACCTAACGTACTTGTTAACTACCACTTCCTGTCATTTAGCATTGAGGAGGAGGCTTTAGGGCGTTGTATTCACTCTTTTGTATTTAAGTTGATCATGTTGATGACTAAGCGTTAACTCTTAAATTTTGAAAAATTTAATATGCTTGTAACCAGGAAAATTTACAGTAGACTGATCTACCGATTCCTGGAATAATATAACTATCTAAAAACATCTTTAGCTCAATATATCTAAACTGTTCTCTCATTATATGTATAAGAAATGTAAATAATCATGAAATTATCAATGCAATGGTCTTTCGATTAATTGTATAAAATTAATCGATTAATCGATGTGTCGCAAATATGCGCAAAATCAGAAATTTTTTCAGTGAAAATCATCAATGATCGATCATTCGTGTCAATCAAAAAAGCATGTGTATCAAGTTCTTACTTTGTAGTAAAGAAAACCGATTGAATCGATTAATCGAATGTTTTTGACAAATCTCATAAGAAGCTATCACTGTAGAGCATACAAATTTCGATGAACATTTACAACACAAGCATTTCGTTTTGTTAACACTCGTTTTGTTTGACATCTGCAAAAGGTGCAAAAAGGTTTGTTCGCTTTATCTTTTTTTTTTGTAGAGTCAGCCTTTTTGTTTTTGTTGTTGTTGAATGAGTGTTGTAGTTGTAGGTTGTATCTACTTGGCACTCATCATGTGTACCCAGCAATTAGCAATGTGTGGTACTCGTCAGCTGCCCTAAATTGTTGCACATCAAACTGTATTCATCCAGTTTTATATATATGTACATATATATATATATATATGTGTGTGTGTGTGTGTGTGTGTGTCCTTAACCTAATTGTCTTTTAATTGTGGGTCTACTTTATAAAGGGTATAAAGAATGACAAAGGTGATAAATGTAAATTATAGAGAGAGAGCGAACTTATAATTATATATACTGCCTTTAACTGTTTACATACCATATGTAAATGTTACATTAAACGTTCACTATTCTAGGGCTTCTCAGTTCAGCTTTGGTCAATGAATAAGCTCTTTGGCTCTTGCAATGTGTGCTCAATATCTCGATGCAATGTAATTAGCGGTGAAACCCCACAAGTACTCAAATTAGACAGTTAATTGTTGGACTAACCAACAACTGTGATCAGACACGTGAATAATGCGCACCATGACAATTTGCCTAAGTCGATTAAAGACCCACGATTAGCACAAAGGAAAGGCTTAGCTGTTCAACAGTTGTAAAAGCAAATTTATATTTGGAAAATCTATATTGGATATGTTTTAAATGGAAATTAATGGCAAACAGAGTATACAACAGTCGATAGCTTTAGCTTGCAAGTTTCAAAGTTTCTTCTCTTTATAAACACATGCCTAATTGACATATCAGTTACTCTAGACATCAATTTATGAAAAAAGTTAAGAGTCATGTCCGTCATGTCTGCCTGTCTGCCTGTCTGTCCGTCTGTTTATATGCGTTTTTCAAGACTTTGTTCTAGAGCTATCTTGATGAAACTTGTCGCAGATACTTCTTCTTATTGCAGGTAGTACCTATAGTTGAATTGGCCAGATCGGATCATTATAACATATAGCTTACATAGGAACGATCGGTTGAAACAACTTGTTGCATACAACTGCTTTTCTACATTAAAATGAAAAACTAATTGGAAAAATTTAAAAATTGAAGTTATATTCAATTATGAAGTTTAAAATATAAGCACTGTTTTCTTTCAATAATTTGTCCTATTTTGTTTGTACAGACTTAAAGATGTCAGTTTTGTTGTCGAAGTCTAAGAACAATGTTTTCGCTGTCCTTGTGAAATAAACAAATCTTTTATTTACTTAGGTTTATTTGCCTTTTCAGCACAATTCAATGAAAATTTCCAAAACAAATATACGAGTATTTTTCAATTCGCTGCATCAAATTAGGCGTTTGATTTGTATGGCAAAATATATTGCCTGGCATTTGTTGTTTTCATGTCTGGAAATGTCTGGAAATGCTCAGCATGACAATCGCCCCCTGCTTAATGGCCTATTGCTGAGGTCAGACAAATACATCTGCTTACTGCCTTGGTTGTTATTGTTGTTGTTGTTGTTGCTGTTGCTCCGAATGCTGCTGACAAACTGGAAACCATATGAAAACAATAATTTGGTACTAAGCCCGCTGCTTGTGGCTCGATTTCTTTACGGTCAACTGCAGCAAAATGGAAAGCAATAAATTATAAATTCGTTTGACTTCTGCCTCCTGCCGAGGCAATGCGACCAAAGCATCCTTTGTTTCTATGCTTCCCTCTATCTCTCTCTCTAACGCTCTCTCAGCTATGCGTTATCCTTGACCGCCCTCACATTGTGAAATGCAGTGTGACCGTGTCCTGGCACCTACATATCAACTGTGCGTGTGTGTGTGTGTGTTTGCCCAGCAGCCATAATTCAGCTTGACAAGCCAAAAAACCATTAGTAAGGGCAATAAAAATGACAATAGAAGTCAATTTCCATATTGTGTGTGTACCAGTCTCGTTTTCTGTGATTTCTATGCATTTCTTGTGACATTTGCACGCCAAGCATATCAAGTTCCCATACACAATCCAATTACTGCTTTGGTTACATGTTACATGTTATAAATGGAAAAATTCAGCGCAAGTTTCTGTTACAGTTACTGTTGCAGTTGTTGCAGTTACCATATACCATATTAAAAGTGTCACATAAATCATTTGCCGAATGCAACGATAATTCTCATAGTTATTACGAAAAGTGCTGGCCATCAACAACTGAACATATCACAAACCCACATTTCCGCTCCGACAACTGCCAGCATTTAGATAAACAATTACACAATGCAAACTTCCGGTTTGAAAAATGGTTGCCCTGCCAACAGCAACAACAACACCAAAAACAAAAAAAGAAATAAAGACGCTGCCATGAAAAACGAGACCCATTCAAATGTTGGCAGCAATACAAAAATACAAAATGGTCAAAGCAATAATTTACAATCAGGCGACAAATCAATGTACTACCAGGGGGTCGGCTTCTGGGGATTGGGTTTTTGGGTATTGGGTTTTTGGGTATTGAGTATTGAGTTTGGGTTCGGGTTTGAATTGGGTCGCACAAAGCATATTGCAAATTGTAACAAAATTATTGTGTTAAATACATTTTCGACAGCAATCTAGCGAGCGAGCTAACAAATACGGACAAAAAAAAATCGAATTTGATTAAGTGCTTTTTTTCGGGGCATTCTAAGTGAATTTGTTTTGCACCAGTTTCTATTTTTAGGGGTATTCACGGCCAGTGGCTGAATATGTTTGCTGATTACTCAACAATTCTTTAAATTTGAATACATAATACAATTATGTACAAAGTTCAATCACAATTAGTTAAATTAGGTACTTTTGAAAGGTGTAACAGTTCATTTACTCCACCCACTTGGGTATTTGCATGCAAATATTTGGGATTTTGAATGATCATTGACTTTTTTCTGATTTATAAGTATATACTCCAGAGTGTATCATAATACTGTCATAAAATGAAGCGGTGAATTCGATCCATTCAGGATTCTTATATTCAGGATAAGAGCAACAACAGAAAAGTTGATCTAGTAATGCATCCATCTACTTCTATTCAAATTGGTCTCTTAGATTTAAAGTTAAAAGAAATCTTGGCACAGATGTCTCTTTTCACTATAAGCAGTTCAAATGTAACTCGAAAATGGCTGAATTGGAAAATTATAACAAACATAACCATTAGAAAATCTGTTCTAACAATTGAGTTGTTATTTAGAAAACTTTATTGTTTTCACAGATCAAAAATTATTCGAAATTGTTTTTGGTTTTTTTATTTCGAATAAATAATTATAAGTCAGCACTTATCAAGTTGATCTTGATTTTTTGGTAAAAAACGGTCAAAATTAAGTTTTTAGTACAAAGAAAAACTTTTCATCAAGGATGTACATCTTTGGAACGCCGAACTAGAAGTCGTAGCTCAGTCTTAAAGCTATATTGGTACAGATGATTCTCTTTGCTGCAAGCAGTGAATATTTCAGAATCGGCTGGATCAGGCCACTATAACATATAGCTGCCATAGTAACGATCGGTCAACAAATTTGGTTTTTCAAAATAACTCGACCAAACTTAACAATTTATAGTCTTAGTCATTATCTATATACATATATCTCTTCTTGTTTTTTTGCATAAATGGGTAATGTTTGTCTTGCCTAAGAAAGTTGCAAGTTGCACAAATCCAATATACTCTTTTTTGCCAAATAAATTTAAAAGAAGAGTATAAAAAGAACAGTTGACTTAAAACGAATTTGGATATTCACTTAAGCTTCCGCAACTAGTTTGGTATACTAATTTATGTATTCATTTTTCACACTAAATGCCATAATTTATTTCAACGGCATTTGCAATGGCTCATCCTCGCCGCAGTACACACATTTTAATTCTTTTCGCTTTGACTATGGCGACGCCTCATAAACAATATTAAATCCCACACTGGCAGCCACTACGAAGAATATTTATGTAGATTCCGACTACAAACAGGCAGGCGGCAGGCAGGCATGCAATAAAAGAAAAGAGAAAGAAAAAAAAAAGCCCCAAGACGCCAGACAGCATATTGCCTAAATCCCCATAAAACTTTGGCTACGCCTGCCATTGGGGCGAGGCCTGTGGCCCACCAACGCCTCTTCAATTCTAAATGTTCCATGACGTGGCGCTATTTTCGTCAAAGAGAATGAAAAACTCTTTCAAATGGAATTCACAAAGCGCATAATACTCGAATGCACAATAAACTAAACTAAACTAAACTAAAGTAAAACTAAACTCAGCTGTCTGCACTCGGCGAAACATGACACAGAACATTTAAAATTATGACAGTTTTCATTTTCAACGGAATTTACTTACTTTATTTTTGGAATGTGGTCGTTATGATGTGCCTCAATTTGAATGTCTTTTGTATTTAAAAATATTTCTTTTCTTACTTTTCATCATTTGCTTTCAATTTTTTGAATGGCTTATAGTCATAACTTGCTTAATTAATAAAGAATATGTGGAAATGTAGAATAGACTGACGAAGGCATTTTCAACTAGTTCGATAATTATATATTCTCAACCAATCTCTGAAACAACAGGAGTATAAAATTGCCTAGACTTCATTAACATTGAAACTTTTACACATTTTAGTCACCTTATATAGAAATTCATAGTATTTTTATACTCTGTTTTCCAAAATGGAAAAAAAGAGTATATTGGGTTTGTGAAATGTTTGTCCGTCCGTAATTCCGTCCGTCTGTATAAACGCAGGTTTTTCTACAGTTTTAAAGCTAGAGCAACCAAACTTGGTATACATGTTGGTACATACCATAGGCAGACAAAGTGTTAAGATCGACCAGAGCGGGCCACTATAACATATAGCTGCCATAGGAACGATCGGTTGAAAAATAAGTTTTTGTTTGAAAAACTTTTTTGTTTTTCAAGATAACTCAACCAAACTCACTTTACCTAAGCTTAAGAACAGTTTATACATGCTGACAAAATTTCGTCCAAACAATCGGTTGAAAATCAGTTTTTATATGAAAAACTTTTTTGTTTTTCAAGATATCTCAGCCAAACTCACTTTTCCTAAGTTTAAGCACAGTTTATAAGTATATAAGTAGTCTACACAAAAACTCAATTTATTAAACGAACAGAAAACAGAGTATATCGCAGTCGGGAGAACCCGACTGCAACGTTCTTACTTGCTAGTGTTGTCAACTTGTAAAGAACAGGTTTTCTAAACTAAATTTCAATGCTAGCCAATGAGTAAGCCATCGTCCTTTATAAATGGCACTCTTAACTCTCACACATTTGTAGATAACATTTGCTTTCTTTCGTCCTGTGCAGCACATAGATCGAAGTTGAGACTCAAAGTTGATATGCATGTTAATAAAATTGTCATGAAAGAGTGTTCAAACAGCTGGATATATTTATTTAGGCAGGGCCAGGACCTGAACCCAAGAGGTCAAAAATGTGCCACAACCTGTGTGACACGCATACACAATGAGAGATAAAGAGACAGGACAAAAGGACACGCTGCGATGCTATGTTCTGTATCATCCCACCGAATACAAAACAAAACAAAAAAATGTCAAACTCGTAATGCAGCCGGTCCAGCAAAATGGTCATAAATTTTGAAGCTGCCCTGTTCACTATCGCTCAATAATAGGCGACAATAAAAATTTATTACATTTTGACCACCATGAAATCATCGTTAGGGACGTTTTTTGAAGGCACCTACACGCCTATTCAATATAGCAAAACTATACAGTGAAAGAAAAGGACTTACCTGAAAGGCTGTGCAGTGGAAAGGTCAATGAAAAATGACACACACTCGCACAACAGGGGAGATTGGCTGGAAACTTGACTCTGAGATGTCTGACCGCCTGCCTGTCTCCTTGCCTCTGCTTGCCTGCTTTCTTACAAGGCTGTCAAAGACGGCACAGCTCGTTTGTCACATTTAACAGATTTGTTATCCTGTCGAGTTAATGTCAGGCACACAACACATAGCGCACACACACACACACACACACAGTCAGTCAGTTGAGCAACGTGGCGCACATGTCCTGGCTGGGCTGGTCTGGGCTGGGCTGTGCTGTCCTGGCCGTTCATAAGAAATGCTTAGCAGGGACCTTGAAGAGCACAACGAGGACGCAGACGTTGTTGCTGCTGCTGCTGCCAATGCCGCTGTTCGGCAATAAAAACAAAAGATTGATGGCATTGGGCACACGTTCGATTTGTTTTCCTGTTGCTATTGCCATGTCCTTGCCTTTAGTGCTTTGTAATGTCTTAACATTTGACACATCACTTGGATTTTCCGACCCACATCGATTTCGACGCTGCATCTCGCTCTCTCTCGCTCTCTCTCTGTCTACCTACTACTACTCAGGCAAGGATATTGCTCGTTAGTTAGGGTTTCTAATAAATTTGTGCAACACATTTCTTCTGTTTGGTCCTCTCGTCCCCATCCTTGTTTTCGTCCTCATTCCTGTCGTCGCTTGTAACATTTTTATTTGATAACATATTGCATTTGCCCTTGCCTCGAATCTTTTGGGTGGCTCCCTCGCCGCCTTGGCTACTATGGCTACTAAAATATTGGATCGTCCTGACTCTGCACATGCTGCTCAACGTATCCATATCCGCGTCCGTCTGCGGCTCAACTGGCCAGTGATTTATGGCGTCTGTGTTGGTCATTCAACTGCATTTGATTTAGGTTGTAAATTGTTGTATATTGTGGCCATGTCTGCGTTTCCTGTTTCGCTTTGCTTTGTTTTCTTCTTGTTGTTGTTTTGGCTTTTTTTTCTTTTTTTCGTTTTTTATTTCCATCTCTACTCGGAAATTTTTCGCTAATGAATTTATTGCATTTCTGCTTTTGGTAGCCGAGCTGGGAATACTTCGGAGCAGATTGATTTACTAAGCTATTAATATTAATTACATATGCTGCAGCCGGTACTATCTATAAAGAAATTTAGTCCATATGCAAAAGTATTATCGAAACTGTTACTTCAGATATACATAAATATATTTTTGCTTTGAGTGCTGGTTAATCGAATTAACTGGTGAGAAAATGTATATCAAGCTGTCGACTGCGATATACTCTGTTTTTCATCCTCTTAGCAACAAGTACACAAAGTTTGGTTGTTCCAGCTTAAATATTAAAAAACAAAAGTGGATTCATACGGACAGACAGACGGGCAGACGATCATTTCACAAGCCCAACACAACTTTTTTTTTATCCGAAATTCGAAATAAACTTGATCTGCGTATGGTATACAGGAACCTACATATCAAGTTTGATGTCTCTAGCTCTTATAGTCTCTGAGATCGACGCGTTCATACGGACAGATGGACAGACAGACAGACGGACAGATTAACATGGCTACATCGACTCGGCTGTTGATGTTGATCAGGAATAAATATAGTTTATAATTCGGAAACTCCTCCTTCTGCCAGCTACATACACTTGCAGTACTTTATAAATCCCTTTTTCCCATTTTTAATGGGGACAGGGAGTAAAAAGTAGGATTATACGATTGAATAAATTAACAATTATTTGTGATATTTTAAAGAAATAAATATATATTTATGTCCGCTTTCACTTTGTCTTTGCTTTTTGCAAATTTTGATTTTATTTATACAAAAAAGCTGTGCCAGATAATACCTTAAAAGTTTTGAAAACTTCACGCCATATTTTGACTGTCTAAGAAAAACTTGCAGCATGGCTTAACTATAACCAAATAAATAATTCTTGTAAATAAAAACCGAATACAATAAGCTTTACATTTGCATGCCAAGAAGAAAAAACCCACAATGTTCTAGGCAAGTGTGCCCGACTTTAAGATACCCTGTACTTAGCTCTGTAAAATCCAAAAACATGTTACGTAGCCAAGTTAACACACAAACACATCAAGCAGTACACAGCTTGCCCTGCAAGCAGTTCAAACGCAGCGCAAAAGAAAAATTATATCTTGGAATTCAGATTCAGAAATAAGGATGAAATATGAATTTTGTCTGTAGAATTTTGACTATGATCAAGATAATATATACTTTCCAATATGGAAATTGCATTCTTCTTCCTGTTAGACACTTTTGCAGTAACTATTTAACCATTTCTATTGGATACAGGGTGTAAAAAGAATCGAATGAACGTTATGTCATGTCATTGGCAAATAATATTTCACACGTAAGCTACCCAAGTAAGTAGTACCAGCGATGGGGGAAAAACCCACAGAAATGCGGAAAAATAAGAAAAATTACGCGCATGCTGCAGCACAGAAAAAAACCCTAAGGAAGGCAGAGGGAAGGAAGGAAGGAAGGAAGGGGGGCATGTACGAGTACATGGCAATGGGCAGACGGAAAATCTACAATATATTGCCAACTATTATGTTATTGTGTGAACGTGCACTGATTTCGCCAGTAAAGCTTTGTCCACGTGCAATATTTTTCACTTCCTGGCAAAGGTTTTGGTTTGAGGCTGGTTGCATGTAGAGTGCGGGGGCGGGTGATATTTGCTGCTGCTGCTGCTGCTGCTGCTCAGCGTCTTATCGAGGCGTATAACATATATCATTGACACTTTGACATTGGTGAGCGTATGGGGAGTCAGAGTAGAGGGCATGACCGACCGGATTTTAGTACTTTTCAAAATGGCACTTAATCATGGCAGCCGCCTGGCACAGGAAAATGCGGAAACTGGCACACACACCACGCGTAATCGCATGTGTTCACGCTTGAAAGGATAACGACAACGACGTCGACGTCGACGGAGGCTTGCGCCCGAGCAGGGACTGACCTCTCCTGCCATCGACCGACCAAAACGAAATAAGATTAATGACTTGGCAGCGGCAACTGTAGCTGTAGCTGTAGCTGTAGTTGTAGTTGTAGTTGTAACTGTGCTGTGTGCTCTGTGCTCTGTACAAGGAGACGCAGACGAAGGAGCGAAAAAGGACATGCTGCCTGGCTGCTTGGATAAATTGTTTGCTACTTGGACTGTCATTAGTCGAAAAGTTTGTTTGTTATTGTGTTAAGTGTTATTTGTGCGCATATCCAAGTGTCAGGCTGCCAGTCTGCCCCTCGTTCTCTTCTTCACTTTCCTGCTGCTTTTGATTCTCTACTTTAGTTTCACTCTGTATCGTTTATCACTTTCGTTTTGGACACATCCTAGATTTTCGCATGTCATGTTTGGCGTGCATTTTATATGCCTCTATGATGACTAAACCCACAGTTAGGAAAAGAAAAAAACAACAACACTCAATGACCACAAAATTTGTGAATTAAGCGCACAACAAGCGGGGGACTGGAACAGAAGGGAACTAGGAATGGGATGTGCATACGTTTTGTGTCCTTAATATGTGCATCTAATGGTTGCTGCGTGACTTTGAAATATTTATAGATTTATTGTATTATCTAATCAATGTGGCGGGTCGTGCTGAAGATCAGACAGAGATGTGCTCAGAGCATTCAATGCTAAGCTCATTTCGAGAATGTATACAGAAATAAAATGGGTTTCAGTTTGAAGACAAGGATGTTTTAGAAGAAATAATGTTACAAAGGAATTCAAATGAAAAGAAACTGAGAAAACCATTGATTTGCAACATTTCGAAAATTGACACAGTTAAATGATCACAATTTACAAAAATTCAGAACAAAGATAAGATCATTTTAATGTTGATTGAAAATATTAAACGGTAATGGAAATCCCCACATTAATGGGTTGCCACAACTAAAAACTTAAAGTATTTATAATAATTATACTCTTTTTTAATTTTTTTGAAAAAAATAGTATATTGGGCTTGTGAAATGTCCGTCCGTCCGTCTGTCTGTCCGTCTGTATGAACGCAGTTTTTTTTTCACACTTTTGAGGCTAGAGCAACCAAACTTGGTATACAAGTTGGTATATACATACCATAGGCAGACAAAGAGTCAAGATCTCTTATTGAAAAATAAAAAAAAACCCCTTTCTCGATCATAAAATGCAAATTTTTTGTTCATTTTAATCAAAGTAAATATATTCCTGACGTAGAAAAATGCAATGTTATGAAGATATTTCTATGGCAAGTTAAATTTACTGGCTTTCAAAGACAATTCGCAGATGAACTGGATCAGACCAGGTTTGCGTAAGTTTGGTTTGCCTTCAATATACCAATCTATTATATTAAAAGCATAAATTATTAAAAATATTCTCATATCAAGGGGTATGTCGTATTCAAACAATTTTAATGCATAACAAACATTTGAGCAGCATGTAGACCCAAATAATTCGAATCTATTTACAGGTCGATCAATGCTTTCCGTCGGCAAAAAACCAAATCAAAGATCAATCACAATCAAACAAATTGAAATCAACAAGAAAATTCCGCATAAATTCCAGGAAATCCACAATACGCTTTATGTACCTAAGCCCGGAGAATAAATGGGCGGTGAAATAATGCGTACAACTTTAGACAACGAAATCTTCATCTACATCCACATCTACATCGACATCAACATCGACATCTTACTCAGCTATGTGCTCTACTGGGGAAGACTTCCTTCCACATGCTCAACAAGCTCACACAGTCATCCATCAAATGCGATTTTAGATGCCTGCAACAATTATTTCGTCTATTTTATTTTTAAACGAAATTAACGTGTTGTTCATGGACCTGTTGTTGTTGTTGTTGGTGTTATTGTTGTAGTTGTTCCTAATGTGTTTTTATTACGTGCAAAGTAAAAAAAAAGAAAAAAAGAAGAACATGCATGCCAGTTCTCAAGATCATTTTATGGGCCGCCCGAATCCAAAAACCCTATCTCCGACAGGCTCCTACTGCGTCGCGTCACAAAGTAGTAGGCGCTGATTGATAGAACAAAGTGAAAATCAAATAAAAAACAAAACATTAAACTATGCACGGCCTCTGCCACATTGCGGTGCAAGATCAAAGACCGCCCCGAGATCTGTAATGACAGCTTTGATCATTGTTTTGCCTTTGATTTTTTCCGGTTTGCTGCTCAATGTGGAGCGCCCCAGGCATCATCACCATCATCATCATGGTTCTCTCGGTTCTCCGTTTGTATCCACATCTTGTACGAGTACTCGCACTCGTACTCGTACTCACACTCACACTCGCACTCGCACTCGCACTCGTACTCGTGTACCATTTTACGAGTAATTTCGCGCCTACTTAAGAGATTTCTTTGGACACCTTACAGTTCTGTTGAGAGGCGTATTATAGCACATTATGATATAACATTGTCATCTTCGCTGCGATAAATTGTGTAGATTTTATTCAATTGGCAAGCAAGCAAAATACTCATACTCATAGAGCTTCGAAAACGAGATACTTAAGAGATTCTTGCATGAAAATGTAATTTTCGATCGATTGTTCCTATGACAGCTATAAGATATAGTTGACCGATTTTGATGAAATAAATATAGTAAAACACCGTATAGGTAAATTTGGATAAGTTAAAACAAAAAACAAAAAGTTTTTCATTTTATATGAAAGTTCTTAAACGCATTGTTCCTAGCAGCTGTTCGATATAATCATCTGATTTTCATCAAATTCAATCATCTGGACAAAAATATAATAAAACGCTGAAAATTTATATTTTGTTAGACAACTTGGAAAACAAAAACGTTTTTCATACAAAACCTAATTTTTTCAAACAATTGTTGCTATGGCAGCTATAAGATATAATGATCCGATCTCAATCAAATTATGCCTAAGCTTGGAAAAAGTGACTCTGGTTGACTTATCTTAAAAAACAAACCAAATTTCATACTAAAACTATATTTTTAAACGATTTTTCCCATGTCAGCTATAATCTGATGTTGATTAAATTTCGTAAACATGCTTTAATCTGGCTAAAACACAGAATTGATAAGTTTACTTGAGTTATCTTGAAAAACGAAACTTTCGACCTATCTTTTCTATGATAGCTATAGGCTATAGTGATTCGATCAGTCAGACACATGTTCTGATTGCAGCAGACATTAGCATCTATGCCAAAATTCATTGGAAATGAAACATTACATTACATTTAGAATACAGGATCGACTTGCCTTTTGATGTAGATCAAGAATGTATATATCTTAAAGAGTTACAATTGATTGATAATTGATTTTGTGAAATTTCTTGAATCACTTGTTAGCAAAACAAATATCATTTAAAATACTACAAAGTTGAAATTTGATTGTTGCTTTATTTATTTGTTTGACATTATTCGTTTTGAATTTCTATTTGTGTTTGGGTTTGCCAGCTAATCAGTGTAAAGACCACAAAAATGTCAACAAGAACTGAGTAGACAAAACAGCTGCAAATAACCAAAAAATTTCATTGGCCACCACAAAATTTCTCTAGACTGTCGGCAACAATTTATGGGATTTTAAAACCCCTTTCGTATTGAAGCAACTACGCGCGATGGCTACAAATTTAGAAAACACGACTTTTCTAATAAAAATCACGTAAGCTGTCGCCTCAATTTCAAATGAATCGAGTGATGCACACACGGAATATTTGGACTTAGGCACGATTCTGTGCCCCTGAACCATAAATAATGGGAGCTGCGCCATGCACTCTATTCTGAGAACCCTTTCTTTTATTTTGTTGTTCTTGTTGCTGTTGTTGTTGTTGTTGTTGTTGGGAGAAGAGCCAAAAGAAGGCTATTAATTTATATTTTATTGTTGGTGCAACATAATTTCTGGAAACCACACAATCGAAATTTATGTAATGCTTTCGCAGAAGCGCATATAACAATGACAATGGTTGAATGATCTTCTAGCTACCGTTCCAAAAATATGTTTTCAACTGAAGTGTAACAAATAAGTAAATGCTGCTGTTCTTAACATGGCTAATAAATCAATTGACGTGAGTCTGAGAGCAGATAGTTTTAGATTGTTAGAAATCCGTAACACGACCCTTGTTCTCCCAATCACCATAACGCGTTGGCTCCGGTCCACGTGGTCCACCAATCTCACCTGTAAACGGATTGGTATTGTTTGGCCAGGGCTCTAAGGGCTCCTTCTCGTGAGCCGGATGTGGCACTCCTTTGGGCATACAGATAAGTGGTGCATCGGAACGCAGCTTCTCCTTGAATTTCAAATAACGTTCGCTGGGCTTAGAGATTACAACCTCTTCAGTTGTATCCTTTGTCTTTGTTTCCTGCTGACTGACGTCTGCTTTCGACTCAATGTTGAGCTCAGCACTGCAATGGCGATGTGGTGTCGAGGCAATCCACTTTTGGCGCACAAGTCCACAAACTGATCGAATCATCTTAAAACTTTGAATGCCGATATTTATAATGGTTGTATGGTATATAATTTGAAATTTAATCATTTTACTTACCACAGTTCCGTCAGTTATTTGGTAGATATTTAGTTCATTCTACAAAGAGTGCACGATTTTTTTTTTATTTTTTTTTTAAACTGATATCTGCCTCTCTGAACTCAGCGTCGACTAGTTTCAATTTATAGTTAGAGACATTTGTATGTTTTTTTCATAGCTTGCTTTTACATTTTTATTTGCTTAATATTTCTAGATAATTTCGGAATAGATTAAAGTAAGTGAGGTAAGAGCTTGCATGCAAATCTTGCATTGTCTGAAGAGCAGATCTATTTTGAGTACAACAGGTCAATGAATTTAAACAAGATCAGAGTTCTACATATTTTAGCAGGCCTAGCAACAATTGATTGAAATTTCGCTGGAATGAAAAAGATTATTAAACATGCAAGAATCATATAATACCCAAGTGATAAGCATAGTATTTCATATCAATGGAATACTTTGACCTTGACTTTGCATTCTTTATCAGCATCAAATTCACAGAAGTGATGTAGTCCGAAACATAATGAGTTTAAAAGTTAATACACATAGGTTATAGGAACTAGAATGCTGTATGTTTCACTGTAGTTTCATCTTTTGGAAACTTCTGCGAAAAAACTGTTGTATGAAAGTTACATATATTTTTATTATACCCGTTATCATATTATACTTGGCTAGTATAAATAAAATATATCATATATAAAGTGAACAGAGTGTACAAAGCTCAAAATGGTATGCATCAAAGCCAATCTAATATAAGTAAAATCTAGTAGTTAAGGTTTTTTATTAGATTGTCACTTATAATTCTGAAATGGTTCTAGCACACACTGAGTCTAGTGCCCGACTAAAGCTCTTGTTGCAATATCTAAATCTTATTTTAATACTTATTTTTCTTGATAGAATTTTTCCAAATACCTTGGCTCCTCATGCGCTGGCTTCGGTTTGCGCTTGTGAAGCACCTTTGAAGTTAATCTTGGCAAGGGTATACAAAAATTAAAGTTTTTTGTTAGAGTTGCTCTTATAATTCTCAAATGGTTTAAGCACACACTGAGTCTAGTACCCGACTAAAACTCTTTCAATATCCAAATCTTATTTTGTATTTTATTTTTACGTCTTATTTTTACTGATAGAATTTTTCCGTAATCTTCGACTCCTCGTTCGAGGCTTCGGCTTGCGCTTGTGAATCACCTTTCAAGTCAATCCTGTCAAATCAATTGCAAGGGTTTACAAAAATTAAAGTTTTTGTTAGAGCTTATAATTCGCAAATGGTTTAAGCACACACTGAGTGCAGTGCCCAACCAAATCCCTAGTGGCAATTTCTAAATCTTATTTTGTACTTCTTCTTTCATTGTATATTGTAACTATACATCATTTTGTATAACACTTCAAGTTCCTGGGTTGCAGGATTCACTTTATAGACCCTAGCAGAGGGTATTATAATTTTGTCACGAAATGTGTAACGCATTGAAGGAGAGCTATCGTGATGAAACTTCTTCAGGTAGTACCTATAGTCATCCAAACTCATATTACTTAAATTTAACAGTTTATACAGCTGACAAAATTGCATCACAATCGGACTACTACATCTTATAGATGCCATGTTGAAAAACTTTTCTGCAAGGGCTTATGTATATCTTTGGCACGCCGAAGATAACATTTCATTCATACATATATCAAATAGTTTTGGAGATACTGAATTTGACATTACGAAAAGATTTTTTTAACCAATTTTTTTAGTTGGAACTCAATTTGAAAATTTTAGGAAAACTCGAAAAAAATATTGTAGCCTAAATTCTTCATTGAGCATACACATTTATACAAACTTTAAAATCGTATGGCAGAAATTTTATAAATATTTAAAAAATTCAAATTATTGACTATGAAATGTGGTTGACTTTTCGCAAAAACAGTTGCAGTCTCAGCTCGAAGCTAGTTGAAAAGCTTTGAATTAATTTGATAATAGGCTTGTGTGTTTTATATGCATTGTAACATATCGTACAATATATTGTTAACTAATTTGCTTGCACGCGTCAAGTAGCAGTTGATGTTGTTGTTGCAACAAGTATTGTATCGCATCTGTTTGACATTATGTACTCGAACAGCTTGTCCAAACAGTTTGACATGAGTCTAGCTGACAGCAGAGATCAAATGTCTGGCTTCAAAGCCCGACTAGCTGCTGTTAGCTGGCTTGGCAGCCCAGGGAGTTGACTGACAGAGTGACAGAGTCTAATGACTTTCGAGCAGCAGCAGCAACAACAACAGCAGCAACACACAGCTGCGATAAAGATAAACTACGAGTTTTTAAACTTCCGGAAATGAGTAGCGGGTTGGCAGTTAGCTAAACAGCTAAACAGCTAGTTGACCAGTCAGCTTGTCAGTTTGTACGTTTGTCAGTTTGTCCGTTTGTCAGTTTGTCAGTGCGACAGTCAACTGTCAAGCTAACGGACGTTAGCTCATTCATTCATTGATGGCAGCAATTAAAACTGGACATATAGTATGCTGTTGGAGTCGGAATTGGAATCGGAGTTGGAGTTGGAGTTGGAGTTGGGGCCTTGAGATCTCTCGAGCCTGCTCTGATCGTGTCAAGCGGACAACCATTCAACATAAGTCGTTTCGCGCCCGTCTCTAAGGCAACGCCTTGGAGTTGAATGATGGAGATGAAGTTGCAGATGGAGCTGGAATTGCAGTTGCAGTTGCAAACGGCGCAACTTCAAAGCATTTTAAATATGGCTTGTGTGCATTCCATAGACGAGTGAGTAAGAGAGAGGGCGAGCGAGGGAGAGAAAGAGAGCGCAAGTGTCTGTCACGCTGGCGCAAAATCACAGCGACATTGCAAATTTGTTCTGCCATCAAACAACCCACTTGGTGATGTTCGAGGAGGAGCAGGTGGAGGAGGAGGAGCTGGAGCGAGCTGCCTGCTGTCTGTCTGTCTGTCTGTCTGTCTGTCTGTGTTGAATCTTTTATATTATATGTATGTGATCTGGGCCTGCCTCTGTTTTTTGTTTTTGTTTTTTGTTGCTGGTTTCTTGGGGCAACATTAAAAGTTGCCGGCTGTCAAGTTTTTCGCATGCGTTTGCCATCGTTCTCCTTGTCGCAACTCTGCAACTGCAACTTTCTTTCTTTTCAAAGCCCCCGCCATGAAACTCCAAGCTCCCAGCTCCCAGCTCCAGGCTGAGATTGAGGTTGTTAATTCGCTCCTGTCTCTCGCCGTGTGTCAGCTGGCACTGTGGGTTGTTATTGCTGTTGTCTCTCTTCTTTTTTTTTCATTTTTCTTTTTGTCTTCTTTGCCTTTTGCTGCAGCGGCAAAATTGAAATTGTTGCTTTAACGTTGGCATGACAATAATCTCGCAAATCTGTTTAAATTAAGCGAGACAAATGTTTCTTTTTGCTCCGTGGACTTTTGTGGCAGGCCAATCAGACAACCAACCGAGCAACCAGACATCCGCACAGCTTGTTATTGTCCTCCACGCCTTAACAACCATGTCCATATGTGTGAGAGTATTTATCTTCACAATTTGATGCGAGCCTGACATTTTCTGCGCGCAAAATTCGAGAAAAACCTTTGCTTTATTACAGTCTCTGCTTAACAATAAACGAGCACATTTATAGATTATACATACTACGAGTGTATACACATGACAGAGTTTTACAACAATTTATCAAGTGCATCATTTTGACTCTTATTTTAAGGTTTATTTTGATACTGGTATTTCATTGAGTATTTATAAATGGTTTACTTGGACATCTGTGTGTATTTTCAACTGATATGGAACTGGAGAACAGATCTTAATCTATGTCTGATTTACCAGTGAGATGAAGCTTTATTTAATAAACTAAAAACATAAAGAAAAGTTATCTTCAACGTGCCAAAGATAAATAGTCAGAAAAGTGTTTCATATAAAAACTTAGTTATCGACTGTTTGTTGCTATGACAGCTAGAAGATATAGTCGCCCGATTTTAATCAAACTTAGCCAACATATGTGGAACATAATAACATTGAATACTAGTAAGTTTATTTGAGATATCTGTATAAACAAAACAGTTTTTAACAGAAATATTTATTTTCTATCAGTTTGTTTCTAAGACAGCTATTAGAAATAGTCGTCCTATTTTAATAAAATTTAAACAGCTTAACAATAAGATGTTTAAACACTTTATAAGTCAGTTTGGTTAACATAACTTGAGAAACAAAAAAGTTTTTCTTAGAATAACTCGTTTTCGAACAGAATGTTCTTATGGCAGCTATCAGATATAGTCGTCAGACATAGATGAAATTTGAAGAGAATGATAAAAATATGCTGAAATTAAGATTGGGCAATTATGATTTAGATAGCTCCGAAACAAAAAAGTTTTTCATACAACTTATTTTCCAAGCTACAAGTCAGCTACAAGATATAGTAAACTGATTTTGATTAGATTTAATGAACATCTATAGATTACTGGGATCGTAACATCTCCTTTAATGCTTTACCCACTGCAAGGGTATAAAAATAACTAAACTTATAACAATAAATTCATACGAATTCCGCAAAATAAATGCGGTAAACAATTTTCAATTTTAAAAGCTGCGAAAAATATTTGATAAAAATTACAACATGCTCGTACATTAATTAAATCGTATAAAATACGCAGACTGAAAGTTCCTGTAGCTTTGATCAGCCGTCAAGTGGTTTGATCGATTTCCATAATAAAAATTCACCGACAACTTGTTCATAATGAAGATCTGTTTCTGTTTTCACCTTGTTATTGTTGTTTTGGTGCGCACGGCGCATCAATCAATTGAAAGCCGCATCATGATCACTCTCTCTCTCTCTCTATCTTATTCTACCTCTCTCTCTTGCACGCTGTGTGGATATATTGGTATCGGTTTGCTACAGCCGACTGCCCACCCATAAACTTGTTTGATCCTTTTTTTTATTTTACGGAAGAATCGAGCATTTTCACACCGTAATAAAAATCTCAAACATGTTTGTAAAGTTGTTAGTGCTGCTGTGTGTGTGTTGTTGTTGCTTGTTGCTTGTTGCTTGTTGGGCATGTGTAGGTGGGAGCAACGTATAAATTAACATTTTGACTGCCAACTGGCGCGGCAAATGATCAAAGACACTTTGTGCCGTCATCGTTGCGTTGATCATCGTCATCGTCATCGTCATCAACGTACGGTACGATGTTATTGCCACAAAAACGAAGAAGATGAAGACGAAGACGAAGTCGTTGTCGGAGGCGGCACCGCGAACATCATTCCACGTTTACGATCCATCAACACGAACCATCAAATTGTATACAAACAAACGCAACAAAGATCAAAAGCCTTGTACCTACACACACATAATACCAGGGGCATGCTCATTTCGATTTTCGTTTTCGAATTCGTTTAAATGGAATCTGGGACCCGGTTCAGTTCAGTTCAGTTTGGTTCGGTTTCGGTTCCCGCCAATTGAGAGTTGCCTTTCAACAGCCACCGCGCTACCGAAGAGACCCTGTATTATGGGCATGAAAATGGGAATGGAAATGGGTATGAGAATGAAAATGGAATTGCCTCTTCAGTTGCAATCCGTATGCATATTCATTTTATTTCATTTCAGCTCTCCTCTCTTCTTCATGTTCAACTAATTATGTGCCGACGACTTGGCCCAAGTGTAATGTATTTTTTTCATGTGTGTTTCTGTGAGAATTTTGTTTGGTTCCATTCAGCATGTGGGTGCTTTATAATGCTCCTTACGCATGCTCTTTTCGAGAGATTAACAATACGCTTGATTTGATAGATTTTTGTATAAGTTTGTGATTTATTTCCAAGAAGTGTTCTTGTAGATGACATGCCTCAATATACATTTCCTTAAGATAGTTTCTGAACAAAAAATTATCATGTTTAAGATAGTATGAATATGTATATCAACTGCAGTGTCTCAAGCTCTTCTCAGAGTATTTACACTTCATAAAGTCGAAGATTGCTTTAATCGGTGCTTAAACGATGCCATTCTTTCATGAAATCAACTTTCGTGTAAGATCTTTCTTGCAAAAATTGTGCAGAAGTGTCTTAAATAATAATAATAACTTATAATTCTCAGAATACTTATACTTTTAAAAGTTGAAAATTCTTTTAACTATATGCAAAATATACGTCAAAAACAAGCCTAGTTCATTGAATTTGATCAAATAGAAAACATGTTTATATCTTATATTGTAGATAAGCCACCGCAGCACACTCCTAATCCCAATACAATGTTAAACATTTCGCTGAAAAGCTTCAATTATCTGGGAAGAGGCAGGAACGAAATCTAAAATGAAAGCAAATAAGAAAACCAGTGGCATAACACCATTAGCCTTATCAAATGACAGCATCGTCAAAAAGCTGAAAATTTATATGTTGCCCGTTTGTCAGACTATAAAAATGTTCAGATTTAATGCCTATGAGCGGCATGTCAAATTCAATTTTACCCCCTAAGATTGATACGGACGTGCACCACGGAGCGGCGTGTTGAAGATGAGACGGGGATTGAAAATACACACGTACATATGTACATACATACGTACATATAGAATGAAAGACCCCAATAAAGTGCAATTAGCCAGATTTATGATTATCCCTGTTATGCACAAATAATTTTTAGGCAATTTTAGATACGTCTACGATGGGCGACGTACGGTTTTGGGCAAAAAGTCGACGCAAAATTTATAACACCAAACGTAAACAACAAAGAAGACAAATCGCTTTATTCACGGCAGTCATTCCGCAGCCGCCACAAAAACACCCCCGGCACGGCAGGATAGAGCAGGAGCAGGAGCAGGGGCAGGGGCAAAACAGAACAGGGCTAGGCAAACACCCCTTTGTTTGTGATCCTCGGGTTGAGAAATATGGGCTGACAGCATTATGCCCATAACATGCTGGGGTCTATGGCCCTTGTCGTCACCGGAGGCACATAAAATCAAATTGAAATCTGTTTGAAATTTGATATGCCTCTACTCATCATGCTCTATAAAGTATGATATGTGTGTGGGTTTTTATTTGGAAATGGAGTTACCTTTATTTTTTTGTTTTTTTTTTTTGTTTTTTTTTTTTAATATTTAGGTTTGGTACCACTTTTGGCAACACCCTCTGCACATTTTTCCTCTCAACGGGTGTGCTTCAACATTTTGTAGTTGATAGCTAATAGTTTTGGGTTTTCCACAAGGACGCAAAGGATCAAATGATTGTATTAACAATGGAGTGAAACGAACCGAAAAGGCACATTTCAAAATAGCAAAACAGTTGTTTTTAAATTTGTGCATATATTTTCATAGCGCATTTCTTATAAAAAATATTCAACAATTCTGCTTTGGGTCTCAAAAAGTTCATAAAAATTTCATAACGCGAATTCCGGTTGCAGAGGTCGACTTTTTTGTAGATGTCATGTAATTAGTTTGACCGATTTTTTTAGGCCAACATTAAATTTTATGGATCCTTTGGTGTGGAGGACCTCAAGATTTAGCAAAATTTCCATTAGGAAAACTTCTATATATTAATGTTTGTCTCCTCAAAAACATCGAAATATCAATGTATTTCCAGCTTTATTACAATTGATAAGAGAGTCTCGCCAAATGAAGTAATGGCAAAGTTGAATGCATCGATCAAAAAGAATATACAATAAAATAAGTGCAAAATAAGATTTAGATATTGTCACAAGAGTTCAAGCTTAGGTTTTATTGGTCACAGGGTGTTTTCAGGTAATGTATGGTTGGTACCTATTCAATTGTACAGTCTTGATTGACTAGGTCAAGCTTACTAATATTATGTTTAAGGATATTGTTGCCTTGCGCATTTAGCTTATCCAGTCCTTACAAATATTGCTTTTTTTTATTTAGATTATAAGTCTTGTAATTATTAATTCCGTCTTTTTGAGTAGTTCAAAAATTTTATACAGCAAGAATGAAAGATTTGCTGAGTGTCCGATCAGATCGAGCTATATACCAATCGAAAGGTATTACTTTTACTAAAACATGAGATATGGGCGTGCAGGTGGAAAGGGCAAAATGTTGTGGATTGGGCGGTTGGGGCTTTTTGACAATTTAAAATCAAGTTGCAGTCGGATGCACCCGACTGCGATATACTCTTTTTTTCGCCACTGTGTAGTCAGAAGTGGGCGTGGAAATTGTATTTCTGCTCAAATCTTTCAAGTTTTGGCATCTATTGAAATTAGGTTGATCAAGTTATACAGGTGTGGGATATACAAACTTTGCTCGGTTGCAAGGGCGGGGGTGAGCGTGTCAAAATTATTTTTATCTAGGCAGACAAAGCCTATGGTATATATCAACACGTATACCAAGTTTGGTTGCTCTTGCTTCAAAACTCGAAAAAACTGCGTTCATACAGACAGACAGACGAACGGACAGACGAAGGGACAGACGAACGGACAGGCGGACGAATAGACGGACGGACATTTCACAAGCCCAATAAACCCAGCCTGTTTTCGTTTCTGTTTTACAGACAATTTTTTAATTGAATACTTTAAATGTAATTTGATTTTAATATAATAAAACCTTCGGCTAATTCATTTCAAAATTTAAGAAATTTGATTTTTCTGTGTCAAATACTTTCAAAAGCTTAAGAGTTTGACGTTTTGAGGCATTCAGCTCAGCAATCAATTTCTTTTTCGCAAATTTGGTCGGAACTTCAGTTCGAATAAAGTAGTTTCATTTTAACAACTTTGCAGATAGTATTCAAAATTTTCTGCAAGGATTCTTAGAGCTTTTATTTCCTTTCTGGTTATTTTATTTCTGAGAATTTTCAATAACTGCATAAAGCTCAAAATTGTTGTGGGAAGCAAGCAGTTGAGGTCATACTTGTTGGGTTCTCTTCTGGCCTAGGAACCGTCCCAAGCTGACAGGCAATCGAAAAAGTTTGTACGCCAAGATACACAAGAAACACACACCATATGTGACCACTGCTCATACTCCTGCATGTGTGTGTGTGTGAGGTCCTTGCTGAAACGCCTCCATATGCAATGGCAGAGCTCGTGTATGGCTCAGTTTGCCCTTTCGCGACGATAAGTACTTTGGCTCAGTTGTTGTTTGTACATGTTATTAATTTCGCGTAAAGGCTACGTTTTAGTGCGGGTTCGGGCAAACGGCAGAAAAGGGGCGACAAAAGGGGCTGTCAATGTCGGCTAGGGTGGTTGAATGAATGGATAGATGAAATGATAGAGAGAGTGTGGGGGGGGGAGGTAGGTAGGAGGTTAGAGTGAAAACATTGCCAAAGGCAACACCAGCGGGCGTGTGCTGTCAAATTTGACAAATGTTGACAAATGCTTGGAAAATATTATTTGAGCAGACGAAGTAATTCTAGAGAGCTAGAAAATTAATATTATTTGCGTTCATTAGTGCGGGCAACCTGAGGCGCCTCCCAAAACTTTTTGGCACAGACAAAGCCGGCATAACTGACAGCAGTTTTATTTGTAGTTTATCGCTGGTTTTTGCCAACTTTTTGCATAACCATATAAAACCCAACCCGTCCGTTCTCGCCATTATCCATCATATCGTGTCGAACTGTGCTCTGCCGCGTTGTCCTGTCAAATCAATCATTGTCTCTGGTTTTTGCGGGCTTCGTTTCAGTCTCGGTTTTCTTTGCCAGCCTTTTGTTATTGACATAAAGCCGGCCCATAATTTTTCATTGCATTGCACACGCATGACATTAATTTTGTTGACAGTTTTCTTTTATTTTTCGTGTTTTTCTCTCTCTTTTGTACTTATTTCCCTTAGTGCTGTCAGCACGCATTTACATGTGTCACAAACTTGTGGACCCTGCTTCGGGTCTCGGCACCCGAGGGGGGCTTTTTGCACTGTTACGTGCAGAGTGCGGATTTTGTGGTTGGTTCTCCTTTTTGCACTCTTTTGAATTGTGTTCATATCCATTTGTATGAATACCTTGCACATTTCTTTTTTTGCGACCTGAGCTGCAAACGCAATTTTTTAGCAATAATTGAAGTAGTCGTTTGTCATTTTCATGAGTACAAATGTCTGCAAATGTGTGTGAGTTCTTTTTTGTTGCACAGTTGCGAATACTCTTGTGAAATGTAACATACATTTGTCATGAAATGTATAGTACATCAAACAAGTAGTTATTTCTCTCTCTGTTCAAGCAGTTCATTTCAAGAGTATTTCATCTTCGGTGTGATACAAAATGCACAGCTTTTCTTTCACGTGTTTTTCTTGCAAAGAAATTCGTTTATCTTACGGATATTTGCATATGAACAATTACGAGTTTGACATTTATGCCATCTGGCGCATTCTTTTTATTTATTTTTGACATGGGTCGAAAATCATCATTATACCCTGTTCTCAACGTACTTGGGGTTAATCAGGATCATATCTTGCGTTTATGTTGATTTATCGTTGCAATTATTTCAAACAAATTTGAATTGCAGCTATTTGTTTTCTACAATTTTATAACCTTGGAGTGGCATAAACTATAAAGTAATACCTTAAACTAATATCAGGATAAACTTATTGTATATTTTGATTTCTACATAATGCTTTCTCTGATATGATATCTCCAGTAGAATGAAGATATCAATCATCGATTCACCTTTTTTTCCTTCTTCCTTCCAATATTTTCCGTTTTTCACCTGCTTCAACTTGTTATACTTGTTACAAACACACATAATAATTAATTTGATTGTAGTCTGAGAAAATATCTTAATATGAACGCATTGAAATTGTAACCTACTTGAAACAGGTTCATAAAACACCCACTTGAACACATGCAGTGTGTCCAAAAAAAGACACTCAGAATGGCCACTGGGGAATAATAAAAAGAAAAGAAAAAAAAAAAAACAACACAAACGACATGACATCCGGACATGCATAATTTACAAGATTAACGATATGAAAATTGATTTCGATGCTACTAAAAATGTCGAAATAATCTCAAAAACACAAAAAGTTTTATGGTTATTTATTGCCTTGGTGTGTGTGTGTGTGTGTGTTAGTATTGAAATGGGACACCATTTAAGTCATTTAAATTTTATAGTCAAATAATTTTAATGGTATTTCGAAATCAGGTATTTATAGGTTTAAGTAGCCGACCTCAAAAATGCCATACTTGCTGTTAAACCTACAAAGATACTAACATAATGACTCATTAATATAGCAAACTAAGTAAGTATTGTCCACATACTTGTACTATGTACATACATACAAGTTTTGTCATTTTCCACCACTTGTCTAACTACTTTGGCCTGGTTTTTAACGACTCTGCTTTGTGTCAACTGTCCCCAGTAATTGTCACATTTTGTCAGCTTCCCATATTTGATTTGGGTTGCCTTCATCTACCACAAAGCAACCAAGCAACCAAGCAGCAAAGCAGACATCAATGACAGCAGCAGCAGCAGTGGCAGTGGCAGCAGCAGTGGCAGTGGCAGTGGCAGCACCAGCAGTCTTCTCCTTGGTTCTCTGCCCTTTTATGACAATTTTAATGCAATTTTCTAAAATAAAATGTATTTTTTATGACTCTTTTTCAAGAGTGCGCACCCTTGGGAGAGAACCTAAAAACTGTTTCGACCTGTCTGCCTTTACGATTGCTTTTCATTTGTGTTGTCTATTATGGCTGTGTTTGCTTTTATCTTCGCTTTGATTTTATATCGTTTATTTGCTCTGTCTCACTCACTCTATTCCCTGTCCCTGTCTCTGTCACTGTATCGCTGCGTGTGTGTCAAAGTTTATATTTTTATTTGTTTCGACAGTAAACTTGATGTGTTTATGACACGTCTTGACAGTAAGTAGCTGCTCCAGACTTGGCTACTGTCAGTTCGTGTTGACCTTTTTTATACGATTTCTGGTATATATATATATATATATATATACATACATAAAATACATACATATCTATGTATATCACCCACATACCATATGCTATTTGTCTTCTCTTAATGGCACAATACATAACCTTGATTGAATAACTGATTGGTTCTCATTAATAATTTGTTAAGGGCTGTCTTCGATGTGTCTTTAAAATGAGTAAGATATATACAGGCGAAAGTGTAAAGCATTTAAATGTTCCCAGCACCACTTTTGACAACACTTTGCGGTATGAATTCACTTGCATTTTATCAAGGATGGAAAAGATTCAATTTTCTAGATGAACAGCATTAGGAAAGCTTTGAAAATTTGCACCAAAATGTTGCAGAAAGTGAATACCGGAACAAGCTTAAGGCGTGTTCGCTGTTCTGAATTCACTTGATTCGAATGTGAGTTCAAGAATTAATCAGACCTGTTTCCATATTCGTTAACTTTTCATTCCAAATCGTTCTTGATTTGGCTTTCCTTTCTGACAAGGAATCTATTTTGTTGCGTTGTTCCTTTTTAAAGATAATTTTGAATACTTTTTATTTGCCTGACTCAGAAGCAAAACTTTTTAAACTGTATTTTTTTTATAGATGTTTGATATAAAGAATAGCTAATTCTTCCAATTTCAAACTTTTTGATCGGAATCGGAAATAGGAAAAGGTCTGTATGTCAAAATTCGATTAGAAAACAGCTAATATTGATGTAAAACTGTTTTAAATGGATTCTAAAAGATTTTAAAATTATTTTGACAAAGTAATTCAAATCAGTTTGAAACCAATTTGTCAATCCGAATATGAATTTGTTATTTTATAAACTTTTCTAGAATTGAAGCAATTATAAGCAAATACCAGAACTTATAAAATAAGTAAGCTATAATTTTGAAGTCTAGCTACTTATTAAATAATTTACTCAAGTATCATTTCAATCACTTTTTTAATTATTTGCAGCCTGCAATCCACTTTACGACCACTTTTCTACAAAATTTCAGATTGCTTCCGGCATTTCCACAAGCACAAAAGTCAAATCAATATAAATATGATGGGCATGTCAAAGATGTCAAGCATTAAATATGAAATAATGCTAAAACATGCTCAACATGCAGACAAAGACTTAGGTGAGTTAGCTCCTGCACAGAAGTCGCTTCAAGTCAACTTTTTTTTAGTAATGCAAAAAAAAATATGTTGAAGAGGCAGATGGAGGCAGCTAAAAAAAAAAGAAAAGAAAACAAAAAATGAAATGCCAAAAGAGAAAACCGCAAAATTGAAAATACATCAAAGTTGTCTGCGGCAAGGCAAACGAAAAACAAGAACAAGAACAAGAACAAGAACGAGAATGAGAATGAGAACCAGAACAGAGAAATCATAAAAGAAATATGCTATGCGAGCGTAGGACGAACAACAAGCTGAACATATTCAATAACGAGAGATGTCAAAAAGCCATCATAAACAGATGACATTTCCCATATTGAGTGGCGAAAGTAAAATTTAATAATAATATGGAATACGGAATACGGAGTACGGAATATGGTATATGGAATATGCAGCGTCGAGTCAAAGTCGAGCCTGTTATTCGAGACGAATGGAACGACGACAAGTTGGACGGAACAGACAGACGGACGGACGGACGGACGGACGGACGGAAGGAAGGCGGATAGTCGGATAGGCGGGGCAGGCAACACGTCAACAACGAAAATTGACACGCCGACATAAACACTCACACATGTTTGGGCTACGGTTCGTTGTTGTCCGTCTCCGTCTACGTCTCTGTTGCTCTTGCTGTTGCTGTCTCTGTCTATGACTCGATGCTGAGTAGGTACAGGGGCAGGGGCTGGGGCTGGAGCTGTGGCTCCCTGCCGTGCGGAATGTATAGCAAAAATGTCAATATGTTGTTGGGGTTGTCAGGCCTGTCATGTCACACTGGCGCTTGGTAGCTTCCACCCCCCAAAAGCCTCAGAGAGCCCCAATGCTAAACGTGTCTTAGTTTCATGCATGAATGTTTGTGGCACATAATTGAAAGCTAGCTAAATTAATTTCAATGTGAAGCGCCAACAACAAACAACAACAAACGAACCTATCCGAGGTACAGTTACAAGTCGATGGGTTGATTCTCCAAGGCACCATCAACATCACCCCCTGTAGGGAGCTCGCAACTAACTTTTTACACATGACTGCTTCGTCGGTTGTGGTAAAATGGGGGTCATGTGGGGCAGCTCGTTAACAGGAGCTTCACAGCTAGTTAGAAGTCACCTCATCATCGTCACCGTCCCGTCAACGTCATCATCATCGTCATCGTCATCGTCATCGTCAGCTCTCGCGTTTGAACATTTTCCATGACATTTTTGACAGGTTTCGTCTAACACGCAACATACCCACAAAACACTTTGTAAGTGCCCCGCCCTTTCAACAGACCTTACGCCCACTTTGACATACGACGTTTATCAATGACACTTTGGTCAACTGAGGTAATGGCAAATGGCATTGATTTAAATGCGTTTTGCTCTTGTGGTTTTCAGTTAAACACCATGTTACCCAATTTTATTGCATGTCGTCGGGCATTGACTAACAATTACTTACGCCAGATAATGCAAAGCATGCAAATATATTATTTTATTGAAATTTAAAAACAGTATTCAATTGTGTTGCAGCCATTGATTCTAATGTATTAGACTAGGCGTTTCCGGTCCCATTAGTTACCCATTAATATACCCCAACGGAGGCAGAGTATTATCTATTGTCACGAAAGGAGGCGTATTCAATCCCTTTAATCAACCTACGACTCCGAGTAAATCTATATACTTATTGTATTTTCTATTGAAATAATAATTTTGGTTTCTACTCAGCAATTACAAATGTTATTATCTATTTTTTTATTATTTTATTGGGTTTGTGAAATGTCCGTCTGTCCGTCTGTCTGTCCGTCTGTCTGTATGAACGCAGGTTTTTTCCACAATTTTGAAGCTAGAGCATCCAAACTTGGTATACATGTTGGTATATACCATAGGAAGACAAAGTGTCAAGATCTCCCCCCCACCCCCACCCCTTCCCCCACAAACCGCAAAAACCTATATCTTCCACAGTTTTACAGCTAGAGTAACCAAATTTGACATAAAGACTAGTGACCACACCCTTGACCGACCTGCCAAAAAAAAATATGCCACGCCCACTACCACCCCCGCAAATGAGCTAAACCTGTATCTCCTACACCCTTATAGCTAGAAACCCCAAATTTTGCAGTATGACTCCATTTGAACTCTTCGATAGATTGGAGAAAAAAATTTTTACGTACAGAAAACAGAGTATATCGCAGTCGGGTGAGCTCGACTGCAACGTTCTTACTTGTTATAAAAGAGTTTGTCTTCACTGCAGATTGGCGATTGACAATGAACGCAGGGCCCAAACCATAAAAATTAGAAAGCTGAAATTTTTACGATAGTTTTGTCTTGAATCAAAAGTGAGCGCTGAGTAAGGATTTTGGAAAATGTTGTCGGGAAATGTAAAAAATAGATTGAAAACGGTTGTATGCAACTTTTCTGTTTTGCAAGCGATCAGCTCCAAACTTATTTTTAAAGATCTACATGAAAGTCCAACAATGACTGGAAGCAAATTTTCCAGAAAGCAGCCGAGTCATGTCCGTCTGTCCGTCCGTTGTTCTAGAGCTATCTTGATGAAACTTGGCACGGATGCTTCTACTAACTGCAGGTAGTACCTATAGTTGAATTGGCCAGATCGGACCACTATAACATATAGCTGTCATAGGAACGATCGGTTGAAAAATTAGTTTTTGTATGAAAAACTTCTTTTTGTTTTTCAAGATAACTCAAACAAATTCACTAAACCTAAGTTTAAAGAGCTTTTATACATGATTACAAAATTTCATCAAAATCGGACGACTATATCTTATAGCTTCTTTAGGAAAAATCGGTTGAAAATATTCTTTTTTATGAAAAATATGGTAATAAATTAGATTCTGTTTGCCAAAACGTTTTTCGAGCAAATAAATAGAAATCCCAAAGCCGAATTTTATAAGCTTTAAACTTGTGCATTGATTGTTAATAAATAATAGATTTTTATTGTAAATATTGATTGCTTGTAACGTTTTAATTAGCATATTTTAATTTGTGGTAACTTAAAATGTTAATTAAATATATTTTTTTTTTCAATGTTAATTGGATGAGAGTCTTCAAATTAAAATTGGCTGTGCAACGTTTTTTTTTAGTTTGTAGTAAAGTGAGAGGAAGTGTAAGTGTTTCGATTACCAAATATGGTGTGCCACCATTTATCATCTTCTAAGTGTGCACATCCGCATCCGCGTCCGCAACCCCCTGTGCGGTCATTTAAGGTTTTTGCCAAATGCTGCTTCCTGTCCTTCAAGTTCTTATATAGTAAACGAGTATGTAAGTATGTATAGTATGGTATGTGCTGAGCCACTTTTCGCCACTAATAAACCAAGTGCCCAAACGAAACGTCCAAATTTACGAGCATAGCTAGAACGTGCCTTGTCTCGAGGGGTTGCTTAGCCGTCTCCTCCTCCCTTGGCCCCTGTTCCAGTTCCTGTTTGCTACGGTCTATTAAAAGTATGTATATCAGTGCCTCTAATGTCGTACGTGTGAATTGCTCGACGAGGCGATGTCGATGTCGCTGTCGATGTCGATGTCGTTGTCGATGTCGCTGTCGATGTCGATGTCGAAGTCAATGTTGGTTGACTCCTGCTGACGGTCGTAAAAAACAAAAGGTCCTGTTGCAGTCGTTGTGTCCGTCGGGGGGATTCGAAGATATAAAAACCGTAACCACCCGAGGCTAAGCCCCAACGCTTTTGCTAAATGTTCGATAATTTTGGCCGCAATTGCACTTTTATGACACTTCATGGATCATATGTGCTCTGTCGTCGCAAGGACATAAATTGTAACAAGCTTCGCATTTTCAGTTATCTCCAACAGTGCTATGGCTATGGTTTTTCTTTTCTGGCACCATAATGCCATAAACTCTGAATGCGATAGTCGCCAGCTGTCGTCGACGATGTCGTCTTCAAGGCTTTTAATAACTATTTCTATTACACTTGGCACTCACAGCACGCAGGGGGCATAAATGTAATATAAAATGCTTGGCAACGTTTTGTACTTATCTATGTGTCCATTTCCACAATTATTTGCTTAGCACTGCATCATAAAAGCAGTACAGTCTGAAATAAATTATCATATAATATTATAGTTTTGATAAGGCAAACTTAGCTTTGTTTAGCTTTAGTGTATTGCATAAGTTTTGCTAACTTCAACAAAATAAGTTAAAATCTTTTAAGCAACAGCTTTTATTCTTTAACAATCTGTTAAGTCTTAAGAAGGGAATGTAAATTTCTTAGAAACTTCCAAATTTCCTACACTACATTTTGTTATACAAAAGAGTTTTGTTTTCCCTAATATACTCTGTTATTTCAAAATACAACATCTTCAATAAGAAATTTAACAACTTTGAAAAGGATTCATTTACGCTTACATATAATATTATATGAATATTTTATAAAAAGCTTAAATTGGCAAATCTGCAAATATGAATTTTAGAATCAAGCCTGCTCCGGTTTCCACTTTCGTCAAAATCTTTTGCAGAATTGAAATTTCATTAAATTTTTTAAATGTGCTTATTGCTATTGATCTATTGAGTTGAATTCTATTTCAAAGCTCAGCTTATTCAAAGCTTGATCAAATAAAACTGAATTCAATCCGTAAAATCTTAACAAAAGTAAAGACTTTGACATTTAAGGAAAAAGGAACCGGAACTTGCCTGCATACCTTTTAAAGTGAAGTCACTTTTGATCGGAATTGAAAGACTATATCATAAAGCTGTCATTGGTAAAGATGATTTCTCAAATGTTCATTTTTGCTAATGCAAATAAGATCTGTCTTGATGAAATACTTTAAAAATAACAGAAGCTATGAAGGACCATATTTTGCAGGTTCCATAAGGCAATAATCATCGTTATGATACCTATTAGGTACTCAGAGTTCTATGAGAAATCAAATTTGTGCTTATTTTAGTTCTCTTTTGAAATTTTAAAGTTTAGATCGTAAAACAAAAGATCGAACAAACGTTAAAGTTTCATTTTAACTGGACTTGAGCACATTTATTGATTTAAGCTTAACTGTATTTGTTAGCCTACAAATAAGAGCAAATAAACATATGAAACATTCATGTGCAAAGGCATTTAGCAAACAATTGTGAAAAGTTGAAAGTATAGTTATGTATACATAAAGAATTTGAAGAGGAACAAAGCTTTTAACTTAAACTGAAACTGAAACTGGCGCTCATATTTGATCACTAATTTAAAATAATTTATAACGGTTTTATCACATAAATCAAGGCAGGCATAATCCATTACTTACTTACTGCCCCCTCGGGCCATGGCCCCAACTAAGTCTCCTAACTCAAGCAGCGAAAAGCAAGAAGCGAACAGCGAGCAGAGAGAAGCGAGTAGCACACAAAGAGCTTGACTCATGTCACTTGAGGATTTATTTCTTCCTTTCTTTCTCGGATCCCGGGCGCGTAACTTGGTAGAACGAGGGCCTGTTTGGCGGCAGCGGCAACTGCCTTTTGTTGGTTGCTCTCTGAGCGCATGTGCGGCGGCGTCGGCCTCCTTTGATGCGCAAACATTATTAAAAAGCCAATAAAACATTTAAAAACAGCTTGAAATTTTTCATTGTTGGCGTTTTTTTTTTTTCTGTTTGTTTCATTTTTTTTTTTTATATTTTGGCAATTGAAAGCGAGCGGACGCACCGAAAGATCCAAAGAGGCTGCTTATTAATGCGACAACAACGACGACAACGCCAGACAATTTAATATCTTCAATACATATATCCCTTTGACTTGCCTAACCGAACAACAGCAACAACAACTCAGCTAACCAAGGTGAACACAAAGCCAAACGGTAGCACAAAATGTCAACAATCAACGAACAATCACATTTTGTTTGCTGTCAATGCTGACAGCCAGCAATATTTATTTTAAATCACCGACAACGCTGCGTGTCTTATAAGAAGTGGCATCCCGAAACCACTTGGATGCTTTATATGCCCCCCCCCCCCCCCCTTCCTGCCGCTGTAAGCCCCGTCTATTGCAGCTTGATTGGTCTGCGTTTATTTAGGCAGTAGCTACTGTTTGTTTTTGGCTTTCAATTCGCTTGAGTCGGCTTCAGATTCAGCATCAGCTTCAGATTCGGCTCAGGCTCAGCGACAGTCAGTCAGCCGCATGCCATCATCAAAATGAAATACAAATATCTTTGACAGCTACTGTTTTGAGAGACAAAGAGTGAGACAGAGAGAGAGAGTGAGATAGATATATAGAGAAAGATACCATAACCATACACAGACCGACTTTGAAGTCCACTGACGTCGACGACGTGCCCATCATTCGTTCGTCTTCTTCGCTTTTGTCATGTCAACGCATCAGCGTCTCCTTCAGTCTTGCAAGCCGGCTTAAACCTCATCCAGTCAGTCATTCAGTCAACTAGTCCGACCGTCAACCAGTCAGTCAGTCAGCCAGTCAGCTAGTCACCCAGTCACATCCAGTCAGCAGTTTTGGTAGGCAGTCATTTCCTTTTTGGTTGTTTTCACCCATTCAATTCGGTGTTTGTTTGTTTGTTTGTTGGTTTGTTGGTTTGTGATTGTGTGTGACACACATTCCTTTTGGTAGCAGGACCCATTGCAATACGCCTATACGGCAATACTTCAAAGGACATGTTTGCAATCGTGCGGTTTTCTTTAGACAGTCAAAACGCCAAAATGGCCAGCATGAATTGACTCTTTGCCCATATTGTTTCTCCAAAAAAACCTAAAACAATAGACAAGTCTAACAATGTCAACTGACCTTGGACCGTTTCGGCGAATCAAAATCATTTTAAATAAGTATTGTGACCGGGTTAATGCTAGCCAATAATTCTCAAGCAAATATGTTGTTGTACATTTCTAAGCTGTTATTAATTATCTTTCAGTTTTTAAAACGATAAATCATGTTTGAAAAGTGGTTGATTTGTGTTTCGGTTGATTCAGGCTTACAAAAGATATTTATCTATATTTGAAAAAATGTATTGTTTTTCAGTTATTAATATCTTTTAACGTCTGATTTGCATACAGCTATATAAAAAACTCTTAAAAAACTGAAATAATTAAATAATAATTAGTAAATAATTGCAAAATGAAATGAAACAAAAGTATTTCCATAAAAACCAACTCAATGCAATAACTATTTAACAACTTGTTTATGATTGCCCGATAACACAAAATGTTCTACACTCAACGAACCACACACCTGAGTTGGGCACACCCAAGTGGCAATCAAATATCACTCATACGCCACATGAATTATGCATACAATTGAAAACAAAAGAAAAAAACAAAATGCAAAATCATCAAATTATACAACACAATTACAAAATATTAAAACAAAATTATGGTTAATCATTTTCAACGCGTATAAACCAAAAGAGCCACAGAGCCCACATTCATATTATTTAGATTTACATTTATATGCAAAATATAAACAGACATTTAAGCAAACCCCAAACGATGCCCCATCAAAGCTAACAACCCAAACGAACCAAAAAAAAAAAACAAAAAACCGAATATTCAAAAAAAAAAAAACGTCGATTCAAAAGCCAGAAACGAAAGCCAAAAAGGAAAGCCAAACAGAGTGCCGACAAAGTGGTCTTTGTCGATAATTTTCATATATCAAAGAACCATAAAAAAAGGGGCACGTTTCCCAAATGAAATTCATTCATTTCTATGCATAGTGCGGATCGAGCCATAAAGACTCTAACAATTTCATAGCTCGACATTCGATGGCGTAGTTTATGATTATTGCAGGGTATCTCAACACACACATAGACACACAAGACCTGTCTGCGATTAGTAAAATGCTCTTTGAACTTTTACCGCGCACAACTATTATGCATTTTTAATTAGCCCAAGCAAGGGGCAACGTGTTGATAATCATTGAATTTATCACCTGTGAATGCAACGCTACCGAGTCGTTCACCATGTCAACCCACTGTTTCTCTTTCTCGACTCTATCAATTAGAACAGAGTCTAACTACCTGCACAATGCTCAACGCATCTCAACCTCTGGCCAACCTCTCAAATCACAAATAACAAATCACAAATCTTAAATCTAAGCTTGAGTGAAAACCCGTGCAACCTGTCTAGGCATGCCGCTCCTTATATGTGCTACATACCACATACATACCATATACATATATTATACATAGACGATTAAAACTAATGTGATTTCGAGTGCCAGTTCAAGTTTGAGTACTTGGTTTTTTGTGGCATTCATTAGACGGTCGCATCATTATCATTATCATTATCATTATCATCATGACATTCATTGTTGCTGTTGTTTGTTGTCAAAGTGTCTGTGCGCTTGTCATATAAACTTGTGTGACAGACTGTCATTTAATGTCATGTCAATCACAACAGTTTCACGTCACAAATTTTCCATATACTCGTACCAAGATCAAAATAATTGGGTTTCATTTCATACAAGTAAATAGCTATAAATAAACGCAATGAGCTAATCTTTAATGGATTCTTAGAAAAAAAAGAAAAAAAACACAAATTTAAATTTCATTTAATTCAGCAATAAAACAGCATCTTGAGTTGAAAATTGATTGGAAAGGTCATTAAAATGGCGTTCGAGTAATTTACAAGAAATTAATAAATGTATAGCAAAGCTGTCGATTAACACAGAAATAGAACTTCATTAAAAACTATTCCATATAAAATGAATGTTTTATGAATGCATGATCCAACAAAAATAGCTTATTTAATGCCTTTCAAGTGGGGGAAACGTTAATACAACCAACAAACTATATTAGAAACAATTAATAATAATTATGATATTATTTAAATACAAATCTTAAACTCATTTTAGTAATAAACAACTAGCTTTTTATCAGAGCTGTAAAGGAATGATGCTTTTTTATACTCTTTTTTCTTTTCATTTTTTAGTTATCGATTGCTATATAGCTTGATCTGATCGGACACTCACAGCAAATCTTTCATTCTTGCTGTATATAATATGCGTCTCTAGCGTGAATTGCCATCCACAATGGTCAAAATGGTATGCATCAAAGTCAATCTAATATATGTAAAATCAAGTAGTTAAGGTTTTTTATTAGATTGTCAATTGTTATTCTCAAATGGTTCAAGCATATACTAAGTCTAGTGCTCAACTACAACCGTTATGGTGGTATCTTCTTTTTTTCATCTTATTATTATTGATTCTACTACGGCTTTTCTCACCGCTTAGCTTGGACTTGGTCGAGACTTCGATTTGAGCTTATTTTTACGTCTTATTTTAATTGATAGAATTTTTGCGAATACTTCGGTTTGCGCTTGTGAAGCACTTTTCAAGTCAATCTTGTCAAATCAATTGCAAGGGCATACAAAAATTAAAGTTTTTTGTTAGAGTGGAGCTTATAAGTGTCAACTGGTTGGAGCACACACTGATTTCAATGCACGCTAAAACTCTTGTGGCAATATCTAAATCTTACTTTATACCTCTTATTTTATTATATATTCTTTTTGAGCGATGCATTAGCTTTGGCCATAACCTCATTAAGCGTGGCCGACTCTTTGTATTGAGAATATTGTATAACAATCTGGAAAAACATCGATGGTTTTGAGGAGACGAACATCAATATAGCTGCCATATGAACAATCGATTGAAAAATAAGTTTTGAAATGTATATTATAATTCGAAATGCTGTTTACACAGCTGATTAAGCTATGCAACCTTTATAAAAAGTACTATATTTAAGATCATTGAGAAATGCTTTGCAACTCTCAGCCAAGAATTTTAAAGAATAGAAATGCAAACTGTTGAAAATTCTGTGAAAGTTAAGGAAATGTACATAGTTAGCCATTTAGCACGTACACAAAGATCAAGACAATAAAATTGTGAGTTTGGCCATTATTTGTTTATTTGACAACTTGTATGGTCATTATCCCTTGTTGGCTTTACAATATTCAATGACCTGATGCCTACTACTGCTAATTTGTGTTTGAGCCAAGCAGAAAGAATCACAGAAAAAGTGCCGCAAAAATTATGAAGAAATTTTTGGAACGAAAAATATTTGCACATTTTGTGCCCGAGGCAAATGAATGAAGCCGAAAGGAGTTTTGTGCTCAGTTCTTTTCAGTAGGCAGAAGGCGGTTCAAAAACCTTTGAAGTTTTGTGTACCTTAGTTTTGAAATTCGATGGAAACCATGCTGTGTGCGCCTTTTTCTTTCACCTTGTTGTCAACGATGAGCTCTCAAGGTTTCGGTCCTAACTATTGTTTCGTATATGCCATTTATAAAACTGTATGTCTTATGCATATTTCTAGAAAAGCTCCCTTGAACTGTTGCGATTCGGAAGTGCCTTTTGTTATTGTTGTTGTTGGTTGACGTAGTTGACATTGATCTATGAACTGATCCATAACTGGGCGTGGGAAATTGTTAAGTAGAGCGGGTGGCAATCTGAAATCTGCAATTTACAATCTGCACTTATTACTGGTAATCCCAACGGGGCAGGCTTTAATACAAATTAAATGGCTAAGAGATTAGATAGCATGCAGTCAGTCATAATGAAGGGTGAATATGTTATATAAGAAAAGCTATGGAGACATATCATTATAAAGTAGACAAGCACATCTGCTGCTGCTGCTGGTGCTGGTTCAGGATCTAACTAGGGCTTTGTCTGTAGGGTTGCTGATAAATGCGCAGATAATGCGACACTTGAAAAAAGAATAATAAAAAAAAAAAGAAACCAGTCAACTGAAGCATTAAGGCATTGTTAAGGGATTTATGGCATCAAACATAGAACTAAAACGCGGATTTATGCACAAGCCAAATATTTTGTGTCTAGAGTTTAATTGTTTTCACAGTTGCAATTCAAATTTTCTCGAAATTGAATCATAGTAGCCTCAGGCAACCCTGGAAAGGTTGCCGCGTCATTGAAAACCGCGCTTAAGTGGCGGCACTCTTTTTTATTTGTATACTGTTTTTTTTCTTTTATTTTTGTATTAGTAACCCTTATATCATGGGAATGCTTTTGATTTGCTTTCAAGTATGCATTTAAAAAGGGTGTGTTGGGTTCGAGTTTTGGATGGATTTCAATGGGCTCTTTATTTTGTATTTTTTTTTTTTTTTTTGGCTGGACTGCTTTCTTTGCAATTTTAAAGCGTTGCAGACCTGACACAATGTTGCCTCGCAAAGACGTTAAACAGCGATTGCGACTGGAGGGGTAAGGGGCTTTGTTGTTGAGCATGTATGTTTGAAGCCCTCGTGAAGAGGGCCTCAGCATGAGCCTGATAATGCCCCTGAAGTGAGTGTATATCATTAACTCGAGAGCTGCCGGCACTCGCGATTTGATTGCATTCTTGTTGTTGTTGTTCTTCTTGTTGTTGTTCATGTTGTTGTTGTTTTACGCTTGCTAAGAAATCCTATTTGAAAATTTCTTGAGTGCTATAAAGTGTACGGAAATTGCTTGAAAGCAAAAATGCGTTTCATTTTTCTTAACTTTTTTTTTGTTTTTTTGTTTTTTGCAAACCGGCATGTGTCATACGAGTACACTCTATAAAATGTGTTTAGCTCTTTGATATCGAAAACCCTCGAACATGTCCCATTTTCTATTGGCTTTGTACGGAAATTGTAGAAAATTTCATTTACTCGCATTTCTTTTAATCTTTGCTTTTAGGCACAACATGTGAAACATATATAACTGAAACTGCAGTTATATAATTCATTCAAAATTTACACTTTATCTAGCAAATGCAAAAAATATACGCTTGATCAATAAACTAAGTAGTTACATATCATATTTTCTGAGCCTTGAATCTTGGTAAAGAATGTTCTCCGTAGTTTTTTCGGGTGGAAATAGTATGTTTCATATTTATAAATAAGTTTTGGTTTTTTGAAGATAGCTCAACCAAACTCACTTTAAACAAGTTTAAGGACAGTTTATACATGATGCCAAAATTTCATTAAAATCGGACTTCTATATCTGGTGGCTGCCATAGAAAACAAACGGTTAAGAAATGAGTTTTTTTTTTAAAAACTTTTTTGTTTATAAAGATAACTCAACTAAATTCACTTTTTTCAAATTTAAGCACGTTTTATACATTTTGACCAAATTTGATCAACAACGGATAACTATATCTTATAGCTGCTATAGAAACAATCGTTTGAAAAATAAGTTTTTTGCTTGAAAAACAATTTTGTTTATAAATATATTTTAACTAAACTCGATTGTACACAACTTTATTACGTTTAAAACATGTTGAGTAAGTTTTAACAAACTCTTTCAAAAACCTTTCTCTAAGGGTATATATGTATCTTCGGCCTGCTGATTATTTGATTTTCATAAATATGTCTATTAAATGTTGAAAAGCATTGACATCATTAATAAAACTTATAATTCAAGTAGAATAATTTTGTATTCTATTTGTAGAAATGCAATTACAAGAATAAGTATAAATTGAAAGCATGCGAATATTAATTAATCATTTATATATCTCTATGCCTATCAGCGATTATTATCTGCTTGGTTGAGCAAAGAAGATATCACATTAAAATAATATGCAAATATTTGACGAACATGATTTTGCAGTCGAAGCAATAACATTGAGTGTGTTTTATGCGTTTGTTAATCGATTAATTGAGCTCTTTCGATAAGCGCATTAACCTTTTGACGAGATAGGCAAGAGTGAATGAATATGCACGGATTACTCAATGCAATGTATGAGGCACCTGTAATTAACCACACCCAATAGCCCAAACAGGCTATCAGGCCTGATAGAAACAGACGCAAACACAGACACGTTGGCCATGTACATAAACTGGGTGCAATCTTGGCCAGGCGCAGGCCAACAACGGCAATAAATTACACAGCTGCTGATGGATGTCACTTGGCGACATAATCACTGTCAGCGCAATGAGACCCACACAGATAGATAGAGGCTATGAGCGGAGACAGAGAGACAGAGACAAAGGCAACAAGAGAGAAGGAGAGAGAAGGAGAGAGATTGTACAAATATACATACGTTGTTGTATGCTGGGGCAATGAAGCAGACAAGCAACTAACGAGCCTCAGCCCGGGCATTGTTTATAATTCATAAAGCAATTTTGCATGCCGGGTCCCACAAAATGCGAGCCATATGCAAATGCAGCTGACAGACTCTCTGCTCTGCTCGGTTTTCCATCTAACCAGCCCTCAGTACACCCCTTAGTGGCCATCTATAGTATTGCAGCTCCCTTGACCAGTTGGGCTGGACTGGACTGGGTTGGTTGGTTGGTTGGTCAGTGGCCAAGCAACTTATCACGCGGTTGGTCTTCACTCTGCACGTTTGTGTTTGGTCATCATTGAACACATTGCGTGTGTGGAGTCGACTCCAGCATCAACTCCCAGTCACAGTCCCAGTTTGAGTCCCAGTCCAAGTTCGAGTCATAGCCACCCGGTCCACATGCCTGCCATGTCATTCATTCATTTTGCAGGCTAGCTTTCAGGCATTCATCAGTTGATGTTGCTGTTGGTGTTGTTGTTGTTGTTGTTGTTGCTGCTGCTGCTGCTGCTGCTGCTGCTGGTTGCCAGTATGTCAGTCAGTCAGTAACTGCTGCTGCTGCTGCTGCTGATGCTGTTTCTCTCTCCCTGGCCACATGGCAAAACAGAACCAACAAAACCTTGATTACAATATACATATCCTCCTGGCCAGTGCGTACCTAGCCAACTCTCTTGCACTCTTTCTCTCTTGCCCCTCACTGCCTCGGCTCTCCAATGCTTTGAATGCACGCGAGATTAACTCTTGCTTCTGACATTAACGAATGAGAGCCAACAGCATCTGACAGTCAAATGTCAGTTAGCTGCTGTTCTCTGACTCGAGCTCTGCAGCTGGAGCTGCAGTTTGAAGCTTGGAGTTGGAGTTTGAGCTGGAGCTGAACTACGGACAGCTTTAGGTAGCTCGATTCCCAAACCCCATCTCCATCTCCAACTCCAACTCCAACTCCATCTCCATCCCCATCCAAATGCAGCACATCAACATCAACATCCATCTGCAGCTGCAGCTTTTGGTCATGTCTGTTGAGTTTGTTGCAGTTTGTTGCAAATGCAGTTGGCAGCTGACGTCTTTGCTCATAATTTACAAATCGGCCTGCAAAGTTGTCTGTACTCGCAATTTCAATTGCAACAAGCACTTACTGCATATTATGTTTGACTTAGAATCGAATGCGATATACCCTACAAAAAGTTGTGCATACATTTCAGGCACATTACTTGGTTTTATTTGAGTTAATAATAAAAATGAGATTTCATGATTTTAAATCAGAAATACAAATTTTACAAAAATCTTATAGCTGCCATTGGAAAACATTCGAGTATCTGTAGAACAGTTTTTCGTACAAGAGTTCATTTTTCAACAGATTTTCCTAAGGCAGCTATAAGATAAAATTTTCCGATTTTAATCACAATTTTCGAAAAGTTCATCCTATTATATTGATCCCATCTGGCCGGCTCTGACACATGTACAGCCTGCATCAATTAGAAACAGTTCGACATTGCTTAACTCGGCTCCAAAATTTGACATAAACTTGATCTGCATGGTATACAGGAACCTGCATGCCAAGTTTGGTGTCTCTAGCTTTCATAGTCTCCGAGATCTGTGTGTTCATACGGACAGACGGACAGATCTGGAGGATTCTGACATATGTACTGCTTGCAGAAAGAATAAGCATCTGTGCCAAGTTTCATTACAATAGCTCTAAAACTGAGTTCGCATTTAAACAGACGGACAGACAGACGGACAGACAGACGGACAGACAGACGGATATGACAGACATGACTCGGCTGTTGATGCTGATCTCGAATATACAACTCTTTTCTTTCTGCGACGTCTCCTTCAATGCGTTACACATAAGGGTAAAAAAATAGGTCTAATTAACTGAAACTAGTTAGAATTCGTGAACTTATATATTAAATTCTGTTTGAATTTGCTGCGTACTTTTTAAAAGATAATTTGAAAAATAAAATTTTGAAATGCAGCTTGAGTAATGAGTAATGTGCAGTCTTTTGTGGCATGGTTTAATTGAAACTTTTATAAGAAAAGAAAAAATGAAATATAAACGCATTTCTTTGAGCTCAAAATCAAAGTTTGTGGCTGACTGGCTGCATTTTGTTTCTCGAAATGTTGAATTGTTCATTAATTAAGCATTTGATCTGCCTACCTTTGTAAACTGTTTTTAACACATCTGCAACAACAACAACAAAAAAAAAAGGAGCAACAACTTGAACAGGCGATAACATTTTGACTTCTTTACGTTCAACACATTTGGCCCGTGGCCTGACTTTGGCACGACTTTGACTTTGGCCCATTGGCTGGCTGACTGACTGGCTGACATATCAGCTGCAGGCTGAAAGCAAAAGCAAGAGCAATAGCAATAGCAAAAGCAAGAGTACGAGTTAGGCCAAGAGTAAGAGCAAGAATAGAAGCAGGACCACGACCAAGACATAGTGGCAACGTAATTTGAAATGAAAATTAATGACATGCAATCAATTTTGTTAGTCGTCGTTATTTGTTATTTTGATGACTTGCCTTGTACACACTCGTTCACTTCAATGCTGACTGCAGCATAGGAAGTCTGTCTCTTTCTTTGGCTCTGCTGCGCTCTCTCTCTGTTTCTCACTCAGTGTCTAGCTCACTCATTTGTCAAAAGCAAAACAATTGGGAGCATGAAAATGAAATATGGCTGACGGGGAGAGTAGCTGCTTTTAGCTGTTAGAAGAACGGCGGAGCGGAGAGTGCAGCGCAGAGTGCAGCGGAACTGCGAGCTGAGTGTCAGAGGGTTAGCAGGGTTAGAGATGGGTCTAGTCTGGTCTGGTCTGGTCTGCTTCTAACCGCAATATGCTTAAGTTGTGGTTATTTATTGTCTGGCATTTATAGTTGAGCTCAGTGCCTGGCCAAAAGGATGAAACTCTTCTGCCATGCAGGCGAATTTTTCATATTTTGCAACCATTTCCAAACATTCATTATTCTACAGTGTAAAGAAGAAGGCAGCCCGCGTGCATTATGGCCAAGTGAAAAGAAATAATACAAAAAAAAAAAAAAAAAAGTATATTTGAACTTTCGCTTGATTCGTATCGACATATTTCGCCCGCATTTTGTATTCCGGCTGTCAACGCCAAAAGTTCACAAAAAAAAAAAAAACCCACTCCACCCAAAACCCACACTCTATTTTTCTCTTTCTTTCGCTGTCGCTCTATCTCACTCTCGCAACCCCTCAAGCCCGCCTGAACTGAAGGACTGTCTGGCTGAGTGACATGAGCTTACGTTTTCCACCCCAGGCTGATTGATGTGAGCCAGCAAAAAAGTTGGCACTTGCTTTGCTGTTGTCGATTACACAGCGAGTTTCCAAAAAAAAAAAGAAAAAAAAAACGAAAAAAAGTTTTGCTGTTCTTGTTTCTTGAGCTGCTAAAAACACTACCCGAAATAAGTCATCGCGTGCAGCACAGACATCAAGTCAAACTTAAGATTGATTAGTTATTGAAAGCATTGAAACGATGGCTGCATGTTCAATTCAGCTGATGCGACTACAGCGTATACCCTGTAAATGGAAAGTGTGACAAATTTTTGAAAATTAAAGGACGTTCCTTGTTTAACTATACTACAATTTCTGGAGTTTTCTAGAATTTTAAGTATTTACATTTATTAAAACATTTGTATTGTTAAGTTTGGTGAAATTTTGATGGACTCTGATTCACAATATTATTGTGGAATAAGCAAGTATATAAATATATGATTGATTCACTGTTTGACAACGCTTGCACAGCACAAATCGTAAGATATAGAAAACTGAATTTTACCCAGTAGCTTTAGCTTATGCTCAAAATGCGTTCTTAGAAAAGATTTTGAAAAATGTAGTCGCAAAATGTGGAAAACTTGCGAAAACCTGTTGTATGCAACTTTTTTGCTTATCATCCGATCAGTTTCAAACTCATTTTCAATGATCTTTATGAAAATTCAACAAGAACTGCATTTTTTATTTTTAATTTAACTCTCTATGTAGAAAATGGGTGCAAGTTTAGTTTTCATGCTACACAAACCAGTAAGAATTTTTGAAAAAAGCAAATATTTAAAATATATGTTATAAAAACTGCCCATTTACTGCTAAAAGCACTTTTGAAAATAATTAGAATGAAGTTTAATCCAAGTGAGCTATCAGTATTTTTCAAGATAAGCCTGAATCAAAGCGTCAAGTTTTATAGATGTCTCTCTATCTATCTCTATCTATCTCTATCGATCTCTTTCTATCTCTATCGATCTCTATCGATCTCTATCTATCTCTATCTATCTCTATCTATATCTATTTAACTCTATCTATCTCTATCTTTCTCTTTCTATCTCTATCTATCTCTATCTATCTCTATCGATCTCTATCGATCTCTATCTATCTCTATCGATCTCTATCGATCTCTATCTATATCTATTTAGCTCTATCTATCTCTATCTTTCTCTTTCTATCTCTATCTATCTCTATCTATCTCTATCGATCTCTATCGATCTCTATCTATCTCTATCTATCTCTATCTTTCTCTATCTTTCTCTATCTATTTCTTTCTATCTCTATCTATCTCTATCGATCTCTAGCTATCAGTGTCTATCTCTATCTACCTCTATCTACCTCTATCTATCTCTATCTTTATCTCTATATCTGATCTTAAATACTATCCACGAAGCTTACTGCAGAGTGTAATCTCTCTCGCTGCGTTTGCTTATCCAACCACACAACCCAAATAAGTCATAATGATTTTTGATCGATGTGTCAAGTCCAAGGCGTCATCAAATCATTAACAAAAAAAAAGAGGCACCCAAACCACCCACAAATCAGCCGCACCACTCGTTACAGAGAGCCTTCGTAACACAGTCCCTGTGCATAATCATTTTCAATAAATAATTTTTTTTTCCCCCAGCTTTAAGCGTTTTTTTTTTTTTGTTTGTCATAATGACAGCATGACAGGATAAATTACTGCCAAATGAATGAGGCAAAATAAGTCTTAAGCGACACACGCATACCAAATGAGAGAGTGAGAGAGAGAGAGAGAGAGTGAGTGAGTAAGTGAGAGGGGGAGAGAGGAAGGCAGGCACGCCCACTTGGTGCTGGCAAAAGCCAAACATAATTTTTTGTTGTGTAATTTACCACCAACACAGAACTGGATATATATATATATATATATATACTATACAAAAAAAAAAAAAAAGAAAAGGGGGCAGAGTGACGCCCGCATGGGTAAAATTAATAGGCATAATAATTTTTTGACAGCACACCCAAGGATAACACACACTGCAGCAGGCAGGCAAGTCATCAGAGTCCTCAATCCTCAATTCTCAGTCCTCAGTCCCCAGTTGCTTGCCTTTGATGGGGCGGTAATTTTTTGTACCCAGTGACTTGACTGACAGGCAGGTTGATGATAAATGATGTCGCTGATGTTGGTCGGGGTAGAACTCAATAGAAAGAGACACAGAGAGAGAGAAAGAGAAAGAGACAGAGAGAGCTGCCACGTCATGGAGGCAATCATTTGGACTCGACGTCGTCGTCGTCGTCGTCGTCGTCTTTGCTGCTCTATCACTTTAACTGACAGTCGCTCGTCAGAGTCTCAGGATGATTACTTTGATGACGTTGCCACAACCACATACAAACAAACAAACATACCATACACACATACACACACACATAGTACTATAAACAAACAAGCATGCTCATATTTTTGCCATGTTCTCATATTTTGTGCACTATCATTGCTTTCCTTTGGCTTATTATTCTTTTATATTTCTGTTAAACTTGTATAATTAATTGATGAAATGTGCGTGCGTGCAAGTCGCTTTGACAATGACCGATTGGTTTCCATTTCCTTTTCCATTTTTCCTATTCATTTTTATTATTTTCAGCTCTTTAGTACATCTCTCTAGTTGCAGTTCTCTGAGCCATTATTTTGATAGCAGCAGCAGCAGCAAAAAAACAAGCACAACAACAAAAACAACTAATAGTAAATGGTAAATGCTATACGAGTACTTATGTCTAGTCATCAGGATCTAATTTATCAGACAATTTTGGGGCTCGTTTTCTCGCTGTGATGTGTCAATTTAAAGTGTGAGAAAATTGGCTGGGTTTGTCAAGAATGATGAATGATGATGACCAAGAAAGCAATTAGTGTGTCTCATACTAGCAAATAAATTGAGTTTACTTTCAAAGTACAAAAACACAAGATATCCTTCTAATAAAAACCCGCAAGGAGCATGTTTAAAATCAGTTATGTATATGAGAATAAAAAAGCAGAAAGAAAAGTTATCTTCCACGTGCCTAAGTTGTATACACTTGCAGAAAAGTTTTTGCTTATAAAAACTCAATCTTACATTTCCTATGACAGCATAGTCGCCGGTTTTTTAAACATTTTTCCGGCATTACTTGAACATTCTTAAACTCAGAATAGCTAAATTTGGTTAAAACAACTTGAGAAACAAAGAAATTTTTCAACCAAAAACTCAATTTACAACCGCTTGTTCCAATTTCAGCTATTAGATATAGTAATCTGATTTTGATAAAGCCTGATCAGCATGACAAGAACATAGTAAAACTGAACATAGGTGAGTTTGGTTGAGATAATTTGAGAAACAAGAAAGTTTTTCATACAGAAACTCATTTTACACAGATTGTTTCTATGGCTGATATAAGATATAGTGGTCCGATAATAAAAATAATTGATCAGCATGAAAAAAAAACATACCGAAACGCGGAATATGTGAAATTGGTTAAGATAGCTTGAGAGCCTAAAAAGATTTTTTTACAAAAGCTAATCTTTCAACCGATTGTGCCTATGGCAGCTATAAGATATAGCGGTTAGATTTTTCAAAAATCCTAACAGAAAAAAAAATATATATATATCGCCATCAAAGCAACAATGAAGTATAGACATAAATACAGACATATCTGTTAGCTTTAAAAAATATATATAATTTTGGGTTGCAAATAGCTAGTTTGTACACTCGCATTGCTCAATTCTAGAGTTTTTGTTGATATTGAACGGAAATGTGCGAAAATTCTTATCATAATAATGTTTTAACAAATTTGATAAGCTTTGCTAGTATAAAAGCAAACATAAAATATTTGCTGAAACTTGAATCTGTTGTATAATATAATAATGCTGTACACATGTTGCGAGCGAATAAATAAACTTCAATTGTTAACTTGCGACCCCGGAGCGAAGTTCACTTCCCTAAACTGGTTGCCACAAAAGGCGGTTTGGAACAATGCGCTGCACTGCAAAGCTCATAAATAAAACAATTGACTAAAAACATAAATCAAACACTTAATACAATAGTTTCCGCTTTTATTATTATGTGGTCGGATTTAAGAGCCGAGAGGCAACTTCAGCATTGCTGTGCACTCGCATAAAATTGCCATAAATTAAAATAACAGTAAAATAAAGCATTGTGAGTGCGTATGTGTGAGTGTGAGTGTGAGTGTGAGTGTGAATGCGAGTACGAGTATTGGTTAGAGTTAGTGTCAGAGTAGGGGGTACAGGACGGGGTACTTGCAAATTAGCATACAAACTGTCTGCAGAAAAGCCCATTGAAAGCCCAGGTGAAGTCGCACGATAATGTTAATATGTAGCGCACTTAATCATAAATGCCTGGCGACATGCAATGGGCGACATATGAAAGAGGCCCCGGGTCCAACAACAATGACGTTGACGATGATGACGATGATGTTGACGATGATTATGATGATGTACGACTTTTAACTGCCAACTACTAGTTTGCCAAAGCGCAACCATTTGGCTTTGCATGTTGCTAACTAGTTAATAATACGACCAAAAGCTAAGTATGTACATTGTGTACAACTACAAAAGTGGCCACCTTCTGACGCATTGCATGACATGCACAGCATTTAAAATTGTACTTAGTTGTAGTAAGAGTTGAAGAGTTAGAGTGCAGTTGACCACACACACATTTACACACATGTGAGCTACTGCATAACTGTAAAGTCATAAACATGGGCGGTCGAAATTGGTAACAAACCATACCGTAGCGAACTCTACAGGCTTTGACCCAAAGCGACAACACAACCCCTTTTAGCAGACATTTTTCATTTTATTGTGTAATTTATGACCAGCATTTTTAGAGCCCCTTTGGCAGCACAGCAATCAGCCAAGCGTTAATCGTCGTTTGACTCGTTCGCTTTAGGCCCAACAATGGCATAACTCTAAACACGCTCTCAGCCCGGTTTGGTTCAGTTTGGTTCGGAAACTGAACTGAACTGAGAGTCAACTCAACTCAACTCAACTCAACTCGAAACAGAGACTGCCACTTTGTCGCATTGTCGCATTGTCGTGTGGCTGCTACTGTTTCATTATTATTGTTATTATTATTGTAATTTGGCGACTACCAACTGCCAACTTACAAACTGCCAACTGCCAACTTACAACTTCCCAACTCACCCGACTCACTTAACCAGCAGTAGGCCCAACCATGTTGACAGCGTGTCATTTCGTATCGTTTTGTTTAGTCATAGTTATACAGAGCTCTTGCCCCGGTCTGCAGTGCGCAATTTGTAGTGCCCACTGACCCCTACCTGCCCCTGCCTCTACCCATTGCTCTACCTCTTACACTACCCCTCAGCTTGCCACGTTTGGTTTCTTTTTGACTCGCTCACTTTATATGGTATTTTCTTTCTTCGTGTTTTTTTTTTTTCTTTTTTTTTTGTATGGCATATTTCATAATTAATTGTGAAATTATACACAGTCATATGCAAAAATGGTCGACAGTCATAATTTTTCTGCGCTTGTCATTTTCAATACGCTTTCAGGCTTAGGGTTCTACAAACTGCATATGAAGTTTGCTGTAGCAACTGCTTTGCTACTTTATGCATCTGGCAAAGAAGCATACTTAAGATGATAATGAAGATTTATGGTAAAACCCTTTAACGCTGGAGTTATATAAAATAAAACAAGAAGATTTACTTTTAAACAAGTCCAGATTTGATGCTATGTTATGAGTTATTCAGGTTTTTCAATGGTATTTTCTAAAGGATTATTAAGTTTTTTAAGAAATACTTTCAAACTTAAAAGCGTGGACTAAGAATTGATTATAAAAGTAGTGTTTCTTATTGAAAGTATCTTAGAATTGAACGTAGATTTCTAAATGTGAACAAGTTTAACATTGTTTTTTGAGCATATTCAATTCGAATCATCTTAAGATTCATATTTAAAAACAATACAACACTTTGAAATAACTTACTTTTCAGTGCTCCACATTTTTTTTTAAATTTCTGGAAGCTTATAAAGATAAATATTTGAAGTTTTTGTTTTTGAATCAAATCAATGAATTGGATTATCACCTGCAATTGGTAGGGCACCTTCCGGTTTCTTCTTTTGGTAAGATCTTGCAAAAATATTCCAATTTTCACTTTTGTTAAGATTTTGCGTATTGAATTCACTTTCATTTAATGAAGGATGGAATTAGCTGGCCATTGAAGCAGGATTCAATTCATAAGATCAACAGCAATAAGGAAATTTCAGTTGCGCAAAATTTTGCCAAAAGTGGAAACTGAAACAGGCCTGATATAGTTGAGTACTAATCAATATCAATTCACTTCAATCTAAATCAGATCTTAAAGTAGGTTTTTAAGAATGTCTAAGTTTGTACAATATATAACCACTTGTGCTTGGAATACACTATCTAAACTTTAGATTCTAAAGCAAACAAATCGTTTTAATTGCAATTAAAGGGTATCAAAAGTTGGAAAGATTTTCGAAATCAATTTAATTGTTCTTATTTATTCAGCGTTGTGTCGACATTGCCTTTTATTTTATTTTATTTCATTTTATTTCGCGCATATTTGAATATGAGTTTACGGCAATGCTGCATAACTAATCAGCTCAGAATAATGTAGAGCTCTCACAATTCATACAAATTAATTGGTTGCGCTGCCATTCAATGGGGCGTGTCTGGGGGCAACGACAATGGTAACGGCAACAAAAGCGGTAACAGCAACAACAACAGCAACAACAGCAACAAGAAAAAACAACAGCAGCAGCAACGGCAACTCATGCAAACGGAAGGAACTACTTGCGGGCAACATCGTTCGACGACGACGACAGGGACTACTTTGGAATATATATACATATATATACTATATACACACATATGTATGTACGAATAGGTAGAAATCATGGCAGGCAATGCAATGTCGGAAGCGCACTCAACACCTGCTAAAAACTTTGGAAAAAGGCATGACGTCAGTTAGTTACTTAGTACTTGGCTTGGCAGTTGAAAGCATGACCAGAATGTTGGTAGGAGGAGCAGCAGTTGGAGCCGTCATAGGAGTACTGACTGTCATTGTTTGGGGAGTGTTAGGGGGGAAACGGTAACGTGTCAGCTGTCAATTTGCATTTGATATGCCGCTTGGCCCCACAAATCACAACAAATAAATGCCAATTGACAGCGACAAGTGCACGGAGACAGATAAGTAAGTATTCAGTTGGCCCATTATCAATGTGGGATTCATTTTCATTTTCATTTTCAGTTTCATTTTGATTTTGGTTTCACCCTCTGGCTTTTTTCGGGGTCGTGCTCTCTGCATTTGACCCTTGTGTGAATGGAGCAATTGAAGTGGCATTTGGAGCCCGTTCGATGCGATACTCGCTGCTGTGCTAAACGTCCATGTCAAGACACTTTATTTGTCTTACTTATTTATGTTTATGTGTGTGCTCTCCAACTCTGCCAAGTTGCCGCCCCCACACCCCTTCTCGACACGCATTGCTAAATTAGGCACACGTACATTTGGTATAGGCTCCCCCCGTTTAAGAGGCCACCTCCCTCTTTTTGCCACTACGATATCCATTTGCCACACAGCTGTGCCTAATTTATTTCACTGGACGTGCCCCCATTTTGCCTCTTGCGCCTCTTGCCACAGCCCACTCTTGCCACACAGCAGCCACTCAATCCACATTCGGAGATTTATTTCATTCTGAAGCACATTAAAATTTTACAAATTGCTTAAATCAAATAAATTGCCGCGTTTATGGTGATAAATTGGCTAAAAACATCGATGTGAAAGTTTTAATTCAAGTGCGGTCTAACATTTGCCATCCGGCGACTTCATAAATCGATGCTTCACTTTATATACCTACTCTGAACTCATAAAACAGGTTAAAAGGTTACTTTAGAAATGTAAAAATGTTTACAAAAGACAGTTGACAGCATCTACGACTTATAATGCATAAATTCTAGATTAGCGATCTTTTTTTATACCTTCGTCTATCTGTAGCTCGAGATACTCAAGATATGTGATATTTACGTTTAAGTAGTTAAGTTATATGTTAATCAGGCTTGTTTCGAATTCCGTAAGTCTTAGAATAGTAAAAATTAATTACTTTTCTGACTTTCCTTCAGAATTTCTTCGTTTTCTCTCTTTCAAATCCAATTTCGAACCCAAGTTTTGTCTATTCAGTATCCACTTGCACTTTTTAACTTCTGATATAAAGACAGTTCATTAATTTAATACCATATATACAATTTGACTTTAATCTAACTCAATTTATATCACATATTAAGATGAAGAGCATAAGAAAATTGTGTTTTAGAATTTGTTTTTATACTTTTGTCATAATTTTGTCACGAAATGTGTAACGCATTGAAGGAGACGTGATCAGCATCAACAGCCGAGTCATGTCCGTCTGTCTGTCCGTCTGTTTATATCCGTTTTTCAAGACTTTGTTCTAGAGCTATCTTCATGAAACTTTGCACAGATGCTACTTCTTATTGCAGGTAGCAGCTGCAGTTGAATTGGCCAGATCGGACCACTATAGCATATAGCTGCCGTAGGAACGATCGGTTGAAAATGAGTTTCTGTATGAAACACTTTTGTGTTTTTCAAAATATCTCGACCAAACTCACTATATCTAAAAATAAGTACGTTTTACACATGCTGACCAAATTTCATCAAAATCGGATCACTATATCTTATAGCTGCCATAGAAACAATCAGTTGGAAAATAAGTTTTCTTAGGGAAATCTTTTCTGAAAGGGTATATATCTGCGGCACGCCGAAGATAACATTTCTTTCATGTTTTGAATTACGTTTTTAAATTGAAAAGTTCGACGTTTTGAAGAACTCAGAACTGCAATTAATTCCGTTTTTGCAAAATTTCGAACTGAATCGTAACTCAGAACAGAACTTGATGTCTAGCTTTTTTTTTTTTAAATTATGTGCTCAATCTTTTTCGGTTTTTAGAAATGCTGATCCATTTGCAAAATTTTCAACTTGATCAAAATTTATGGCAATGAAACGATGATAAATGTTTCCTTGGACAGCCGTTGAGTATGCAAAATAGTTTCCGTAAAGGGTTAAACTTCTGGTTGGGTTGTTTCTTAGCCAGGCACACCCTTCAGTTAAATGGTAATAATTGTTATTTTAATATTTATGACAGCAAATAAATTCCGTGTCTGTCATATATGAAACGCAGTTAAATAATATCAAAGGGGGTAGATTTCCTTTAGTATACAAATTTCATAGTTCATTATCAAATTTGTTATGCATACTTTTCGAGTGCCCATCAACGAATAGTTGTTCAACCCTTATAAGGATGTTGTGTTGTTGTCTTAAGTGCGGGCCCAGTTGATATTTTGAAGAGTTGGTTTCCAGTTCCCATGATGTTGTTAAGTGCAGATCCCGTTGACTTATTTGTAAGCCTCTATTGGGTTCTTTTACATTTTTTTGTATCATTTTATATAGTAGTATTATACTTTGCGCATATGCTGCATGCGACAACAACAAAAAAAAACCACATTTAACTCTTTACCCAGCCTCTTTCTCTTTCTCTTTCTCTCTCTGTCTTCACTCTTTGTTCTCCTACTACTTCTCCTTGTCGGTTTGTGCATAATTAATGCTGTCATCTTGTGCATATTTAACTCAATTACTTCCGCGCTTCCACTGGAAGTGGTCGGTTTCAGTGATAGGGGCCCATCATGTCGGGGCCTAATTCATTTTGTTACTTTATGTGATAGTTAAGGTCTCTTTGGCTGCCTTCTACTTCTGCTTCAGCTTCAGCTTCTGGAGGGCCCGTGGCTCATTAAAAGAAATTGCTTTATTGGCGAAATTTACATACAAAGTATTATGGTGGCCATGTCTCCAGATGTAAAGCCATTAGGTTTCCTTATTCATTATGCAAAAGACGTCAGTTTTGTGGTCCGAAGAGCGTACATCGTTTTATACTGATTCTTATCGCGAATGAGAACAAAGTGTTTACGGAATTCTTCTCATACCCCAATCAAAAAGCTTCAAAACATTTTTTAACTGATTTGTAACGATAAGTTTAACCACTATTGAAATTTAGACTATGTTTCTACTACAGCTGCCTCGTTTTCTAGATGTGTGACTTTATATAAACTTTACACTATAACAATATTTGTGCAATCAGCAAAAATGCTGCTACAAACGAAAAAAAATGTCAAAAGTCAGTGATAAGAAAGCAAAGACAATAAAAGAGAAAACAATGCGCACATTAATGAAAAATCAAGATAGCAATTTTTATAAAAATATGCCAAAAAGAAAACCGTCAAAAACAGAATCAGCAGTGAAAAATACAAAAAAAAATAAATAAAAATATAAAGAAAAAGAAAAAAGAAAATTTAACAACTAGGCAACAGGCAAGGAGAAATATAGCCAAGGAATAAGAGAAATAAAACCAAGAAACAACAGCAGTTGACAACTGTCAGTGTCAGAGAGCTGCCAGTGCCACTGTCACTGTTGCTTCTTGCTGTCTTTTGTTCCTACATTTCCCTCTCTTTGCCCCATTGTACACTGAAAAGCGAAGGGTGTGACAAATATGCTGTGCAGTTTGTTAAACCAGAAGGTTAGCTGTTGCTCCTGCTAAAGATATACTTTGGTAAAGATCATCTCTTAAACATGAAAATGTCATTATGCTAAAAGGAGGATATTGCTAGTTGATTGAAATTTTCACACTAGTTTTGTCTTATGCTGAACATGAGCACTAAGATACGATTTTGGCAAATTCCATCGGGAATTGTGAAAAATTGACGAAAAACAGTTGTATGCAACTTTGTTCTTTATCATCCAATCAAATTAAAGCCCGTTTTCAATGATCGATATAAAAATTCAACAATTACTGCATACCAATTTTGCGGAAAATTCACCTTCATGAGTGAAAAGTGGTTGCATGGCGAAAGCTTAGTTTGCTTCAAGCTCATTTTCAAAGCGAGCAAGCTAGTTTACTATGAATACTTTAAAAATCATAAAAACTTACTTTCTTTTCTTGCCTCAATTAGAATAAAAACTTTTAGTTATAACTCTCTGCTTTTGGTATTGAGCTGACTTCATTCCATAGCCATATTTTGATAGAGTATTTAAGTAATGTCAATTGCAAAATGTAATTTTCTTTCTGTTCGTTTTAACATTTTTCACTGTTTGCTGTTGACATTAGCAGAAGCTTAGTCCTTGCTGTCAGTGCTGTCAAAAGTGTCCTGTCAGTTGCTGCGTCACATGCAACTGCTCAGTGCCACAAAAGACTCCTAGTAAATGTCATTTCGCCAGTTTCATGCTGTAGAGGGGGTTGGGGTTTGGGGCATGGCGTTTGAGCAGAAGCGGAAGCTGAAGCTGAAACTGAAGCTGAACCTGTGGCTTGTGACATTTTATGATTGCATTTGTTTGAGAGATCTGCTGTTGAGTTGACCGTGTGAAGTTGGTTTTTGGTTTCTGTTTTAAAATGTAAATTACGAGCGAACATAAATAAAATTAACCCAAATTAAGCACACACAATTAATTACAGCTGCTGGGCAGTCAGATTTCACAGCAAATTAACACCACAAATCTGCTCAACTGACTACTGGCTACCGTTTTCCATCAGCAACACCACCAAAAATACCAAAAAAAAGTGAAACATTAGAGCTGAGAGAGCCTGGCAGTTTAACTGACCATTAATTTGCATTTAAATGGTATGACAAGGAAGCATGCGACAAATTCCTTGGGCCTTTCTGGTGAGATTTCTTCTCAAAAACACACAAAAAAAAAAAAACAAAAAACACTTTCTCACACACCATGTGGCATGTCGAAAAGCATTCGAGCGGCATTTGCATATTTTTGACATATTTTCTACAAATTTCGGGGCAGCTTGACCATTTGGCTTGGGTCTTGTCTCGGGTTGTCGGGTTGTCGGGTTGTCGGGTCGGGTGTGTAACAATTTTTACTTTATGCCACAAAATGTTCACAGTTGATTTATATTGTGTGTGTGTGCGTTATGTGTGTGTGTGTGTGTGTGTGTGTGTGTGTGTGTGTGTATGTGCTTATAAAGCCTGGCCAAATAACGCATATACATATACGAGTATGAAAATATTTCTTTTCATGTTTTATCGCACATTTTTCTTCATTTTGTGGGTCTTTGCCGTTTACGGCGCATTAAAATTTACTTGAACGCTCGTAAATTTCGCATTCTCTCTGGCAAAAATAAATGTAATAATCGTAAAAGTCATGGTGAAACAGATTTTTGGGCAGCTTACTTTGCTTTCGCCCCCCCACACCATGCCATAGATTGTGTTTTTATAATGCATAAAAAGTATTTCCTCTTCGAAATTGCAGCACATCATTTGCCTTAGCAAAAGTAGTATTCATATTTTTGCTGCTGCTCAAAAGTTTTTTTCAATTTTTAGTTTTCAAAGTTTTGGCAAAACTTGGTAAAAAGAATTTTTATTAAGTTGCTAGTCGAACGCAATTCAATTAAATCAAAACATACTTCTCAATTTAGGCACACAACAATTTGCTGCAAGTTGGCTTTTGTTTCGTTTTTGTATGCATCAGTTGGATTTCAACTTTTAGATTTTGCTGTGCTTACGAAATCTCTCTTTAATTAGAAACTTTTGTATAGAATGCATCAATTAGTAGACTAATTTATACGAATATAGATATTTGTCATTTGTTTATTTCTTATGTCACAGTGCTGTAACCTTAGCAACACTCACAGAGGACATAAGCTCCAACAGGACACCGAATGCATTTGGTATTTTGCAACATCATAAAGTTCATCCCTGCAACATTCACCAAGGACCATCACTCCCCCAAAAAGACACATAAATTGCGCTTTTAATAGCATCCGCCTGTCATTGCAATCTAAATAAATTGTTATATTTATTTACGACAAAATGTCCACACACACACACACACAAACACACACATAGCATGTATCCTGGTGAGTGGTAAGGAGAGAGGAGAGTGCAGGACGGTGTGCGGCTAGAAAATATGAAAATTAACTGCCGACTAAAGCCAAATCCCACCACATATATCCCACATACTGCAAAAACACATACATGGCACACACATACTTATATATCCTTTTACTATCCAGGCAAAACAATTGCGCCACATTTGCCTCATGTGTTTTGCGTGTGTGTGTGTTTTGTGAGTGTGTGTGTGTGTGTGTGTGTGTGTGTGTGTAATTTTCACTTCATGTTTGGCCACAAAAACGCAGAAACTGCCATAAAATGCACACAGCGCACACAACGACAAGGACGAGGCTGAGAGAGAGAGAGAGAGAGAGAGAGTGTCCTGGCCAGGAGGAGCAGCCTGCGTCGACCCCGAACAATAAGGTGAACGGGGGCACTAAATGCCACTAAATGAATTTATTTGCCAGAGCAGCCCCCAACAAAAACAACAGCAATCTGAACGTGGAACATTTTGAGAGTAAATAAAGCCCAAATGAGATTTATGCAACATGACCGACAACGACCAAGTGCTGAAGTTGCCCCCAAGCCACATACCAACAAATCCCCTCCCCCCCACCACTATATGCTTCTTCTTCACGCTGCTCCATCCAGAAACAGTTGAGTCCATCTGCAGGTTAGTTCGTTAGTTTTTAGTGGGCACCCACTTTGTGGGCATTGCGGAATGGATGGCAATCGTTGGACCCAATCCTGCTTACTCCTGCCAGACAACTTCCCAGCCCACACCCCCCCTTTTTTTGGACCGTGTGCGTGCCTTTTAACCCAACTAATTTTTAGAAAACAAAAAAATAAAACGAAACGAAACTCATACGATATGGTCTTCTAAAAACCGACATCCTTCTTCGCTCGACCATTTCTGGTGCTACTCGTTTTTGTGCTCCTAGTTACGTGTGTGCGCCCATTTATTCAGCACAAAATTGTCACATAAATTTCACAGCGTCCGAGACATGTCGAGCGTACTTCATTTTGTATTTTATGATATTTTTGCTAACTGGTTAAAAGGATATTTATTATGCAGTAGCTAAGCAGAGGCAAACGCAGACGTAGACGTAGACAACCTATCTAGTTTCTCTTCATTTCACAGATTTTTCAAATGCTTTTAATATAGATTGATCACAAGTGTTATATAGCTTAACAATTTATCGATAATACTTTTGAAAACATATTAACTGAAATGAGTACAAGCTTAAACTCTAGATTTGTATGCAATTTCAATCTGACATCAAGCTATGACTTAGCCTCTTTACATTTACATTGTCATATGATTTATGGTAGCATTAGTTCACCCCAAGGCTACCGCAGATTACTTGGGTTTCTTTCAGTACTTTTGGTATCTGAACCCTTTACCAAATTATGGTTTACTTGTTACTAAAGGCAACCGTGCGTTAAACAAACTTCCTACATCATTTTCCCAAAAAGAAACAAGCTCATGAATCTTGCCACAGGCAACATTCGAATATTTCTGTCAGGCTCAGCCCAAAATTTAGGAAATGTAACCCCTTTTATCAACTGTGGGTTTGTCATTTGGCTTTTGTTTGCTTCATATTGACTGATTACCCACAAAATAACCGAATTTCCAAAATTTATTTGTACGTAATTTGAGACCTTAATAGCTATCTTACGTTTATTTGTATGGGTGTGTGTCTTGTCGTTGAGTAAAGTAAAGTAACCCCCTTTCTGACGAAATGTGACAGACGGAGCTCTACTTTATCAATTGTGTAACATTTGTTACTTTGAATGGCATTGCTAATTAACACAGAGCACAAACCGAGTTGAAGAAAATTGAATGAACTTAACGGCTTTTAGTTTTAATCTGAAATCTTGGTTTTAAACTAATCGAATCAAATGTGATGTCAAATTTTAGTACTTAGATATGTAATTATTAAGTTGTTTTGCGCTGTTCAGTTGGCGTTGCAAAGTTGCAACGTGGCAAAGTTGCTAGAGTAACATCGATAATGTTAGATACTTTCATTGATGATTCTTTGATGTCTACATGTCTCTAAAACGAACTAATCTTGAATTTTCTCCAAGTTCTCGCATACCATTTGCAGATAAGATTCATTTCAAATATTAAATGTTTTCTGAAAATCGCTATTTCTATTTCTAGTTTGCAAGTCTTCTCTGTGTCCTTCAAATTTAGAACCAACCGAAATTTCAAATCTATTTTGTTCTCAACTTTATTTTGTTATTTCCAATTGGACACTGCTTAAAACGTAACGTAATAATTATAAAAATAATATTGTGTAATAGTCATTATAATCATAAAATTTTAAAAAATGATTAAAATTTTTATTTTAAAAAGCAAATTCAAATATGCTTTAAGTTAAACTTTAAATAAAAAGTTGACATAATTTAAATAATTTTACAATATTATGGCCAACTCTTAAGTTGAGGAATTTCCTTGTTGCGTTAGGAAAAATAAATCATTAGGATTTAAAAAATTCCTAGCATTGATGAATGCTTAAATGATATATCAAATTGTAGCATAAACAGAATAAGTCTATCTTAAAGTTTACTAAAAACCCCCAAACTCTTTTCATAAGAATTTGAAATCATTTTAGAAGTGAGCTTTGAAATATTTATTACAATTCGAGTAGCACTCGAATAAGTTGTTTATACTTGTATATTGGAATAGTACCTTCTAACGAGTACTTTTTGCTTATGCACAGTTGAGTACTTAGTTGGAATATTGCCAAAAATCAATAGTACCCCAAAGACGTTATCGCATTAACCTCAGCTACACCTACACGGATTTATTTAATGCTGACTACGAGTACAAAAAACCCACTCATGTACTTAGTAGTAGTTCAGTGACATTACTTCTGCTTAGTTTAGCAAAAGGACGACCCGGAGCAAAGGAAGGTTGGGGTTGGGGTCGGGGTCGGTACGTTTCGCGTCATGGTGAAGTGAAAGCATCGTTTTCATTTCATTTAAAATGCTGTCAGCACGTAACCCTGGGCCAAAGATTCTATGGTATGTCTTCATGTCCTTTTTTTATGGCACTTTCAACGCGTCATTGAGTGCGCCGCGGCGCGTAGTCATCAGGCCGTAGAATGGATGGAGAATATGGAATGGAAGCCAGTAGAGTGTGTAGTAGAGTGTAGTGGAGTGTAGTGGAGTGTTGTGGAAGTGCTGCCAACCATTCAGGCTGAAAATGAAGACGCTTAGAAGAAGAGAAAGACGGCGACATAGCTGTCTAGAGAGTGAGGTGTGCGTTTATAATCAAATTAGAAGCGAAGCGTAAGATCAAAGCGACGACGACGACGATGGCATTGGAGACGGAGACAATGATGATGACGACGACTTTGTTCATATATATATATATATATAACCCGGTGAAAAGTAGGCGCGACATAATGCCCGAAATGTCGAAAACACAAGCTGCCACAAATTTAAAATATGATGAGGGGCTGTTTGGCTTGACAACTTGAAGTGGAAATGACTGCGCGAGCTGAAGAAGACGTCTCATTAATGACAACAAGGAGCCCAAGACCAAGTCCAGGCCCAGGTCCAGGTCCACTTTCAAGACCGCGCTCACGACCACATCGTAAAAGGAAAGGTGTATTATACACTCAACGCGAGACTGGGACTGGGGCTGTCAATTCAAGTTTTTGTTGAATTGTTTTGCTCAAGTGTTGCTTGCTGGTTTGTTGGTTGTTCGTTGTTTGTTGTTGGTTGCTTGTTGCTGCTTTGCTGACTCTATAACCACTTCCTCGAAGGATCATAGCGCTGCCATATAATTGAAAACGAGAAGAAGGTAACACAAAATTGCTCTCGACGTTGGCTGACATTTAAAGTTGATTATGAGTGCCGCCCCACGTTGGGAGGATGTTGCCATGATGATGATGAAGATGATGATGCTGATGCTGACGTTGCTGACGACAGGTTAAATGTTTTCATTATGAATCGCTGAGCTAAGCTGCCGGCAGTTTTTCCATAATTGGAGCTGCCTTCAAGTGTCCTGAAGTGTTCTTCCAGCCCTTGTTGTTACTCAAAAACTAAATTGAGTTCTAGGTAGTCAGAAAAGTCAGCATACAAATCTCTCAGCCACAACATTCTCAAGTGTTTCAATACTTCAGACTCAACTTTTCACTGATAGTAAAGCCGAACCGAGCTCAATTAGTTCCTCGAATTTCAATAAAGCATATGTGTATTTTATGGCTTCCTCTGACACTTGATGCAATATACAAATGTCATATTGAGCATATTGTATATTATCCAATTGAGCCAATTTCAAGGAATCTTGAGACTGCTAGTCTTTGATATACCCTGTAACATGCTCAAAACTATCCAAGCACATATTGTGTACCAAATAACAGGGATTTATATCTAACTTTTGTACACTTTAACATGATGATTGATCAAAAAGATTTCATTGAGAGAACTCTATACTGAATTCATGCATTATAGGCATGATTTATGCTAAAGTTTTGAATTAAAAGTCGAACATAGAATAACTAATCATGAATTTCGAATGTAGGAGTAAGTTTTACTTAAAATAGTCACAGCGTTTGCATAAGTAATCATAAATTCTACACTGAAATGTTAAAATTATGCTTAAATAATTATAAATTATGCATTCTTTTGTACAAATTATGCTTATTATTAAGATATTTCGCATAATTATGTAAAAATTATTAATTTTTAATCATACATTGTGCATAAAAAGCAATTTGTATGCATAAATCTTCATTAATTATGCATTCACACATAAATACTAAATGCTTTCACACTTTTCGTGTTGCTTCGTCACTAGCGTGGACTGCCGTCCACAGTGATGCGATTTTAATAAGATATAGCGCATAAATATGGTAAATTATACATTATTAATCATATATTGTGCATAAAAATTAAAAGTTATGCATACACAAGCACAAATTTTGTGTAATTTGTGAAAATTGTGCATTATTAATGTGCAAAAATTATAGCTATAGCTTGTTATATACATATTCACAATCATGTTATACAATTCTGAGCAATCTTTATATGTATTTGATATCTAAAGTAGAACTTGACGTCTCATTGAACATCTGAGAGAGTTAACAAAATATCGACAAGAACTTATCAAGGAAACCTAGTTTTTCAAAGGATAAAAGTGGATGCTGCACCAATCAACATAAATTCAACTTAAGAACGAAAGTTGAAATCGTGACATAAAAAAAGTTCTTGAAACATAAATTTATCTCACTGAACTATGCCTCTTATCAATATTAACAAATAATCCCTTATGCAGCAAGGTGCGTATACAAAAGCCCATTTAATTTAGTAAGTCGTAAAAATAAATAAGACGCCAGATAGGGTTCTGTATACTAAAAAGCAGCTGTGATTTATGAAACATCAAAGAGAGCCGGGCTCAAAGCGGTGCCAGCGACAGGGACAGAATCAGAGCCTGCGAGTGAGATAGAGATAGAGACAGAGATTGAGACTGAGACTGAGACTGAGAAGTTCTTCGGACACGTGACGATAAGCGGCACATCAATAAATTAACACAAAAAAGCAAATGAGCAATAGAGTAGTCAGCTGTGAGATGTGCGATGTGAGAGAAGTGAGAAGTGAGCAGAGTAGACAAATGCCGAGAGTCGTAAAGGACCCTTGTATAAACAAACATGTTATGCATAACTGATGAATCCTACATATGTGTACTTATACAATACATATATATATAGTAGTATATACTATTCGGGCAACCCGTGCAGCGCACATCAACACAGCAGAAAAAAAGAAGAAAAAGCAACCTTTACAACGTGCAATAAAAACTAAATTATATCCTTTCACGTTTCAAGTGGCTTGGTCGCCGTCGCGGCGTGCATGAAAAACGAATCAACATTTGCCGCCGAGCAGGAGGCAGCAACATGTTGTCCAGGAACTGACAGAGACATAGAGAGAGAGACAGCGACAGAGACACAGAGAAAGGGCCAGAAAGAGACCGACCCACGCACTATTTAATTTAGTACAAAATTATTATGCGCAACATTAGCACTCGCCTGGTTTTGGGACTGGGACTGGCAATGGGAATGGGAATGGGAATGGGAATGGGAATGGAAATGGGTCTGGGACTTGACTCGGGAATGGGTCTGCGTCTGGTTCTGGGTTTTGGAATAGCGGGATGCGAGTGCGAGTGCGAGTGCAAAGCGTGAGGTGCCTCAAATGAAGTGTGAATTCTGCTGTCAGCCTGTCATTTCAACAGAGTGCACAAGAACATAAGAACAGAGGCCAATGTGCCGCCATCCCGCTACGTATTTTTCTTTTTGCTTCCTTTCTTTTCATATTTTTTTGTGTTGAAGTTCCACAAGGATTTTTGACATGGTTCGTTCATTGCTTTTGTATTGAATTTTGGAAGCCACGCTCCAGATTCATTGTAAGCACATATGCATGTTATGGCTAAAACAAAGTTAGATCTATATGCAAAATTTAATCAAAGATAAGTATAAACGTATTTTCTATTGAAATTGGCATACAAAAGCTGTCGAAATGAATGTTGCAGCAGGCTTCTTCGACTTTGAAATGAAAATACAGCCCCCTTTCCTGTTCCGATAACTTTTCATTGCGACTCTTTGTCAATTTTGTGGTCCTATAGTGCTTCTCAATGCATTGTGCCAAAGCCTAAGCTTTTTAGACTGAATTTCACATTGATATTTAAAATTCTGCACAGCTAAAGACAATCAATCGACCAATCAATGTATCGAAAACATGTCAAAAATGTTTTTTTTTTTTATTTTTCTACAAAGACCTTAAATATCTATCAATTCAATAAAGAAAACATGATTTCCTTGATCAACGTTGAGTCTATCAAAATTTTTATTGAAATTCAAAATAAGCTATCGATTTGTTGTGCGGCTTTGGTCGATGCTTATCGATGATCGATAAACCTCAAAAAGCATCGATTTCGAGCGCTCATTTCGTAAACAAAACGTCGATTTAATCGAACAATCGAATGTTTTCTTACAATCCTAAAATAAACTGTAAGGCATACAGCCCAAGCTTTTCTATTTTCCACACGTTGCATTTTTACCGAATTTGTAAACCAAGTATCAAACTTTGTTGCATAAATTTTGGAAAATTAATTTTTAAAAATATTTTTGTTATTGCATAAATAAAAACAGATTGAGAACAGAGTAAACGGCAGTCAGTAGTATCTAACTGCAACGTTATAACTTACTTAGCTGAGTGCATTTTAACTCAATACTTTGTTGGTTTAAACTTTTACTGTTTTGGCTTTCGTAAAATTGTTGTGCATACAGCTTTTATTTGTTGTTATAATATAATTTAGTTGCTAAAGCGCTTGAAGTTTATTATAGACACCTTAAAGCATTTCCTGTACATATATGATAAACCCAAAAACTGAAAACAGTTCCGGGAAAATAACAATCAACAACTGTCACGGCCAAACAGGCAAATAAATGACGCGTGACTGTCAAACAGGACAGCACAGGGCCAGGACGAGGCGGCAGGAGTGTCGCACAGATCCAGTTGCCTGGGCTCAGCGTGTTGCAAAAAAAGGACAATGGCAAGAGGGGAGAGAGAGAGAGAGAGAGAGAGCAGCAAGTAACCTCGAAACACTTTGATAAATGCGTCATAAAATGAGCAATTATCACGTGCGGCGATGAGACAGCTGAGCAACTTGGAGGACAATTAAAAACCAAACACTGAGCGTCAATAAAATTATTTGTCAAAATGTCAGGACAACGGGGATGGGCCCCGGGGCAGCAGCAGTGCTGTGAGGGAAGGGGAGTGAATCGAAGGATGAGGCCCAAAAGACATACGCAGAAGTGTCAACTTTGGTGGCAGCGAAATTAATGAGGATCATAAATCAAGGACATTGTCTGAGCAGGCAGCCAGCCTCGTTGTCCTTGATTGACCGCACTCTCGCCAATTTGTTGTCCGCGTATATATATCCTTAAGAACGAAAGAGAGTCTTTTAGTTTCCTTTGTGGCAAAAATTAGCAACGCCGTCAAGCAAATCAATAAACAGGCGACTCGCAGGATCATAAAATATTTTGGGCCATAAAACAGCACACGGCGATACTCAGCATCGATAGATTTCCATGATATATAGACTATAATTTATGTGCTCTTTATCAATACAAACACACACACACACACACACGCACACAGCAACAGGGCAGAGTAGGAGCAAGAGAGGGCTACACGAAGTATCCCTTATGGATGGCTATATCCTGTGTGCGCCAGGGAAGCGCCAGTTGTCAGAGTGAGAGTCGGAGTCGCAGTCAGAGTCGTCAGAGTGTCGCCTTTTGCACTGGGGACCTGTTTCGGTTGTTAAATTGTGAAGGTCGTAAACATTTTTATGTTTGCCCATAAATATTTCGACGCAGCTGAATGCGATTCCTGCACAAAAGGATATGCAATTGTTTCTGCAGGATTTACTCAATTTTATGCGATATTTCGAAATTATGTTGTTATGCCGAGCACGGCTAGACTTAAGACCTTTGTATTACTGCTCTGAAAACAATACGTTTAGTTAGTTAAAGGGAAGTATTTCGAATATAGTTGAATATGTTTTGTAGACCTCAAATATATGGTATCGCACTTATTCCTGTTTCCACATCCGCTTAAAATTGTGAATCGAATTCTAAATCATTTACAACCAATTCAAACCAAGTGAAATCAATCCGCAAAACCTTTTGCCATGTGAAAATGAGAAGACTTATGTTGAATTCACTCTTCAAAAGTCTTGAATTCAGCTCTATATCACTTGCAGTCAATTCAAACCAAGTGAAATCAATCCGCAAAACCTTTTGCCTTGTGAAAATGAGAACACTTGTGAAGAATTCACTTATATTCATTCTATTTCTTGTTATATTTCACTTAAAGTCAATTCAAACCAAGTGAAATCAATCCGTAAAACCTTTTGCCATGTGAAAATGAGTTCACTCATCAAAAGTCTTGAATTGAGCTCTAAATCTTTAAAAGTCAATTCAAACCGAGTGAAATCAATCTGCAAAATCTTTTTCCTTGTGAAAATGAGAACACTTGTGAGAAATTCACTTATTTTCTATTCAATTCAATTCAAATCGAGTGAAATCAATCCACAAAATCTTTTTCCTTGTGAAAATCAGTTCACTCATCAAAAGTCTTGAATTGAGCTCTATATCATTTACAGTCAATTCAAACCAAAGGAAATCAATCCGCAAAATCGTTTTCCTTGTGAAAATGAGAACACTTGTGAGAAATTCAATTCTACTCTATTTCTAGTTATATTTCATTATAATCAATTCAAACCAATACGCAATATAAGTACTTATAGCAAAAAGTTCTGAGCTCAACTTTTGTTTCGAAAGGACATTGTTTTTTTTAAGTTTAAATTGTTTAATCATATAAATAATATTTCAATGAAAAATAGCTCCTGCTGTGAGTTTCACCGCTTAATAAGAAAGGTATTTACAATAATATTTTAATTTGTAATATTCATATTTTGCATAAATCAATATAAAACCTTTGACATCCATTTTAAATTGCTTATACAATTTTTGTATTTGTTGAATTTAACAGCTTGTGGCTTACCCCTATGAAAAACTAACTACCCCAGCCACAAATGCGTAATTTTGTAAGCAATTAATACTCAATACCAATGGCAATAAAATAGTATATGTTGTCAATTTATCATTCAGATTGCTGCACGTGTCACATTTTTTTTTTTTTTTTTATAGCAAATATTGCATTGTTTTTTGTTCATTGTCAGCAACAATGCAACCATTAATTTGCTTTATTAATCTATCCAGATTTGGCATTTCTATGGCCATAGGGTGTGGTGGGAGGGGGGGGGGGGGTTGGTTTGAATTTAGATTTGTTGTTGTAGCCGCTTTTTTGCAGCACACACCAAAGTCATTTTGCAAAAAAAAAATATATATATTCTAAAGAACCTTTTGGAAACATTACCGTAAAATTTCAATGTCACCATTGCCAGGGGCAATATTTCTTTTGGCAACCGTTCTGTGTGTGTTTATTTATTATTTTTTTTTTTTTTTTTGGTCGTTACTATTACGAGATAAATTGTTGTCGATAAATTATCGACAGTCGGTCTCTCGGTAGCACTCTGGGAGTCGGCCCTCCCTCCCTCTCGCTGTCTCTAGCATGGTGGTGGCTGTAGCGCCCAGGGGGCATGCCGGATGTGTATCCCTTTTTGAGAATTTTGTGTTTTATGTGGGTTTTTTGTTAGTGTACTTATTTGTGTGCCTGTGTATGTATGTATGTATATCTCATAGTCAAGTTTCATACGCTTTACTGAATTTATTGCAGTTTGTTTTTCAATTTTTTAAATGGCTGGGATTTTGGGTTTTCTCAAAGTGAGTTATTGTGTCGTAGGCAACATCAATCGAAAGCAATAAGTGTACTATGAATGATAAAATCACAAAATACAACAGTATAGCCAATCTATGAATTAATATATGCGGGTGATTGCCAATATGCTACAATTGTATTACAACTTTGTCAGATGGTTGCATTCAACTTCAAACTCAATTATGTTTGATGAGTATTCATAGTTCAAAGATCAAACGATTCCCCGATCAATATCAATTGCAATTGTTAGTTGAATTTGGACTCATCATTTTTATTGATTTTTATGTATCTTCTCGATCAAACTTACTATACTCCTGACAGGTCACTGTAGCATGAAAAGCTACCTTAGCAAACTGGGTATAGTCAGTGTCGGAACTTTTCGATTCTACAAAATTGAGGAGAAAGCCCCAACACATATTCTAGCAGAATTGCATAAAGGATATCAAGAGCATTAAGGACTCCCAACAGTCCACGATTCTACAACATTGTGGAGGAAACCCCAACACATATTCTAGCAGATTTGCAATAAGGATATCAAAAATACTCACTGAACTCCCTAGAGAACACTGTTGATAGAAATGCCAGCTGAGGAAGCTGGGTATAGTCAGTTGTGCAACATTGAGTTCGAAAGCCCAACTCATGAGGGCTCTAGAAAGGTACAACCTGGAAATACTAGACATAGGATCCCTTATTCCAATGAAAATACTTTCATTTCTGTGAGAAATAGAGCTAAGGAGGAGTGTTAGGCCCAGCAGGGGATACAATAGATCTAATCAGGTCACAGCAGAGTCTTCTCAGCATAATAATAATATCTTCTTCACAAATGTTCGGAAAAAAAGCCCAAAACATTAGCCAAAACTTCATAATGCAGTTGTTATGCAATGCAATTATCCTTGCAGGATATAGCCTTGTCTACAGAAGTTCACAGTGTTAGTCGTAAAGGCAAGTCAAGTCAAAAGGAGCTGCACCCACTTGACAAGTGTTGGGTTGTAGTCGGATATGTACATATGTAACGTATTTATGTACAATATATATGTATGTATGTATGTACAAATATGTATGTAGCTTCATATTGCCAGAGATAATGTCAAATTTATTGCATTATTTTGCGCTGCTTGCTTTGCAGTTGTTGTTCTTGATGGCGTTGGTAACATGCGTGGCCCCCTTCTCATACCCTACACTCTTTGTTGTTCCTGTTCTTGTTGTTGTTGTTGTTGTGCATAAATCAAAAGGTAAATGGCTGCATTTTTATGACTGCCTTTTGCGCCATTGCCATCGCCATCGTCGTCGTCGTCGTCGTCGTCGTCGTCGTTCATCGTTCATCGTTCGCCTTTTGCGCTGCTTCGCTTTTATCACACAAACATTTCTGTGATAATAAATGCCATAAAAATGAAGAAATATGTGGTTAATTTTATGTGCTCTGCCGCTGCTGCTTCCTTTTTATATTCTTCATATACTATACATAAATGTTTTCGCGGCTACAAATTTTGCGCTTCTGCTCAGCGTTTTTACATCCCTGCGTGTAATTTATAATATTTTGTGTTATTTATGTATATACCGCACCAACTCCTTACCCCGCAACTTCCACCTGCTCCCCACCCCATACCCCCAACACCAGCCAGCCAGCCACCCACAACATCGCCCTGAACCATCTCGTTTGCCGTTTGCGTTCGCATTGCTAGTAAATAATTCACATGCACGAGAAAATTTATGACGCTGACAAAGTAGCCGTAAAAATATGAATTACTTACGTACTCGTACTCTCAGATACATACATACATATATATATATATATATATTTACCTTACTTAAGTGCGGAGCACAATGCATATTTATTTTGGCATTTAACGCAAATGAGCCAAACTGAAAACTGAAAACAGAAAACTGGCAATTGCCAGTTGGCCTTTGGCTGACACACAAAAACCGCAAATTATGTCTAAGCTGCTTCGTAAGGCAAACACGCTTTTACCTAATAAATCCATCATTTTCACCGAAGCCTGTGCGGGTTGACCTTGTCCCTTTTGCCACTGCGTAGCACTACCTGTCCACCAACCAGCAACCAGCAACCAACCTTCCACCTTCCATCATCGCAATCTGCTTTGGGTTTTCACCACTTAAGCCAAGGAATTTGCATTGCTTAAATACCCTATTATCAGCTCTAAGCTAGAAAGCAGCTACTTTCTTGCTTATCTGGCATATTAACACAGATTTTAATTTACTTCAGCTCAAATACTGCTGAAATGTTTGAAATACTTAGCTTAAGCTACAATTTTTTGTGTAAATGTTGTATTTTTTAATAAACCTTCATTGCATAAGACTTGGCTTGAATCTTAACTTTAAATATTATTATAATTTTGTTGTAATTATAGAAAATAAACATATTGTTTTATGGAAAAAGTCATAAACTCGCATTGCTGTTTGTTTGAAATTAACTTTTGAGAAATTCTTTTGAAACAAGTTGATTATTTGCATTTATTTTGGAACAGTTTCTTCTATTCGTTTTTGCAAATAGATTAGTAAACATTCGTATATTTGAGGGTTCAGCAGTTAATATTCGACATTTAAAGTGGAATTCAGAATTGATTCTTGTCGCTAAGGCTTCCAATCTTGGTTGGTTACATCATATTATATGAAAGTCCTTTTATATTTTACTGAAATCTATTTGATGCCAATGCAAAACAAAGAAGTAAAATCATTTTAAAGAAAAGAAATCAAAATTAATTGTAGTAATAAAAAGATATTGAGACGACCGAGACACGTTCAATGCTGTTTTCATTTCCGATTCCGGTCATAAAAAAAATTGGGAATCGTAATTATTAGCTGATTTAAATTGCTAATATCGTTGGAAAATTCGGTGGAAAAAAGTTGTGCTTGTGAAAAAGTAAGAGGAGAAATATAAAGTATTTAAACTTATCTTCAAAAACGGAATCACAAAATCGTAACCGATTCTCAATGAAAATTTCTCGGAAATGGGAGCATTCCTGTTTATGTCAGTTGTTGTTCGGGTCTTTTCTAGCTATCAAGTGCCTAATTTCAAGTCTAAATCGATTTTAATTTTGAGTGCAAGTTCCCAAATATCAAGTTTTCACTTCAATATTATATTCAAATACTTTTGATCGAACAGGGTTTCTTTTTCCATTTTGAATTCACGCGTATTCATCAGACACGATTCATTATAAAGTAAAGAATATGAGGTATGCATAAATTATTATTTTAAGCTTAACAAAATGTGGAATTTATCTGATTTCAAGTCTAAAATTCATTGTAAAGTTGTATAAAACGTATGGATATATTATTACTTTATGAGTAACAAAATGTGGAATCTATCTAATTTCAAGCAAGTTTTTCAGCTGTATTATTTGAACTATGTAAATATATTGAATTTTTACAGAAAAAGTATGAATTGGATACAATAAACAACCATTAAGAATCACTCGCTGCGTTGTAATATTAAACATATGTAAGAATCGGCCGGATCAGATGACTATAACATTCAGCTGCTATAGGATCATTGTGCTTGTGATAAACACATTTTATAAAGTTAGGATAGAACAAGTAAGCAGCGCACTTAACTTGTCCAGTGCCTGTCAAACTGTTGCTTGTGGCGGGGGACGGGGGAAAATATATGCTTCAATAACTTTGGTGTTTGTCATCCGATCTTAATGAAATTTACGCAGCTGATCTACATTGACATAACATATATGTGTTCCAAAAATAAAAGCGGTATCTTCAAAATGTTGGCTTTGGGATTGCGTATCGAAGCATTGTATTCAAAATTGATCTGTGTATGGTATACAGGAACCCATCTGCCCAGTTTGGTGTCTCTAGCTCGTATAACCTCCGAGATCGACGCGTTCAAACGGACAGACAGACGGACAGACAGACGGGAATGGCTAGATCGACTCGGCTGTTGATGCTAATCAAAAATATATATAGTTTATATATTCGGAAATGCCTCCTTCTGCCTGTCACATACATTAGCAGTACTTTCCAACTACCATTTTCCCATTTTTAATGGGAACAGGTAGTAAAAAATCAAAGCATGCAGCCATTAAACAATTAAAAAGTTGAACAGTGCATCATGTGGCAAAGTCAAACAAATATGGAACTGATATATCTCATATTATTGTGCTCATCTGTGCTTAAGCCGGTGATTAATTAAGCCACACACATACATACTTACATACATAGATGCCATACACACACATGTGTGTGTTAAATGCATATACATATGCCATTACAAGCCGACAAAACATGTGAAAAATTGTTTGGTACAAGTTTGACACGACGACAAAACAACGATTTCCACTTAAACAACAAACAGAAGCTCTTGTGGAAAACAAACCGCAGAACAGAACCCAGAAGTTAATCGAAAAACGCTAAACAAAGGCAGAATCAGCAGCAGCAGCAGCAGCAGCAGCAGTGGCAGCAGCAGAGGCAGAAGAAGAGGCAGTGTCTGCAGCAGTGGCTGTGATAGAAGCAGTGGCAGAGCCAGTGGCAGCGGCAGTGGAAGAGCGATGGAGAGCGACAAACAAATTAATTTTTATATGACATTAAAACGAGCGAACCGAGGCGATGGCGATGACATAAAAAAAGAAGAGTGGTTAAGTGTTGAGTGACTGAGAAACAAATCTCAGCGAAGACAATGCGACTGAGCGTAGAATAGCCTGGTGTTGACAGCCCCACAGAGAGTGTGTGTGTGTGTGTCAGAAAAAAAGAGAGAGAGAGAGAGAGAGCGAACAAGTGGGAGCGGGAGTGTGAGTTGAAATAGCGCGTGACATATGTGTGAAGATAAAATTAATGTGCGCGTCAAAGGCGAACTTCCGTGGACAGCGCCAAAGAGTCCAACAAAAACAACAATAACAACAATAACAACAACAACAAAATAACAAAAGAGCGCCACGCTCACGCTCAACTGTTGCTCTCCCCACAAGTGTTGCCGTGTTGCAAACAGCCCGAGAGAGCAAGAGCGAGAGAGCGCAAGAAATGCCCATGCAGCTGATTGAAAGCAGAAAAAGAAAAAAAATACAAAGAAAAAAAACCTGCCAGGTCAGTTTATGGCTTCCATTGCATGGCGCATGCGATTTGATTGGGCAAAAAGTACGCCATATTTGAAAATTACACACAGTGCAGCTCGCTCGCACAGCACATGCAGCTCTCTTTCAACCCACTCGCTCAAATGGTGTGCAGCCGCTGCTGACCGGTTTTGAGCGCAGCAGAGAGCACCAAAACTCAAAGAGCGAGAGAGCAACCAAAATTGTTGCTGAGCGCGTTTCTGGCTTCACGCGAAGGCAAGTCGCTGCTAGTGACTTTTGTTGAATTCAGTTCGAGTTTAGCCTTCGATGCGTTCAGACGTGTTCGGAAAAAACCTAAAACGGAAAGCAATAAAGTCAAAACTCTATCTTCAAAAATAAAATACAAGCAGCATACATCAAGCATAGCTGTCAAAACAATCGCCAACGTCAACGTTCAGTGTAAAAAGTGCTTCTTCAAAATCGCAAGCTAAAACATTTTTTTTTGTGCACAAACTGAAATTTCTGAAATTATCAAAGAAATTTGAAAACAACTGTGAAATCAAACAAAACGAAAAATTTACAAAAAAAAATTACAATTTTGCCGTCGCATTTTACTTGGATTACTACTTAAAACAACAAACGCAAAGCAGCAACAAATACTTTGTGCAACTTTTGTGGATTACCTGAGTAACAAAAACACAAAAAAAAACGAAAGCATCTTCAAACATGGTTGTCTTGGAAGGCGGTGGTGGTGTTGTTACCATTGGTAATAATCAATATTTGCAACCGGATTATTTGGCTCCATTGCCCGCAACGGTTAGTACTATTTTCAAAAACAATATTGAAAAAGTTCAAGAACTTGAAAAACTATGAAAAGGTAGAAAAACAAGATGCTAAAAAACTAAATAAACAACTAAAATTCATTTTGTTTGATTTTTATTAAATTCTACAAAATATAGAATATACTGAAAAAGCAGTTTTAGAAAATGTGTTGAAGTTCGAAAATATCTAACAAATTTTGAATGTAATAAAAATTGTGTTTAAGTTCAAAAATAGCTTAAATACTCTGAAAATAATCATATTTTTTTGAACAAATTAAATAGCTTGTCTAAAAAAACACTTAAAAAATAGCAAAAATTTCAAGCGATCTTGTTTGAAATTCAACTTTAAACAAAATTCAAAAATCAAAAAAATTGTGCTGTTAGAAAAATAACTTAAAACTAAACTCAAAAAAATCAATTTAATTATATTAGTTAAAATACAACTTTTTAACGAAATTCCAAAAATCAAGTAGTATTTTTTGTACTTATTAAAATTCATAATTATAACTTATTTAATTTTTGTTTTTTATGTGCGAGTGTTTACAACAAAAAAACTAAACAAAAATCTTCCCTTTTTTTTACTTGAACAAACTACAGATGGATGCCAAAAAGAGTCCTTTGGCACTGCTCGCCCAGACTTGCTCACAAATTGGCGCTGATTCGTCGGCTGTTAAGCCCTTGTTGGCCATGGATAAGAACAAAAAGTCCGGCACCTGCTCGACTTCGTCAACGTCATCGAGCTCCTCGAGCAGCGCTGAAATCTCAGCGGCCAAGTCGCCCAGCCAAGCCAAATCGCCCAAGTCGAGCACACCGATCACAACTACCAATGAGGTGAAATTGGCCTTTAAGCCTTATGAGACAAATGTGTTGAGTCAACAGAATCAAAACAGTTTCAAGAGCAGCTCCAGCATTAGTTGCAATGATGAGCAAGTGCGTCCTAATTCCAAAAATTCAATGCAGGAGCGTGTGCCATCGCGCAGCAAGATGAATGCCACGCCCACGGATGTGGGACAGCTGAAGGCGGAGCATATGATGAATACGTCACATGATGGCAACCGGAAGACTGTGTCACCCGCCGGCTCCTCGCAACGTGGCGCCAGTCCCATTGTGCGCTCCGGCATGGAGGTCTTGAGCAATGCCAATGGAACCGCACAGCATCCCAAGGAGATGAGCAACATTGCCGCTGCGGCGGCCGCTGCTGCTGCAGCTGCTGCTTATAAGGCAGCTGGTCCATATGGACTCAATCCGCTGTCGGCGTTGTGCTGTCCGCCCGGCATGGAGCAGCATGCAAATCCCGCATTTCGTCCACCTTTTGCGGGCGGCTTTACACATCATCATGCAGCTATGCTCGCTGCTGCTGCCAATGGCGGCTATCCGGGCGCCGGCGCCGGCCCCGCTCAGCAGCCCAATCCATATATAAGCTATCAGCGCATTAAGACGCCCGCCGGCGGCGAAGCCATTGTGCCCGTCTGCAAGGATCCCTACTGTCCCGGCTGCCCCTATTCCGCACACACACAACAGATGCTCATGGGCGCACCCTGCCCCGCCGGCTGCACCCAATGCGAGCATCAGAAATACGGCATGGCCATGGCCACTGGACTGCCACCAGGTCATCCCTACTCACAAGCAGCCGCTGCTGCCGCTGCCAATGCGGCCGCCGCACGCTCTGCTCCCTATGTGTGCAGCTGGGTGGTGGGTGATGCCTACTGTGGCAAGCGTTTCCAGACCTCCGATGAGCTCTTCACGCATCTGCGCACCCACACCGGCAATCTCTCCGATCCTGCTGCCGCTGCCGCAGCGCTAGCTCAGTCGCAGGCGCAGTCGCTGCTTGGCTCGCTCTTTCCGCCATCGGCGCTGCGTGCGGGCTACCCGACGCCGCCGCTGAGTCCGATGTCCGCTGCTGCGGCTGCGGCACGTTATCATCCCTATGGCAAGCCGCCGGGCGCCATGTCGGGCGCACCATCGCCCTTTGGCGCCGGTGGCGCCTTCAATCCGGCGGCAGCAGCTGCTGCTGCGGCCTTGGGTCCCTACTATTCGCCTTATGCCATGTACGGGCAGCGCATGAGCGCAGCGCATCAGTAAGTGCGAACGAGATAGCAAGAGCGGTAGGCGGGAGGCTAGTGTTGGATACCAAATAAGAAGAATATATAAAGCTAGAAAAGCAGTGCAGTTCATGTTGCAGCAACAACAACAACAACCACAAATTGCATAAAAAACAACTCTGTTTTACTAATGTTTTTTTTTTTAACTGAAATAATTTCAGAAATATATATATAAAAATAATAATAAATATATAATATAATATAATAATTAACCATGATTAGAGTAACGCTGTCAGCGGCGTTCGCTGTTCTGTGATACTAAACTGTAGATTTGTCGAGCGCTAGTTACGTTTAAGTTTTCAGCTAACAACAAACAATATTAAACAACAATAACAAAACACACACACACACACATGCAAATTAATAGCCAACAATATATATATATATACATATATATATATATATAACATATATAAAACACAAGTCGTAGCAGCAACTTGCACAACAAAAACAAAGCGGTCTTTAGATGATTTTCAGCTTGCAACATGCAACGTCTAAACATCGCTTTTCTAATACAACAAAAAAAATCGAACAAAAAATAACTATGTTTTTCTACAACAATAATTACAAAATACATTTAAATGTTAAGAAACTTGCGTTATTTTTTTTTTTTTAATTTTTTTTCAAACATATTTTTGTAAGTCGCGTTTGTTCTCAAAGTTCAACCAAAGTTTTTTAAGTCTTAGCGAAAATGCAAATTTCAATTGACTTCCAAGTTCTCTTTTTGCTAAATAAGTAAAAAATATATATATATATATATATATATATATATATATAATTCGTATGTTTATTCAGGTTTTGTTTATTTATATGTATACACACTATTGCTAATGTTTAAGTACAATTTTTTTTTTTTGTCATTATTTGTCTAGACTTAAAATTAGTTTTTAATTATTACATATATGTATAAATAATATGCATACGAATTCAATAATGTTTTAAGTCACTTAAATGTCAAAAGTAATGCGTATATTATAAAATTGTAATAACAAACAAAACAAAACAAAACAAAACAAAACAAAACAAAACAAAAAAAAAAAGCTACAAAAAAAGAAAAATACAAAAAGATTTCATATAAATAATTTACTGTGTGTGAATTTAATGAATATAAAATAAGAAATTTTTTGCGACACAAATAGAACAAAAACAAAAAACAAAAAAACAAAAAACATAAAAACAAAAACACAAGCAACAAAGGCATTCAATATATCAAAACAATGTGCGCAGTAAATAAAATATAATTACACGCAAAGCAATTCATATATATGGACAACAAATATACAAAGAAAACCATTTTTAAAAATTATCAAATTACATTTGTTTTCTTTTTTTATGAACTTCGTTTGACAGCCGTTTGACAGCCGTTTGACAGCCGTTTGACAGCCGCTTGACAAGCTGAACAATGCTCTTTTCTTAGAACTACTTCGACAGGTCGTAAATCTGCAAGCTTTGATTGGGACGATCTTTCCAAAACTTCGATTTGTAACAATTTGCTGTTATCGATAACTGTTATCGTTTCGTCATTAGGAAAGTATTTTACAATCTTCGGTTGATTCTTTTCAAAAAATGATTAAAGAGTTGGTGGCAATGGAAGAAGCAAAGAGACAACAAAGCAAACTTTCAACTGATTGTTCCTAGAACAGCTATATGATATAGTCGCCCGATTTTGAACAAATTTCAACATAATAACATTGAGTGCTATAGATTTTGGTTGAGATATCTGTGTAAACAAAGAAGTTTATTACAGAAGTACTCGTATCTGAACAGAGATTTCATTTGGCAGTCAGAAGTTATAGTTTTTCGATTAGTTTAGCATAGTTGAGTTTGGTAGAGATATTTTACGTAACAAAAGAGTTTTTCAAACAACTCATTTTCCAACGCCATATTCCGCCTTTCCCATTTCACAATTCTCACAAGATTTTGTGCAATGATTTCACTTGAATTTGATCGTGGTTCGATATGAGGCTAGATCGTTCCCAATAATGTAATTCGGAAATATTTTTAAAGAAATTCACTTTCGCTAAAGTTTTCCGTATACGTAAGCCAGAACTGCTTATTATATGTTAAAGTTGTTCAAATCAGTCGATTTTAAGCAGTTTTGCAAAGCAAACTTTGTGGATAGAAAATTTCATTGGTTTTACAAAAAACATGCTATCAATTTTTTGTATCAATTCTTTGTTAAATCAATTACATAGAATAAATTCTGACACGAAACTTGATTGAGGGGGAAATTTATTAGACATTTCTAATATGTTTACATAAACAAAGCAACAAGTTTTCTAATTAGTTTCTTCGTTTCTTATCAGGCGATGTCGTTACAAGTAATATGTTTTCATTAAAAGACACACAAAAACTGTTTGGTATTAGGCTAATCAGCATATTATGAAATACCCCAAAAAAAAAAAACTAAAAAATTATTAGGGCAAATGCGCAGTTAAGTGACTAAAAACTAATGAATATATGTTTGTTACTCTTAATATTTTTGTATTTTATTAGTCGGGATTAGTCGGGTCGATCTACCATATCCGTTCAGTTTGAAAGCAACATACATGTATTAATAGATCTTGATAAAGATTTGTCGAAAACAACTTGATTTCAGATATGTATGCATAAAATGTTTTGGATGATCATAAGATAACTTTACCGAATTCTACAATTCTCTCTTTTGTATTTTGATAGTATTATAAGAATCGGGCAACTATATCTTATAGCTGGTAAATAAACGTTTTATAAACTGAAATCTAGCTGGCTTATTAGCTATTATATCACGTTTTCAAAAATACAAGATTCATTCAATACAACTGGCCAAGTTTGGAGCTGTTAACGATTTTTGAAGTGCAATTTTAGAATCTTCAATCCGATGTTCTAGATACAATTTAATGTATACAAAATATCGATAGTATCGATGAAGCCAACAATCGACTATCGAAATGAGCAAGTTTCTTAAGCTTTTCGGCACTTCGAACTCTGTGCACATCGTTTGTTCTTATATAATAGAAGTACATCTATATCTATATGTATAGCTCGAAACAGTATATTCAATAAAACAATAACATTCAGTATGCAAATTATATCATTACTTATCTCCAATCAAGTATATATTTTTGTTAATATTGCCACTTGAATTAACATTTACAATTACAGCGTTTCCAATCAAACGAACTATGCTGTAGCGTGGCAATGTTTGTGTTTGTTTTGTAGTCATTATTCTCGAGTTGCTCTCAAATCAAACTGGATGTCGATTTGAAATTGATCCGCATTTCATTTCAAAGTCAAATCGCAATCGCCAATCTGAAGTTGATGCTGTATTTCGTATGCAGAATGCATAATTTGTATGCGCCGTTTCGATTTTAGCCTACAAAATTAGAATTTCATGAGCGGCATTGCGTTGCGCCGAATGGGGGGAGGGCTTTGCCTGGCATGAGGTGGGCGCGGCATTTGCGCAAGCGTTAATAAACTCTAGCGACAGCTATAAAACACCCAAGCTCAAATTAAAAATCAATAAAAAGAATACATAAAATCAATTGCCATTCAATGAACAACGCATTCAAAAAAAAAAAATCTCTCACTTGGTTACAAAACCCGTTGACAATTATTATTCCAAGACAACTTTTTTTTTTGTTTGTTTGTGATATGAGCAATTAACGCAACTCAACGCGAAGCAGCCAATCGAGCAAAGTATTTGAAAACAAAATTAATTGTGACAATATTCAATTGATTTGATTTGAAATTATCGCATTCAGTTGTCAAACGATAAAACATATGGATTTTTCAATACTTACAATTATGACAGAGAATCTATAAAAATTACTAACAAAACACAAGAAAGAAATGTTATCTTCGGCGTGCCGAAATGAAAATGCCCTTGCAGAAAAGCTTTCCCTAAGAAAACTTATTTTTCAACTGATTGTTCCTATGGCAGCTATAAGATATAGTGATCCGATTTTAATCAAACTTGGTCAGCATGTGTAAAACGTGCTTTTATTCAGATATAGTGAGTTTGGTAGAGATATTTTGAAAAACGCAAAAGTTTTTCATACAGAAATTTATTTTCAAGCGATCGTTCCTATGGCAGCTATAAGGTATAGTAGTCTGATTTTGATGAAATTTTGTCATCATGTATAAACTGTCTTTAAACTTAGGTTAAGTGAGTTTGGTTGAGATATCTTGAAAAACAAAAAAGTTTTTCATACAACAGCTTTTTTTTCAACCGATCGTTCCTATGGCAGCTATAAGTTATAGTGATCCGATCTGGCCAATTCAACTGTAGGTGCTACCTGCAATAAAAAGAAGCATCTGTGCCAAGTTTCATCAAGATAGCTCTAGAACAAAGTCCTGAAAAACGCATATAAACAGACGGACAGACAGACGGAAAGACGGACATGACAAAGAAACTAACGAAACGTTTAGTTCTCCTATCGGGAAAGAAACTCAGTTCTTTTATGGGAAAGGGAACTATAGAACTAAAAACGCAAAAGAAACAAGAATATCCAGCTCTAAATCTAAAACTCAAATACATATCTGATCAGTCTTTACAATACACAACATAAATAGCAACTTAGCGATCGGAATAGAATAAATCTACTACTAAATATAATACTTACAGGGTATTTTCTAGTCGATGCACAAAAGCATTGCAACTCAGTTGTTTGCGAATACAAAGCACTACCCCCATATGTAAAATTCAGTTCTCGGAAAACTGTTCTCAATCAGAATTAATGAGAAGGGGAAAGTACTTCAAATGATAGCCCGGATTTTCTAGACTATTACTGAAATTTGAAATCAATTTGTTGATTTGTTAAAGTGTCGAAATGCATTAATCATGTGTTAGATTACGATTATTCGTTTAGCAATATTCTCGATTCTGTTGCGTTTTTCAAATTCACTGTAACCATTTGTAAAATTTTGAATGTTTCTACTTCTGAGAACTTTTCACATCGATTGGTTTTTCATCCGAGTTTTCTAGCGATATTTGGAATTCAAAATCGGAAATGGAAACAGATCTGAATAATTCCAACTGTAGAGCATTACTTTTAACCGCAGAGCATTTAACATTCGTCTATATAAACATAACTTCGTCTGCTTCGTATTCTCTTGTTTTGATTAAAATTAATAAGTTTTTGATTTCCCTTGATTTCTGTTGAAAGATATGTGATCGTTATTGTTGTTGTTGTTATTGTTGTTGTTGTTGTTATTGTTATTGTTGTGTGGCGCTTTGATTGCTCTGTCTTCCATTTAAATTTTGTGTAGTTCCAAATTGAATTTATTTACATGCATCATATTTCTTTTGTATTGTTATGTTGTTCATGTTAAACAATTTGTTTTGTTGTCAACACTCACAATCAACAACAACAGCAACAACAGTAGCAGCAGCAGCAACAACAACAACAACAACAACAACACAAACGAACATGGCAACTTTTGTTATAAATAGACTCGCTTTGCTTTTGGTCATGCTGCTAGAAGAGCAAAGCAGAGCCGGGCTAGTTTCCCCTCGTCTCGTCTCGTCTCGTCTCTTCCACTCGCGCTCGCTTCAACTTGGCCCACTCTTGCCATACTTTTGGCTTTGCTTTTGTCTTTCTTCTTTGCTGCATGTCTTCTGATCTTTCTTGCTGCTTTTCAACTGCTTTGCTTAGCTGTCTTTGATTAACTGGCTCGTTGGTCTAGGGGTATGATTTCCGCTTAGGGTGCGGGAGGTCCCGGGTTCAAATCCCGGACGAGCCCAAGTAAACTCATTTTTTTAAACATTTTCTTTTTTTATATATAGCTTTAATTGTTACAAATTTGATCGAAATTCTCTACTTGTGTGGTCTTTGACATATTCTTGCTGCAAATGCATTTTATTTATGGAGTTTCCGATTGCATTTCGGTGTGTTTCTTAACATTTTATGCAGAAATGGTTCTTCAACAGAAAAGTTAATGTTAAGACAACAACTAAAGCTGTGATTGGGACAGAAATCTCGCAGGTTTCTTAGAAAGTTGTTGCATGGGTACGAAAAAGGATTTTAGAAAGTGCGGGATGATCGAGTTTCCTGTCAGTTCAGAATAGTTCCGCGTGTTCCAACATTGCTAATCTTATAAAAAAATTGTATTTAAATTGATTTATTCTTATTGTAAATGCAATCCTCTCGCTATAAAATTTGGTAAATCCTTAAAAAGGAGAGGTCTGTGGAGGAAACTACAAACAGAAGTAAGCAATTAGAAAAAATTAAAAGGAAAGAACTTCTGAGATTTTGTATAATATAAGAAACTTGAACGGGACTTGGAACCTGCGGGATAAATTTCTGAAATCATCGGAATGGGTGGCATGTTATCGATTTTCCTTTCCCGTTTCCATCTCTAGTTGCAAATGTAAGCTTTATATACACTTCGAATAAAATAGGAAATTATAGCTAGTACATAAAAGTGAATGTATGGATGCCTTCTGCTCTTTGAATTTTACACTCTTTAACAATTGAATAAATTTCAAAATTCTAGATTTATTTAATGAAAACATTAACTATTAATAGTACCTACTACTATATATACTTCAAAATAGCATACTCAGCGAAATTGTGAATCATTAACAGCTTTTAAAAACCACCGTACTAAAATGTGACTAAATTTATGATTGAATTTTGAGTTAGCAATTGAATGTACTTACGAGCAGTCTTGTGATTCAACTATATCTTATAGAATGTATAATCCCTATAGCCTCACTTGTGTTTTATGGCCATCATGAAATTAACTTTAATCAGTGGTTGTGATTTAAAAAGATTTTTATAAACTTTATGTCTGGGGCATTAGGCATATTATTTATGGCACCTTAACACTGACATGTCATACGAGTGCTATGTTATATGCGCTGATACTTATGGCTATATGGCCATAAAAAAGCGTTTTATTGGCTCACTCGCATATAGATGTTACGATTAAACTATGCGAAGAGCTGACCATAATTTATAATCACAACAAATAAAGAAACATGTAGAACTTGTTGCTCTGTTTACAGAACGACTTTCAGATGCTCTAAAAGTGCAATTTTGATTTTTTCAACAAATATTTAAAATTGCTTTAAGACAAGAACTTTTGTTTATCAGTTATGCTGACTTTGAAAATTTTGACAAGTGATAATTTTTTTAAATTTTATGCATACCACTTTTTAAAAAAATTCATAAAATTAGTTTGAATTGCAAATAGAAAGACGAATCAAAAAGAAATATAATATAACATAACTAGTTTATCAACTTGAAACTTTTCCTATTCCATGTTCAAAACATTATTAAAGAGTACACACAAAAAGAACAACAACATTTCAAAATCCAAGTTTTCAAATTGGTATAGATTTGCTCAATTATGATCATATAAATCGTAGCACAGATTGTATTGTAAACTTGATCGTTGACAATTTGGAACAGTGATTTTTGTTTCACTTGAATTGATAAAGCGACAGTCACGACAGCTTTTGACATTTAAGATTTGATGATTTATTTGCGGACTGCCTGCTGATTTATGAGGTGTCGTTTTAGATTAGCGCTTGACTCTGCGGGTTAAGATTCTTTCTTATGTAAGTGATAAGCACACTGCTCAGCAATTTTCAAATACATTTGCAAAAATGAAAAAATGAAAAAACACAAACCTACCAAAATCTGATCAAAATCTTTTCAAAATAATTGTGACATTTTGGTCTTAATTTGGGGGTCTGGTTCAGCTGGTTCAGGGTGTTGGGCTATAAAATATGATTAGGACGACTTTCAGTCCTCCTTGGCTTGAAATATTTGTGTATATGTCAAAAAATTGTATAAAAATTTGCGATTTCTTTTTGCAATGATTGAAATGAAGTGCAAAGATTGCAGTTCAATTGTTATAGTTTATAGTTGAATATCTTTATAATGCGTACTTATCGAAAGAGATATTTCGATTCAATTTGCAAAATTGACTGTATATGTCTTGTTCTATCTATGCTCGAACTGTATACAAACCTTTTGCACTATTCCTGTTACGCTATTAGCCTTTCGAACAGCTGCTAATGTACGATCCATGGCCATGTCATCATAAATTATACAGCAGCTGACTGATGTCAGCGTAGTCGTCGCAGCTAATTAACAGTTTTGTTATAAATTACACCAAAGTCATTACAATTTTCATTTTTCGTGTTTTACCCTCCTGCGAGCAGCGTCAATCATGCGTAAACTGACAAAGATGTGACATGTAGGGGCGTTCACGTGGCGAGTACACGTTACACAGCACCGACTAGCGGATACATTTGTATCTTTTGGTTATTCAAGTGCTTGGTTCTTGTTCTTATGCTTGTTCCTGTGCTTGTTTCTTGTTTCTTGTTGCCCGCTGTCAACTCCTTGATAATATTTCTGTAGAAATGTTCTTTGCATGTGACTACACCCCCGCTGCGTTTTGTTGCCAACGATGCTGCTGCTGCTGCTGCTGCCTCTGCTCTGCTGCTGGTTGTGTGTTGTGACATTGTTGCTGCCTGTTTTGTTTTAATATTTATGGCTTCCTCGTGTCATTTTCATAATGTTGCGTTTGACACTTTCCCTTTGGCTCCACTTCTCATAACACCACGCCAAGTCACACCACACCATTCGTACCCTATTATCTTACATTATATGGGCGGTCGCCGTGTCTTTCACTCGCCTTCCCTTCCATGCTAATATTATTATTATATATTTCTCTTCTTCAACAATTTTTAAAGTGACATTTGTAGCTGACTCTGACTCAACAACGACAACGACGACAACGACGACGACGACGACTGTCAACAGGCACTTGGTAGCCATTTATTTTATTTCTCTGATGTGTACAGTCGAGTGCTGTCAGCCTGAATATGAAATCACTTTAATTGTATGGGCTGATGTTTACAGAAGTGTTCCCATTTTCAACTCTGATCTGTATTTTTGAAATCAATGTTTGTTAGCTGTCTCAATTTCGGCATAGATACTGAGAACGACATGCCTTGAGATATAAGCCAACTCCAAGACAAAGAAAAATTGTATCTGTATTATTGAAATATAATCTTATATAAATAAGATTAAGAAACTAATTACATTGTTTCTGTAAAAAGTCGACCTTCGCAACCGGAATTCGCGTTTTTAAATTTTTCCGCATTTTTTGAGGCCAAAATTAGAATATATGTATCGTTTTTGGGGTGGAGGACCTCAAGTAAATAATTACCCAAATTTTCATTGCGAAAACTTTGAGATATTAACGTTCGTCTCCTCAAAAACATCGAAAGATCGATGTTTTTCTAGCTTTATTACAATTGATAAATGAAGTTATGCCAAAGGTAAACTATTTTATTTAGTTTTTTAAATTAGCTGACCTTGTAGCACTGATATGCTGCAGGAGTGATCTGATTGGTCAAAAAGCTTGTTTTTCAAGAGAATTGGGCAAAACTTACTTATTCTGGTAATCAAAATCGAACCACTATATCTGATAGCTTTCATAGGAAAAATCATCATCAGTGCACAAATATATATATATATATATATATATATATATATATATAACGCCAAAGATAGCTTTGCTTGCTTGTGCATCTGTTCAATTTAAACAATAATTACAACTAAACAATTTGATTACAATATCTCATGATATTTGTGCTCATAACTCCAAGCTGTCGATTGGGTTGGCTGCACCTACACACACACTGTCACGTAACCCACTCACCTATAAATTATAGCAAGGAAATAAGGAATAATATACGATATACAATGCGCAAAAATACAAAAAAATATATATATATATATTAAGTTTGCCGCAAGGGTAGAATTTATGGCCCTGCAAGGCCTTCAGTTGTAGCAATGACATAAATACTTCAGCTGCTGTGATTATTATTATGGCAGCCACCTATCCAAAAGTCAAACACAGAAAAGCCAGGCGTGGAAAACTCAGACAGTAAGCACAATGAACCAGAAAATAAGTTGGCCAAGTTGTCGGCTTATTTGACGGCTCTCGTTGACACTTCAAAGCGACCGCCGACATTTTGGGAGCGCGTTTCGTTGGTTCTAATATATTATTGATAGATAGATATATCAGTGATATATAGTATATATTTGGTCAGTCAGATACAAATAATGCTGTTTTGGCTGTCCTGTCCAAATATTTGAACATCATAAATAACAACAAGAAGCAGAAAAGCCAACGACTTAACACTTAAGTTTCTTTTTTTTTTAAGGGCTTGAGTTTCTTAAAGCGTTTTTCAATTTGCATACACAATTACTTTGTTACTGACTTAAAAGCTTTTGCAATCAGTTCAGTGCAATCTGTCATCATGCTTGAACGGAAAAACAGTTTTGACATAGCCATTAATACCATTTTTTATATACACTTTTATGCTTCATAATTTTTAATTAACAATGTCAAACGTCAAATTAAAGCATATAAATATGTTAAGCATAAAAGCGACATCATGATACTCTATAGAAAGTCTTATAAACAGAAAGTTAATATGTTTTTAATAAACAACAACTTATGGCTCTTCTCTGAGTTGAATACAATTGCAGCTACCGAATATACCCCAAATAATCTAAAGAGCATAAATATTTCATGCACTGTCAAGATAGTCGATAGCTAAAGCCGCCAGTTAAGTGTGATATCGCCAGAAGTTGCTAAATATGGGCTTGACCTGCTGCTGTTGTTGCTGTTGTTGCTGCTGATATTGCTGCTGTTGTTGCTGCTGTCCGTTGCCTGTTGTTGGCCACATTATTAAGCCAATTCAGCGGCAGCAGATAAATAAATAAAATTTGAAACATCGCCGCAACAATAAAAGGCGACAGTACACGATTTATTAAACGAAGCGGTGGCTGCTGATGTTGTTGTTGTTGCTGCTGTTGCTGCTGTTGCTGCTGCGGACCAAATGAAGAGGCAGCAACAACAAGCAACAGCAGCTGCCACCGTTGTTGCTCACATTACTCTTTTTGGCGTGGCAAAGACAACAACAAATACAGCACACGATTCAGATACAGATACATTGCTATATAGAAGCATACATACAATACTTGAGGTTGAGGCCAAAATGACTAATGACCAGCGATTATCAAGCGATAAAAGGCAAGAGACCACAACAACAACAGCAGCAACAACAACAACAACAGCAACAACAACAACGATAATTTATTATTGTTTTAAACATTTGTGTTTTGCGCTCAAACGAGATACATTTGTCTCCTCTAGAAACCGTACCGTCGCCTTTGTTCATTAAGACAATAAGGCAAAGGGTCTTCAATATATATACATGCATATATCAATTTCTATATAAATATAAAGTAGGTATATACTATATATTTTTGAACTAAAATACATATTCAAATTTCCCTTTTTAGCATATGTGTGATGGCGGCTGCAACTTGTAATTAGTTGGCCTTTTATAACCCGCTTATTTACTACTGTCTGAGTGTTAAATTTGTGCTACCAGAAGTGGCAGCAGCAGCAACAGCAGCAGCAACAACAGCAACAGCAGCAACAACAGCAACAGCAGCAGCAACAACAGCAGCAAACAACAGACAACAATAATAAACTTGAAGATTCATGAAAGCGGCAAAGAAAAATAAACAGCCAAAGAGACTTAAATTTTAGTCTTTCAGTATTTCATTTCTTTTGTGGGCCCCAGAACCAAACAACCAAAACTATATCAAGCCCAGAAACAAGGGTTTCAGCTTACAGCCACGAACTATGTTTACTCTAACAAATGCTTTCAAAACTCACACAAGAAATCAAAAAAAATCATATTCCTAAAAATTAAAATTCAGCTGATCTTTACATTTGAATCCTTTCATCTAAAATTAACTGTTCTGCAAAAGTTTTATCGGATTGTGGATAAATAGACTCAAAATAATAACAAATACAAAATTTTTTTTTTTATATTTGGAACGCTTAATTGTCTTAGACTGTTCTGAATTTTGAATTTGCGGAATACCTCAAAATGTCAAACTCTTATGTTTTAAAAAGGTTAGCAGGTTTCACAGAATTCAATTCAGAATTCTTAAGCTCAATTTTCTATGTTTTTCAGCTTATTTCGAAATAATTTAGTTTATTTTTGCATTTATAGCATTAAGCTATCTATAAAATATAAACGTTAACGTGCAATCAAATGAGATAGACTTAATGCTATCAAAACTAGGGTTCGAACTTTTGAAAATGAGAAAGCGTAATTCGTAAGGCGTTTCAAATTCATTTCAAAAGTTTCAAAAACGTACGAAATTCGGAACAGACCTCATTGTGTTTAGATCTCTACTCAATAAGATTTTGTGCAAACTTCATATAAAAGCAAATATACTCTCTTCATAGAGTATAGAGCACAAACGGGGTAAGAGAGCTTGAGCGATGATGGTTGCGTGGCTCGTTGTAAATGTGAATTGGCCGAAATTAAAAATAAATTTATGACTTAAGTGGCTATAAATTATATTTCTTGTTAAAATTCTATTGTTCCACTGTGTTGGATTTTTGTTTTTTAATGTTGTTTTGTATCATTTGTGCTCGACTTTCTTTTTATGTATTTATTTATTTATTTATTTTTTTCTATATTTTAAAATATTCACCATGTGCCTCTCGGCCGCTGCCTGGCCACATAAATTTTAGCTGGCATTGCCTTTTTCTGACATTATTTACGACTTGCTAATGAATTTGAGTAGTTTCCCGATGATTTGCACAAAAAGATATTTCATTAAAAATATAGGAGCATGAATAAGCTATACTCGTATTTTATGGTCGCTAAACAACCATATTCAAGATTCCAACATTCAAGATTTCTTGTTCACAATTGCTTGCAATTAATTGTAAATCTGTACCGGAATACCCTGATACTGATAAGACGTCCTACTTCAGCTATAGCACATACAGAGCTACTTCAAAACAGATCAAGTCACATAAATTTTCAGCTGGCATTCCATGCCTTTGTTTATTACAGAATACTTGAGTTTGCTTTTTGCTTTTGCTTATTGTTTTTGCTTTTTGCTTTGTGCTTTTTGCTTTTGCTTTTTCGGTGCGCTTGATTGTGTCTGAGGTCTTTTGGGTGATTTGTTATTTATTAAACACTTCGACACGACTTTTTTTTTATGTCTCAAGATTTGTATAATACTCTATGTTCTGTGCAGTTGTGCTGTTGCATCATAGATTTTGTAAAACAAAGGGCATTATTTGAAAGTGCAAACTTATCTATTTGGCCTGTTTCGTATTCTGTACGTTTTTCAAAAGTTAAAACGAATGAATTCCGAACGAGTTAAGCATTTCAAAACCAAGAGAGGCTAGGAATCTCTTTCGACGTCGAATTCGAACCCAAGTTTTGAGGTTTTAACGAATTCAACACAGCACTTAATTCTGTTACCGCAAATTTCGAATGGAATCGCATTTCAGATTTGCTCTGTATATCATTTTAAGAAATTATATTTAACTTTCAACCAAATTCAACAATTGCGGCACTAATTTTGGTTCTCTAGTTCTAATTGTTATAAATTTCCCTATAGAGAGCATTTGCACTTCGATTAGCTATAGTTAAACTGCTGGCAACTCTGTTAATATTTGATTTGACATTTTGTCACGCCACTGTAAAAAAGACAGCAAATGGAAATATATTTTTGGATTTTTTTTTGATTTTTTGTAGTTTCATGTGGGCGCAGCATTTTCGAATAGAATACTTGGAATATAATGGAATAGGTTTCATAACGAGGCGACACAATTGTTGCCGCCATTAACAGTTTAACAGTTTAACAGTTTCTAATCTAAATACATAGCAATTAAAATTGAAATTTATGACGCTAATGTCCCACATATACTCATAAACTCATATTCATACTCATACTCATACTCATACTCATACTCATAGTTCAAGATTTGGCCCCGGTAAAGACATGTCTGTCGCCTGCCAGCTTAGGCTATTATATTTTATTGAATTTTATGATTTCGTTTTTTTCGGGCCTAAGCTACAAGCTGAAGGCAATTAAAAATTTGTTTGACTAGCTGATCCAGACAGTTGATCGTACAACTAATAATGTAAGCACTCTACTAAACAAAAATGTGAAAAGTAAAGAGTTAGTTGTCTTGTTAAAAATAGCATCGGCCCATGGAAATAGCCTATGGCATTCTCAAGATAAACAAAGACAACGAAACGCGACGCATTGCAAAATCCCTTGACAAGTGTCAACTTTGGGAGCTGAGCTCATTCTTAAGAGTAGTCTGTGTGTGTGTGTGTGTGTGTGTGTGTTTTCTTTGAAAACATGACAAGCGCTATAGTATAGTAAGTAATATACGATTACTACTAACATACTATATAGCTGCTACTTAGGCTACTTAGGCTACTTAGGCTACTTAGACTACTTAGACTACTTAAATCAAGAAGCAAACATAATAAACAGCTTTTCATCTGCATGGAATTTAAGAAGAAAACATTGCCGTAAAGTCTAGAGGTAGACCCCGGGTTCTGGGGTCTCGTGAACGTGCTGCCTTGACAGCTGGTTGGCTAGATGATGTCTAAATTTAGTAGCTCCTACACATTTGGTTAGTTTGCTTTGGGTTTTGGTAGCTGCCATTTAGATAACTTGGCCTGGTAGATTATGATCTTGAGATTTGCAAGATCTGTTTGTTGTTTTGCAGTCGTTTGCTGTTGATTGTCAGCTGGCACACGATTATCACTGCAGCATTCTATATAATCTACTTGATTGTTGTTTAAAGATCTCGAGCGGTTTATCATACCTTTTATTATACAATTATTATCGGGGATTTTTGTATAATGGACGCTGTTATTTACAGTGCTGGTCGAGCTTTAGAGCTTTAACTTATCTAGTATTAGGTACTACTTGTATGTCAAATGGGGGGAGTTATCACAATACTTTTGTTTGTAAATTTATGCCTCGGGATTTTTGCTATAAAAATGAATTTAGTGCTTCACAAGTGGCAAATAAGCTATTATATTTATATGCACAAATTAGGACTATAACTTAAGCTCAATGTTGCTCTTCAACACCTGCAAGATATGTATATAAAATACATTCCAGTGCCCACCTTCGTTGAAATATTGCGAAAGTTATTCTCCTTTAAATGCTCATATCTGCACTTTTGATAAGATTTTGCGGATTGAATTGACTTTCACTTGATCAAGGTTTGAGTGGCAAGTTGCCATAGAGATACGCTTTGATTCAGTACATGCACAATGGGAAAATGTTGAAGTTCTTATGAAATTTCAATTCCGCAAAATGCTGCCGAAAGTGGAAAGCGGAACAGGACTGCCGGACAACAACAGCTACTCATCTAAATGTGAATGAACAAGGACAACTAACTTTCCACAGAGAGAACTCTAAGCTAAATTCATGCAATTTATTCATAATTTATGCACATATGAGATATGCCATCGAACTTAGAATAACTACTAATCATTAGTAGCGAAGTGAGGAATAATATACGCATAAGCTAGTCCTAATATATGCATAATTTATTATAAAATATACATTGAAATATACAAATTATGCATAAATTATGCAAATTATGTACAAAACTGCTTTATTAATAAGATATTGTCATAAAAAATGAAATACTATGCTTAAAGAAACACAACTTATGCATTACGTACTTATTAGGCCTTATTTATAAAATATTGTGCAAATATAGGCTTGCACCTTAGCAACATTTTATGTTTAATTAGTCATAAGTAGCTATGCAAAAGTATGTTTAATTTATGCTTTGTTATACATAATTGATACATATTATGCATAATTGCCTGACAACTGTCAACATTCAAATTTATGATTAAGCTACGCATGAATACTGCCTAATATTTCACTCTTTGAGCTATATTTAAGTTAAGTATACATGTTTTTGTGCTTAACACACGCAGATATAGTTTACTTTATATTTTTAAAAATTCACTTAGCTTATTTTAATTTATAGAAAATATTTTGCAAATATCTGATTTTGGACTTAATGCTGATTAAAAGTCATTTTCAAACATCTGCTGAAATTCTATTTAAAAAGACTGCAAATTCGTTGTTTTTTAAACTTATTTTTGTATTATTATTATTATTGTTATGTGTTGTGGCTTAATAGAAAATGATTGTTTATCGTTTCCATTTCAAGTTGTCTAGCAATCAATACGCTGAACTACCGTGCGTAGGCTCAACAAGCTCTCAAAAATTGCAAAACTTTTGTTGCCGTTAATATTACCGCCTTCACTGCTGACGTCGCCGTCGCTGTCGCTGTCGCTGCCGTAGTCGTTGTCTACGTCGACGTCATGTCGACGAAGTTGGCATCAAGCTGTCAAACATTTAAGCCGCCCACCATCAGCCATCTGTCTGACAGTGGCACTCTCCTGGTCATTTAATCACAGTATTAACTCTTTCGCTGAGCCGCTGTCAGTCTTGTCTCATTTTTGTTGCGCCAGAGGCAAAGCGGAGAGGGTAAAGGAATGATAAGAGGACAAGGACGGGGGGTAGACATCGTCGACGGTATAAACACTACTGTCTTCCAACTGTCAAGTTGGTCTAAGTTTTGAGCGCAAAATACGAAAAATACAAAGCCGACTTGACAGCTGAACGGTCCCTGGCTCTGGTCATTTCTCTGCCAGCCGCAGGCCCCAAGCTCCAAGTCTTCCCCCAACCCCTTGCTTTGCCTATATCAGATGTTGATGATTATTATGTATTTTGTATTTCGTATTTTTTCTGTTTCTGTTTCTGTTTCTTGGCTTACTGACCAATGACACACACACACACACACACACACACACACACACACACACACACACACACACACACACACACAGAGAGAAACAGTCACAGACAGCGACAGATACTCATGTGTCTTTGCATTCGTTTAGGCTTTTAAACGCTTAGGCCGACTTATGTTCGACTTAACGCGACTGGCGAGCAAAAGCCAACAGTTGGACAGCTGAAGACGCCTCAACTCGACATCGGCGACGTCGGCGGCAAAACTTGAAATGAATTCGGACGCGCTTCGGATAATGAAAACGAAACGAGGCGCGCGTTCCATAAAAACACAAACAGCAAAAGTGCAAAGTGTTCGACTAGCAGCTACCCTGTAAGCTGAGCAGTTTCCTTATGGAAAAATAAGTATTTTAATTGCCAATTTTAGCTTATAAATACAGTGGTCGCTCGCTAAGGACCAGGCCTTGGCTTGAAAGCATTGCCAATTTGCGAAAAATTCAAATATATTATAATATAATTTAGATATATGAGATAATTGCCATTCACAGTATTAATATTAGATTTAGTATTCACTTTGAAGAAGAAAATTTCCAATTTAATTTTTTCTAATTTTTTTAAGGAATTTATCTTCCATTATTTCACATACTCGTAAATCAAATCAATTGATAAAAATATATAAAAATGCAATTTTATATAAAAATAATATTTTTGAGTATGAAAATAAAATTTTTGAGTATAAAAATCAATCTTGTTTTATTTTATTTAATTTTATTTGACATCATGCTGGTTATATATTATTATTATATATTATATTATAATTTTAGTTTGTAAAATTTCTAAATATTCTGTTAGATTTATCAAAAAAATTTAAAAAATAAATTGTCCTGTTAAGTGTTAAAAAGGAAGAAAAATTTAAAACTTTTGCCTATTAGAATTTTCGTTAATAACTTTGGAGTGTCCAACGCTTATTTTAAAATCTCTAAATTTTAATTTCCAAGTGTCTTCTGCTCATTGAACTGACTGTTTTAAGCACTTCTAGTTTGCTATAGCTTAGCATATCCTGCTTAAGCATCTGCTAAAGTACAGGGTATTAAAAAGAAGCTCAACCGACACAAGAATAAAAACGTCAAAAGTGATTTTGCGCTTTGGTCAGCAGCAAAGTACAATCAAAAAGTGCCGCCGCCGCCGCCGCCGACGTCGCCATCAGCACCTCTCCAGTGAGAGAGCGTTTCCCATCCCACCACCCTTTACCATTCCCTCCTACTGCTCAGGGCCAGTCACAGACAGTACACATCCAATGGCCAGTCCCAAATACTGTCCAACGTTAACTGTTTTGTACAAGCTGACAAGCTTTTGGACGCTTGGGGGATTTGACATTTAATTTTTTTATATTTTTTTTTTTTTAAGATTTTTTTTTTGTCTTTTCTTTTGTTGCTTTTTTCGCTGTGCGCTCTTTGGTCATTTTGGCACGTACTTTTTATTGCCATAAAGCCCTAAGCATGAAGTAGGCACTGCAAAAAGCACAAAAAAAAAGAAAAAAAAATGAAAAAACGACGATAACAGTCGACATTTTAACCCATGAGTTGTTTTCAAAAAGGAATCTGGCAATCAGACAATTTAAATTATCTAGAAATTAATTTTGAGCATTATAAAGTGATTTGCTTGGCTTTTTTTTAGATACATTCAGGTCTGTTTTTATTTCCGATGCTGCTCGAAATTTTAAACCAAATTGATTGCTTGTCTAAAGTCCTCAAAACGTTTTTTGTCAACGGCACTTAGAGTAATTTTCAGATTACACAGGTTATTCAAAAAACAAATTCTTAAACTTAAGATTTATATTCATCTGTTTATTAAGAAAGAAATTAAAAAAAAAAGTCAAATTACATTTATAGGAATATATTAAAAAAAAAAAAGCTGTCTTTACAACAGAAACGAAAGCGTGAAAGCAGAAACTCGGGTTCGAACTTATTTTCGACAATAGAAAAGGAAACCATTCCCGAAAGGAAATCAAAACGGAACTAATAATATATAAATATAATCAGAATAAATAAATAATAATTAAATATCAATTTTAAACTTGGGAAATAACTTTTATTTTCAATTTTTAAAAGAAAAATGGAAAAATTATTTTTATTTTAAAAATCACAGCTTTTATATAATAAATTAAATAATTATAAAAAAAATTAAATAATAGAAATTTAATTATTATGTTCTAAACTTTTTAAGCTAATAAAATGAAAGCTGAAATTTAAATAGAGTACTAAAAAAAAGATCATGTGGCTTTTTTTTCACTCATTCAGAACCATTTCTTCGTTTTGATATTTATGAAACACATAATTCCTTATTACAGTTCCTGAATAATACTCATTTATATATATATATTTTTGTTAACTATTGTCCAAATCTTTATAAATATATCAGATGTATATAAATTCTTATTCGTGAGTGAGATCAAGGATCACTCGACAGTTGAGGAATTCCAATCAGTTTTCATAAAAATGGGTTAAGGCTCCCATTTATTTTAATGCGAATGTCGAATACACAGAGCGAAAAATGCACGCACGTTTTAATTTGTATTTTTTTGTACGCTGTGCAACGCGAAATTGTTTATAAATTATTGATTAAATGACAATGCGCTGTCAGAATTTGATTTATGGCCTGGGGAGCCGAGCCGAGCCAAGCCAAGCCGAGCGAAGTCGCGTCGTTGGAGGCACGCAAGCAATTTGTGTGGGCACGAAAATACATTGAAAAATTGTTAAGCAAACAATAAACAATAAACAATAAAAGATGGCCGACACTGACGACGACAGCGACAACGACGACGTCGACGTCGACGTCGACGACGACGTTCTCCACGATTTATGACAGCAAATTATATGTGAAAGAGAAGGCTCCACAAATGTGTAGCTCAAAGTTATACAACGACACCCAGTCGAAAAAAAAAGAAAAAAAAAAAAAACGCAAAACGATGGAGCTGGGGAGCTAGAGAATAAACAAAGTCGCCTGTTTTTATTAATTTATCATTGGACAACAGCCGCGTCGACGAAAAAAGTGACATTAAGTCAGTCATCAATCAAAATTACGAAATGAAATACAACAACAACAACAAAAAAGTAGCAAAACGTCACAATAAATTAGCGATAAAAGCTCCATTTCGTACTTCAAACTGAACGACACATTGGGTGACGAAAGTGTGCAGAATTTTCAATTGCTTTTCAATTAACGCTATATTTTCAAATTGAAGCATATGCTATCAAAACTCTTTGGAATTAAAGTCACTGTGAGCTTTATTTTACTGGTAGTACTTGTTGAAATATACCTCAAGCGATATTTTTACTCCCTGTTCCCATTAAAACTGGAAAAAAGGGAGTTATAAAGTACTGCATATGTATGCAACAGGCAGAAGGAGGCATTTCCGACTATATAAATTCTGTATATTCTTGATCAGCATCAACAGCCAAGTCGATCTAGCCATGTCCGTCTGTCTGTCTGTCCGTATGAACGCGTTGATCTCGGAGACTATAAGAGCTAGAGACACCAAACTTGGCACATAGATTCCTGTATACCATACGCAGATCAAGTTTATTTCAAATTTTGGATACACTCCCACGCACCCATGCAAGTTGAATACAACACCTCAATACGCACTCCTAAAGCCACCATTTTGAAGCTACAGCTTTGATATTTGGTCCGCATATATGTTATATCAATGTTGATCAGCTGCGTAAATTTCATTAAGATCGGATGACAAACACCAAAGTTATTGAAGAATATATTTTCCTCCGTTCCCCGTCTCAGCAGGCAGAAGCAACAGTTTGACAGGCACTGGAGTTAGGTGCGCTGCTTACTTATTCTATCCACACATTGATCCTAAAGCAGCTGAACGCTATAGTAAGCTGATCCAGCCGATTCTTACATATCTACTACCTGCAAAAGTACAAAAAGTAACGCTGATATATCAAAAATTTCAAAAAAATGCACAAATACTATATTGAAGTGGGTTTTCAATCCATATACTATATTTTTAAAATGAAAACAATTTAATTTGCCGTCTAATATTTGTATGTATGTTTTTATACTCTTTTTTTTAAACATTTTCTGAAGAAAAGGAGTATATTGGGTTTGTGAAATGTCCCTCTGTCCGTCCGTCTGTCCGTATTTTCGTATGAGCGCAGGTTTTTTCCACAGTTTTGAAGCTAGAGCAACCAAACTTGGCATACATGTTGGTTTATACCATAGGCAGACAAAGTGTCAAGATCTTACTTGTTTTCTTATAGAACGCTGCCACCTTGGCCTGGAGATTGGAGATTGTGAAATTCTTTTGTAGCTTAAGATACAAAATTGCAAAACATTGTTGCAGTAAACATTTGTTGACTAACTGGCGATCAAAGTCAATAAGTTCTTAATTATAATATAATATAACGGGCTTCTATGTTCATCGTTAGTGAATATGCAGTTACCATGCATTACTTGGTTTTGAAACTGGTTGAGAACAAGGCATAGCGATAGAGTAGTTCTTTGATAAATGTAATATATTAATTAAATAATTATGTTTTCAAGATTAAGATGAATGCTTCATTTTGACCCATTATGTTTGCAAACTTCTTGAGAGCAACTTTGCTGATATATGATGCTAACTATGCATGATATGAGAAGCCCTAGCCAGACAAGCTGACATGTTTAGATGTAGCTTCTATTTAGTAATTAGATTTATAGCCCTTCGCAGATGTACACAACATATATCAACTGGCATGCAAGAGAGGTGTAAATACCAGGGATTATGCTACTGGTTCTGAACAAACAGAATAACATACACAACCGCTTTTGAAATAGTATTTTGTGTTGGTTGTTTTTTTCAAATTTGTAAATCAAGTAACCAACTGAGCAAATATTTGCCAAACATTCAAGCCACTATGGTGTACTATATCTATATATATATCTGTTCTATCTAACTGCAGTGTTTGTCAAGTGTAACACGCTGTTTATTTGTTAACCAACACTCAAAAGACCAGTCGACTAACTGTATCTCGTGTCTGGGCATAGTGCTGTCTTCTATTTGACTTTTGAAACATAATACAAACTCGGCTAATGTTGAGTTGAGAGATTTATAAGCGCTGTCTGCATCTGGTTACCGTAATATCAAGTTTTCACTTTTTTTTTGTTGTTGTCGCTTTAACACTGGCCAATGGCAGTCAGTTCCACAATCCGAATACTTGTTCAAATAGGTGGAAATAAATCTGCACGTCAGGCGATGTCGTCGGGCATTGATTTACACCATATAATGCGCATTTTTCTCGTGTTTAACAGACTTAATGTCTGTTTATAAGTTCAGTGAGCGAACGGCAAACAGAAAAACGAGGCAAATCGCGGCAAAGCGGGGCAAAGCGGGGCAGAGCGGGGCAAACGTGGCAAAAGAGGCAACTTGCAACGACAACAACAAGAATTTCTCAGTGGCCGTCGTTGGGTGTCGCGCTATAAAATATATTAAACAATCTGATTTATAGCATTTTGATAACCTCTTGTCTTCCTTTCACTCTTCACTCTTCCCATCTGCCTTCCCCACTTCACAGTTCTCAATCCTCAGCTAGTCGAGCGGAACAGCTACGTACTGCTGTGCAAAATGCCAGGCTATAATTGCGACGATAATTTATGGTTCGCTCTTATACTTCAGATTTATAGATGTACCCCATACAAGCAAAGTAACATATATACATATATATACATATATGTGTGAGTGACTGACTTTAATGATTTTGTTTACAAAAGCTTGATTGGCACATCAAATTTGTATTCATCACATACTCGTACAGCCGGAAAGTATGACAATGCGTTCTACAGGAAGTACTTTCATATTTCTATATATTGTACTACTTCTTAATGCATATAACAAGACAGTTCAATAGCTTCCAATTTAATATACTTACTGACAATTACTTTAAATTACTTACATTGTGATAACTTAACAAGTAAGATTACGAGACATCTTGCTCCCAACTCTAATCTATTGAATAACTTGTGTGTTTATTATTCGACTACATTGAAATTTACACAATTGATCAACAGTGAGCATAGTACTATAGCTAAGGAAAATCAGGAATACAGCACTTGTTTAACAAACAAAAGTTCTCGGATTTAAAAAAAGGTCATGCAAATAATTCAATTAACGGTAACAACAACAAATATAAATGTAAATAATTTCTTAAATTCATTGCTAATCTTATCTTGAAATATTTAAAAATTTCTGTTTTATAAAACTACTACAGTCGAACTTCTCTATTACGAACTTTACTACTTTCCAAAACACTGCAATACCATCTTAAGTGTTTCTGTATTTTTTTTGTATTACAAATTTTCTGTATAATAAAGTTTATTTTTGCACCCTTGAGAGTCGCTATATAGAAGTTCGACTGTACTTAACAAGAAAGATCTTATCTTTGGCGTGCAGATAAGTTGTTCATATGGAATCTTCATTTTTAACATATTTTTCGATCAACATGTGCATAACACAATACCATTGAAAACTAAAGAGTTTTGTTGAGATATCTGCAAAAACAAAAAAGTTTATGCTAAAAGAACTCATATTTCAACAGATTTAATTATTGCAGCTATAAGATATAGTGGTTCGATATTAATACAATTTGATCAGAATGACAAAAACTTTCTTAGATTAAGAATGTGTGAGTTTTGTTGAGATTGCTAATGCAACTTCAATTCCAACCGTAATTTCCATAATAATATAAATAAATTTATATTTATAATTAAATTTATAAATAATATATTTCATAATATAATATAAAAAGGTCATGAATATTTGGCAGCATACTATATAAGTAAGCTCTTATCCAAGTTTGGTTATTTGCTTGATTATGAAACTTACAAAAAAAATCGAACAAAACATTATGCAGAATTTTGCTATATTTGTGATTAGCTGTTGATTATTTGATTATGTATATGGCTATATAGTATGAACAACTTGATAATTATGTATATTAAGTGAGCTAAATGTTGTGCTGTCGTCTTTTTAGCATGTCAACAAATGCTTGAGCTTTAAAATAATTTGCGTAGCTAATTAACAGACACATGCGAAAGCTCATTAAGGCACTTGAAGAGGCAGCCGTTCGTCTGTCCGTACGTCTGTCCGTACGTACGTCCGTGTTGTCCATTCATGCAACGAACGTTGCGACGTCCCACTTGAGATGCTCATGTCAAATGTTGAAAAGGAAAATTATTTTGACATACTCGTATTCGTACTCGTTAACAGAGTGTGAGCGAAAGAGAGGGCGCATCGAAGAGTGACAGAGACAGGCGACAACAAAGACGACAACCACATTGACGTGACTTTGGCCAAAGCAAAGCAAATTGTGTTAATCAACACGAGAGCAATACACAAAATGCTTTTGCATGGCTGTCAATCAAAAGGCGGTTGTTGGTTGTTCGTTGTTCAGGGTTCTGTGCTGGGTTCAGGGTTCAAGGCGTGAATGTGAATGTGAATGTGAATGTGAACCATGATCCGTGAACCGTGAATTGTGTTCATAGTTGTATTGAGCGGTTGCTTCCTTCGGCAATGCAAACTGACAAATAGTTTTGCACTAAGCGGGGGTTAAATTGGCGTTGATAATGACAGCTGAATAATTTTGACATGGAACATCATCAAAACAATTTCACGCTACACTTCAACAGAGATACTTGTACTTAATATACAGCTAAAGATACAACAAACACCAATACAAATATAAATTTATGGTGCATGTGTGTGTGTGTGTGTGTGTGGGTTGGCGGCGCATAAATTAAATGTAATGTGACATTTTTACAAAATGCGCTCATTTCTCAACATATCCGGCTGAAAGGAAAACAGTAAATATACAACAAAAAAAAAAAAACAAAAATAAGGCAAAAGAAAACGAAAAACGAGAAAAGAAAAGCAAAATCGTGAAGAGCCGCACCAAAATGAGACGCATAAATTCTCATATATGCCAAGCGAAATATTTCGCCTTAAATTAGCCTCAATTAAATGTTAATGCATTTTGACATTTCTGCTGTCGCCCTGCCACAAGGCACCGCCCTTATGCCCAGCCCCCTCCCCGCCATCCACCCCCTTGCAGCTTAAATATATACGAAAATAAATATATATACTTATGAATAAGATACGAGGCTTCTCAGACGTTGTCAGTTTGTCACACTCACATCAGAAGTCGGCTCGACGCATTCATGAAAAATGAATTATGATTTGTAGTAAAGCGAGTATCTTTCAGATACGCTCTGCGCAGTATCTCATCGAGTGTGCATATACGAATGTATCTGTAGCTGTAGCTGTAGCTGTTGCTGTTGCTATAGCTGTATCTGTAAAATGCAAAGAGCAATTAGCGTTGATGTTGCCCCAGCAGCTGCGTCTTCATTTATCATCCCGCTGCCACTTGCTTTACTTTATATTTTATGGCTGACATTTTGTTGGCAAATATGTACGGGTATGTATTGTATGTAAATGTAAATGTAAATGTACATGTAAATGACTTATGAACTGCCATTGGTTTAACAGTCAGCATTGGTTTCAACAGACTCAACGATCAACGATTAATCATCATCAAGAATATATCAACTGATTAACTTATTAATTACACAATTTGCATGTTTTATTATAAATAAACAATTTTAGCTAAAGGTAGGTAGTCTGGTATAAGTTGGGTCTTTAAGTCTATCAATTCTTCAGTTTAAGTTTTCTTGATCCTTAACAAGTTTATTCTAAAGCTATATCAATTGCACTGAAATAACAGTAATATACGATTTCAGCCCATGTCGGGTACTAGGAATCGAGCTGCATTATTAGTTTTGGGAGTTATCAAGAAGGTTTTATACAAAATTGTATTTTGAAATTTTTTCAACAAATTTGTGATTTATACGGAACTAACACATAAATTTGTTTTCAGTAAAGTTTTTAAGAGTGCCTAACTTAAAACCTAAGGGGTAAGTGGTCTTTTGACTCAATATATAGGGAGAACTGATTCTTTCGACATTTTTACTCCCTGTTCCCATTAAAAATGGGAATGTATGAACTATATATATTCTTGATCAACATCAACAGCCGTGTCGATATAGCCATGTCCGTCTGTCTGTCTGTCTGTCCGTATGAAGGCGTCGATCTCAGAGACTCATAAGAGATAGAGACATCAAACTTGGTATGTAGGTTCCTGTATACCATACGCAGATCAAAAACTCCCACATCCACAATTTGGAAGACAATTTGGAAGACATTTTTGGTGCACATATATGTTATATCAATGTTGATCGGCTGTGTAAATTTCATTATGATTGGATAACAAACACCAAAGTTATTGAAGCAGGCAGAATCAACAGTTTGACAGGCACTGGACAAGTTAAGTGCGCTGCTTGCTTGCGATGCCTTTGAACTGCTTGAAGTGCAAGTTGGGAGCAGGGAGTCTCGTAGTCAGACACACTCGACTAGAGCATTCTTACTTGTTTCTAATGTAGCGTGGCTTAAGAATAACATAGAGAATCGTTGGGAGTACATCGGTTTTAAGATTGTAATACTCATACTGCGTTATGTAGCATCTTTTGAAGAAATAGTTGTTCGTAAGTCATTAAAAGCACACTTACTTCAGCATAAGAACTTTTATTGGCCTCAAGTTCCTATGAAGCCAGATAATCAGGGAGAAAGTTTTCACCAAGCTTGCGCTCTCCTTGTATACTGCTTTTACCAGTATCTTATTATTAGTTTGATGTAAATTTATATATATTATATTTGACGTTTATACGAATTCCTGATTTATTTATAATTTTTATGTATTTTTGACAGCATTTTCAAAGGTTATGCATTGATGTTTGTAATTTAGAACAATTTCGATTGTTTGGATTGGAATAGGAAATTGAAACAACATATTTATTGAATAAACTGCAAATAAGCATGAGATTTTCTTATGCAGAACAGCTGGGTTTACAAGGGTTCCCAAGCATACATATGAGTTAAATATATAATCGATGGCATCATTTTGGTTAACCTCAGAGTTATATCGAAGGAGAGCACGCCTAGTGCTTGGCTCCTTGGACCACATAATCTGCCATCTGCATAAGTGTGCGTGTGTGTGTGTGTGTGTAAGTTTACCTGCATTGAGAAGCATAAAATATTCCTTTTTAAAGAATTTGCGTAGAGTTGCCTTTTCTCCCATATCTTCTCGTATTGTGGTTGTCCTTTTTGCCGTTTTGCCGTTTGCCCAGTTGGGTTCGTCCCGCATCGTCGCGTTGCGTTGTGTCGGCCGCATGTCATCGTTAGTGTCTGCTTTCGGCAGGGATTTGTAATATTATGCTGTCAAGTCGAACATGCCCACTGACAGTTAGCAACTGTCTGACGGGCGGACGCTTGACTTGAGTGTGTAAGCCGACGTCGGGTTACACCCCTCTTCAGCAATTGCAATTGCCATTGGAACGGCAATTGGGATTGAGCATGGAATTGGGAATGAGAGTGGCAATGGGAATGGGAATGAGTGTGGGTATGGGTATGGGTTATGGGTGAGGCTGTCGGGGGATGGGCGGGCTGCCAATTACACTTTTGACGCCGGGCAACGTGTGCAGAGCAGGGCGTCAACAGCGTTCTCGTAGTCCTTCGCTGTCGCTGTCGACGTCGTCGTCGCCGTCGGTTTCGGTTTGATGCTAACAAATAATGACATGGCAATTTGCAGATTTCACAGCATGCCCAAAAGCTCTGGATTCACGTAAATAGTCGCTTACTCCACTCGAACATTTGCCAGTCAAGTTAACAAAGTCAATTCAAAGCGCGGGCTATAAGTTTGTTTAGCGCCCCGACTTGGGTTTTCGGCTATATAGTTATAGCTATAGCTGTAGCTATCAGTGTCAAGTCAAGGTGGGTTGCTGTTTGCTACCCCGCCGAGGACCGCCTGCCAATGTCAGTTAGCTGAAAGTCCTGTCCTGTCCTGTCCTGTCCTGTCCTGTCCTGTCCTAGTCTGTCTGTTTGCCTGCCTGACTGTCTGACAGTCTGCCCTGTTCGCCAGCACGCTGTGTTTTGTGTGTGCCCCAGAGAAATTCAATTGCGAGCATGGGTTAAAAGCTTGGGCCAACTGACAGCAGCTCGACCCGGATCCGCACCCGGACAGCGTTCCCGCCTGCCAGTTGGTGGTCCCATTCGGGTGAAGACCTCCTGCATGTCCGCTGTCAAATTTCCTTGTCTCTGCATAGGCCTCTATATATCTCCGCCCCGCCGTGTTTGCGTTTGTATTTGTATTTGTGTTTGTGTCTCTGTGTTTGTGTCTTTGTGGTATTGACAGAATTTCAGCATATATTTTGCGTGACTTGTGCAGCTGTCATGTGATTAAGTCATTAAGATTGAAGGTTTTATAGCATACTCTTCTTTTTATAAATGTTTAAAGATCAAGATGGGTTTAAGTTGCATTCGTTGCCTCTGACTTTGAGGTCAACATTTATTTAATCATTTGGCTTACCTGAAAATTTAGCTATGGGCCCGTTTTAAAATGCTCCTGTTAAGGTTTTCCCATGAATAAAGTCCTGTTTAATAAAATTTTTTATTTTTTATGCTTTTGTAATCGTTTTCAGCACCATTTTCTCAATTAACTGTATAAGCTTTTCCCTTCGATAAAATTCAGTTAAGCAACAAATGGTTTTCTTCAAGTCTTTCCTTGTCGTTTTTTGGGCCACTTTCTCCGAAAAGTTTTTCTCCTGGATAAAAGTCCTGTTCGATTTTGCATATTTTTTATATTTTTTGTATTTTTTAGGCTTAGTTTCAATGCTTCGTATAATGTTTTCCCTATGATAAGGTCTAGTTAAGCAACATATTGTTTCTTTTCAGTCTTTTCTTATCGTTTTTTGGGCCACTTTCTCAGTGCTCTGAGAAGTTTTTCTCCTGGATAAAAGTCCTGTTCGAGTTTCATATTTTTCTTTTTTTGTATTGTTTTTTTCGGTTAACTTTCAATGCTTTCCGTTAAGCAAAAAACTGTTTTAAGAAGTTTTTCTAACACCGCTTTCTGAATGCTCCGACTAAGTTTTTCACCACGATAAAGTTTTCTTGTGCTGAAAAAATATGAGAATCTAATGATCATCTTGAGTTCTCGGCTATGGAAAAGATTACAATCTTTGTTTTTTAGAACACTTTTCTACTTTTAGTACAAATACACTTAATTTGAGCATTAAAACAGCTCAGGACAAGGGCGTAGACTGGTAGGGTCTGGAGCGAGAGCGGGGCCTGACTGCACCCTTAACTGAGGGTGTGGCGTAGTGTTGGAAAACGAGATAAAGTTTTTGCCATTTGCATATTTAGAAGCTTGTTGTGTTAAACGAAACTTGAGCAAACTTATCTAGTTTATGCTCAGTTAACGTAGTGTATAAAATGAAATAAATTGATAAATAATTGTTAATTTTTAATTTTTAAATACAAATCCCTGATTTGAGCATAATAAAATGCAATAGTTCTCTGTTTTAGAAGAATTTGACTACCATTAAAACTTGGCGATCAGCTTCATCTCTTTAAGCAATGTGCAAGTACAGCTACCAATTGTCAACTGGCATTGCTTGGCAATAAAAATGCATTAAGATTGGGAATTGGACGACAATCACTTGTTGCATAGATTCCAGAGCTTATAATCAATTAACTTGTGTGGAAATCACATAAATTTGTGTAACATTAAACGGGTCGCAAAGGCGCTGTCTTCAGGTTTTTGGGAAACAGGCGGCTATGGCCATGGTTATGGTCAACATTTCTCAAATTTTACGAGCCGCTTTTCAAATTGATAGAAACATTTGCTATTCAGCGGAGCCTGGCTTTGGCTTTTGCAGAAAAAAACCAGTTTTTTACCAAAGAGCGCCGACTGTTGATTGTCCCCTCCCCCCCCTCCTTGTTCCCAGCCCGTAGCACAGTTGGGAGAGTCTGAGTCCGGGACCGGATCGCCGTCATGTCTATGAATTTATTGCACTTCCTCTTGCATATAATTTTCGAATTAAGTGTTGCTTCATGTAAATTGATACATTTTCTGTTACGTTTGGCGGCTGCTGTTACCACTTGCATATAAAAGATTTGCATTTATCCATTTAAATCTTTAATATTGTAGGCTTTTTATTGGTTAGCTTTAAAGTTGATTTAACTTCAAACTTGGACATATAACACTATTCAAGTATTGCATATTGCAATGGCAAAACTACAGATATGCTTAACATTTAGCTAGAGAATTGGTTTTTTCACACACAAGCGTCATTTTCGAGTGATTGCTACAATTACGACTAGAAGATATAGTTGCCTGATTTTGATTAAGTTTAAGCAAACTATGTTAAGTATAACAAAAACGGTATTACCTGTAATAACAAGGATGACTTTCTTACAACAGCTCACATTTCAACAGTCTGTTCCTTGGGCTGCAATGGAATACAGTAGTCTAATTTCGATCTTAGCTCCTGCGCAGATCAGACAAGCTTCTACAAGAAACCTGCTTATATTTACAAGGAAAGTTGAGCAACTATCTCTTATTGAGACTATCTCGTAAATAATAATAACAATAATATCAGTGGTAGGTTATAGTCACGGTTGCCACATTTGGTACAAATCTAACCAATATGGTACATTATTTAGTCGTTGGTACATTTGGACTCTTTTTTACAAAATTGTAAATTTTCTTCAGTATTTTAATACAAATTGTGAAAAGTAATGGTACAGAAACTATAAAAATATTTGGGATATTGCTAGATAAGACAACTTCAACATTTACATATTGAAAAATGTAATACTTTATTCAACAGTTGTATAGCAAGTTTTTTTACAAAATTTTTCGATAAAATTAATGTGAATTTTTGAATATCTACAATGCATTTTTACTCCCTGTTCCCATTAAAAATGGGAAAAAGGAAAAGTTATAGAGTACTGCAAATGTGTGTAACAGTCAGAAGGAAGCATTTCCGATTATATAAACTATATTCTTGAGCAGCATCAACTGCCGAGTCGATATAGCCATGTCCGTCTATCTGTCTGTCCGTATGAAAGCGTCGATCTTAGAGACTTCCAGACATTCTTACTTGTTTTAAGCCGAATTCTGTTTATTCCCATTTCATTTCATTATAGGGAAGCTTAACTGAATATTATTTAATATTACTTAAAATTTTGTTACTTTTTTTGATCGAAAATGGTACATATATTGGCACAAATTTTTTTCTTTGGCAAACCCTGAACTTGTCTAAAAAACTTTTCGATAATTGATTAACATTAAAGACTATTTAATATAGCCAAATAGTTATACCCGTTTCAAACAGCAACATAATATTTAGTTCTTCAAATTTTCTAAAAATCAGTTTAATCTCTAAAATGCGCTAAATTTTCGAGAACATAGCTGAAAGTCTCTAAATATTTCGAATACGCATGTTCTGCTGCTCTCCGCTATGCAACTGCTCTCGTTTATTCATTTGATAAGTAACTTTTGAAGGCTCTTCATTGCCCCCCACCTAACAGCTGACAGGCACTTCCTGCCGGGGCTTTTCATTCCAGCGTCTGGCAGGACACTGCGTGCCGCTCCTGCTATCCTTCGTGCCTCTTGCCTATCTTTTCGACTGCGATTCGTTGCTCGTCTCCTCTTGCTGACGGCTCATTAGCATGTGTGAGTAGTAGTTGTTGTTGTTGTGTGTATATGTTGTGTGTGTGTGTGGGGCTACGTTCTGTCTCCCTCTTTGGCTGTCAGCTGCTCTGCCATTAATTTTGCCAGCCACAGAGCCTCATCTCGTCCCCTTCTCGCCTTGCCTCGAGCTCAAAAACTAACCTAACCTGCAGTGTAATGCGTTGTATTGTTCACGCAAAATTTATTTCCGCAGCGTCATGAACATCCTGCTGTCGTCGCTGATGTGGGGATGTGCTGTTGTTGTTGCTGCTGCTGCTGTTGTTGCTGCTGTTGCTGCTGCTGTTGCTGTTGTTAATTTACGTAATAAATACGCTTGAAAATTTTGCACGCACATGCAAAATGAATTACATCGCATCACGTTGGCTCAGCAGCAACGCCAGCAACAAAAGCAACATCAGCAACAGCAACAGCAGCAACAACGGCAGCAACTTAACTGTCACTTGTCACAGAAACGTTTCGTGGGGGCCCTTGGCAGCATGTCCTGGCAGCGCCAGCAATGCCGACATCCTCGTCGTCGTCTCTCACATGTCAACGCACGTCGCTTTGCTTGGCATTTTTGTGATGTGAAATGAAGCAACGAGGTGACAGCCAAGGGGAGTTGCTCCTGTAACTGTGGTTGTTGCTGTTGCTCGTTGCTCGTTGCTGTTGCTCGTTGCAGCAGCAGCAGCAGCAGCAACAGCAGCAGTATAAAATGAATTACTCGCGTGAACAACAAAAACTGTCAGAGGGCTGTCAGCTATGTTGGCGCAGGGGGCGTGTTGCATAGTCCCTCAATGTTGCTGCTGTTACTGTTGTTGTTACTGTTGTTGTTGTTGTTATTGTCACATGTGCGTGTATGCGTGAATGTTTAAGGTGTCAGCGCATCGCATTTGAAATGCTCACACACAAAACAGTTGACAGCCAACAGTCAGTCAGTTGAACGCCAGCAACGTCAACAACAACAACAACAGCAACAGCAGCAATAGCAGCAACATGTTGCCAGCACAATGGGCCTCTGTCTTCTGGCACACTCCTGTTGTGATTATCTTACCTAAATTGCTTGTAGCAATCCACCAAATGTGACGTCGTCGCGCCGCAGTCGCTGTCGCAGTTGCTTTTGTTGTTGTTGCTGTTGTTGTCGCTGTCGCTGCGCTTTTTGCGCTGCTGTCGCAATTTTCATTTTCGCACTCCATTATAAAGTAATTTTTTTACATTACTTATGCCTGTCAACGTCTGCTTTGACTGTTTTTCCTGTTTCCGCAGCAACGCCTCGTCGTAACCCCGGCCGCGTATCCTTCTTGTTGGCAAAGATTAATATGTTGCCGCTGTGCCGTTTCCTGGCCGCACTTTGTGCTCCTGCTCTACCTTAATTCAAGCTCCGGATCCAGCTCCAACTCCAGCTCCAGCTCTTGCTTCAACTCCAACTCCAGCTCCAGCATGTGTGACAGTTTGCAAATGTGATTGACAACTGACACTGTCATATAAATTCAAAGCTTTCACACACAGCACAAGCACAACGCGTTGACAGTATACACAACACATTGCAATTGAAGCAATGGAGGCAAGGCACGGGACGCCTCTGTGGCATGACAAGCTCGCAAACTGGCAAACCGACTGCATGACTGAATGACTGAGTGACTGACGGCCTGACGGCCTGACTGATGGGCGGTCCAACACTGAGAGACAACGACTGATGGACGGGCTGCCTGCCAGCTTGCCTGCCAGCCTGCCTGCCTGCCTGCCTGCTGCTGTTGGGTGTGTTGAGCCATCAAGCGAGCACTTCACTTGGCAACAAGAATGGATAGCAATTACAGCAGCCAACTTTAAATATATACTACTATATTGTTTTGTGTGATTAAGTTAAGTATTATAACTAAGCGGCTTATTTAATTAAATAACATGACCACTAAACAAAGTTAAGATTGATTTCCCTACTCCAGCTATCCTACTCCAATTGCCGTTTAACATTACCTGTTTATTTTGCCACCCACTTTGCATTATATTTTATCTTTCCCCGTTGATCAGATCTTAAACGTGTTATACGAGTCTTGAATATCATTTTCCTTTTGTGGAATTACTTTTTTCAAAACAGGACTCCCTTAATTTTGTCAAAACTCGTTCGATTTCAATGCGGAATATCTTTCTGGTACCCTATCTAAAAAAATTGTGAAATCGTACTTTTCATCGATTGATTTTTTACAATAATTTTTATTAATTTCCAAAAATAGTTTTTAGTCGACTCTTTATCAAAAAATGAGCTCATACATTTTTTCAAAAATAAATAAAAAATAAATTTGTAAAAAATAAAATCGCGAAACTTAACTTTTAATCGATTGCGTTAGTATTGTCTAGTTTTAATGTCTTGACTGATGTTGCACTTAGGTTTTTAATTAATTTTGGAAAATAATTTTTGCATGATTTGTTTAACGAAAACTTACTTTTTTAATTTTCAAATATATTAAAATTATAAAAAAAAAAAATTCCAAAATTTCACTTTTAAGCGATTAAGTAAACCAACATGAGTTTAAAAAGTAATTTCAAAAATTTTACTGAGTTAGTATCTGAATTTTAAACAAAAGTTTTTTCTTTTGTCGAAAGTGAGCTGTTAGAAGAGAAATTGGAAAATTTCATCCCAATCGTTCTCAAACTCAGTTTTGAGGATTTATACAAAAAATCTTTTTACATGTATTTCACTGATTTCGGAAAATTCATCAAAATCTTTTATTACAAACTGTATATAGTAGTCCAGGTCAAATATTAAACAAGTCAAGGCCAGGTGATTGCGACTAGTCAATATTTGTTGCAATATATATATATATATATATATATTCATTAAAACTGGATAGAATCATAGATATGGCATTAATGACTATTTTGAATGATGAAAGAAAATAAATTGGCATATTTGAAGACACTAAGCAGGTCTGTTTTGGGCGAATGTTCAACTCATTTTGAAGCTTGTGTATTTAGTTGTTTCCTGTCCTTTTCAATTATGCCCAGATGCGAGTACATACTATATAATATGTATATAAAGTAATTCCAATTATCATGACTACTTCCGCTGCGAAGGCAGAAAGAAGTAAACTCAAATTACGGCCTAATTGCTATTTAGGGTTTCCTCTTTGCCAAGGCGCAGAGTAATGCGCTATTATTCAAACATCAGGCCATAACTGCTGACTCGTTCAGGTTGATAATGTTGATAATAGACTCATCAGACATCGGTCGTATCATCATCATCATCAACAGGGGCACAGCAGGTAGCCTGCCACCACATGGCAACCTGGGAGCTCATTTGGTGGAACCTGTCGCTCGTGCTGACGACAAATGTCTCGGGTTTTGTGCCCAACGGAAGTGACACGACAGAAATCCCTGACAGCATAAGAAAAAAAACAAAAAAACGTAGAAAACTTGATTATAAATGTTGAAGCCGTGTGGAAAATAAAACTAATAAATTGATGTTGATCAGATGATGCTAGCATAAAAAAAAAAACCCTCCGACAAGACACGACAACGATGGCCGGCCAATGACAATGACAATGACAATGACAATGACAATGACAAAATCAACTGAGCTGACAATGATGAAAGTGACAACGACAATGGCGCTGAATGACAGCACGGCAACTTGTTGGGGATAGTACAGACATAGGCACTACTGTATGGGTCAGGCTTAGTGTACAAGTAAGGGTTAGGGGCAGGGGCAGGAGCAGTAGCAATAGCTATTGAAAAGGGAAACACAGCAGCTGCTTTCCAACGCTCTTGGCATGACTTGTCAACCGTGCATCATCAGCAAACTTGATTGAAATGTAGCATATGTGGTTTGTCTTTCTTTATTTCATGTCCAAAGCATTCTCAAGAAATCCTTACAGTGTTCATTAGCTAAACGGCACTACTGCACTTTACTTAGATTCACAGGCTGCATTCTGTACAAAATCCAACCACGTAAAAGGCTGTTATAATTAGATCATAAGATACGAAAAGTGTTATGGACAGCATAGTTAGAAACACAGGTTTGCAGAGAAATACAGTGAAATTTGGAATACCTAGCTAAGCGAACTCTCATATTTTAGAAATGAACTCTAATAGAACTATTAATATGGACAACATAGTTAGAAATACAGGTTTGAAGATAAATACAGAGAAATATGGAATACCTAGCTAAGCGAACTAAGTTCGACTCATATTTCCGAAATGAACTCTAATAGAACTGCTTATTCCTTAAACAAATGTATTTACAATGTTGTATTTTTACTTTATTTTAAAGAAAATTGCTTTGCTTTGCCTTATTTTTTGCTTATTTCAAATTAACCTCTTTGCACTCGCACATACCCTTCGTTGCATGCAACAACAACTAGTCCGTCAGGCAGTCAAACTATCAGCCATTCAATCATTCACTCATTGCGAATGTTGTCACTCACTCAGTCTCGAGTTGCATGTGGCAGGCTCCACGTTTTACGATTCGTGCTACGCTTCAATGAAAACAAACTGATATTTGCCTGACACTTGAGATTGATTGTCATCCATCAAGCGAGCTGCTGCCTCCTTCTCTGCAACAAAAAAAAAACCTTCTCTATTCGCTGTCTCAGTCTCTGACTCTGTTGCTGTCTCTGTCTCTGTCTCTGTCATCGCTGTCTCTGTCATCGCTGTCTCCTGTTTCTGTCTGAGTCGTCTCCCGTCTCTGTGTGTGAGTGATTGAAGGCCAAGGATGCGCTGTTTGCATTTCGAATTTACATGCGAATACCCACGAATAGCGCCAAAGGGCAACTCAAATCATTTTTACATTGGCCTTAATTTATATTCAATTACAAGGCTCCAGCTTGTTGCTGTTGTTGTTGTGCTGACCACAAAAGTCTTTTTATCTTCGCTTTCTTTGCAGACGACGTCTGTTGTTGGAGACGTCTCCATTACCCAACAGCTGCTGTGGCAGCATAATAAGCAAAAGTGATTGCCGCCAAACTGGCGATCATATTTTGATATGTGGCATGTGTTTTTTTTGCTGGTCAGACAAAACCGCAGAAACTGTAGATTTGCAAAAGTCTGGAAGCAGTCACAAAAAATTGCCAATCAAAATATTAAGATATGCTCGAAAATGAAACATGTATCAATCGTCAGGCTGAGAGTCTCAACGCAGATACCCCTTTCAAAAGTAAATAAACATTTCTCACAGATCGCCGCAAGTAGCGCATAAAGAAATTGAATTCATTAAACATTAGCTTCCTGACACGATCGCAGCAAAGAACTCGGTCAGCAAAAACAACAAAAACAAAAAGAAAACAAACTTAAAACATTTAGTGTCGCAATATGCAAATACATAAATTTTGTGCTCAGATTCAAGTGCGAGTGTCGAGTCGCCAGTCTTGAATCGCGAGTCTTGTTTCTGGAGTCGCCAGTCGCCAGTCTCAAGTCTCAAGTCGCCAGTCTCTCTCTTCAGTCACCAGCAAAGTCACCAAAGTCACCAAGTCAGCAGTTAAAAGTTGGCAGGCAGTCACCGTGTCGGGGAACAGAAGACATACACACGCGATAAAGAAATTCGATTAGGCATCAATTTTAAATGAGACGCATTTCCCTCCTGGAGCTGACTTGAAGCTGCCGAGAGCTGCCAGGCCGCCTGCTGCGGATGCCACGTAACCTGATATGGTGACACTCGTCGACAACAACGACAACGACAACGACGTCGACGTCGACGGCGACGTCACCATTGCCTGCACGTCGTCGTCGCTGCGGCTGCAATCTAATTTATGACTTAATTATCGGGCCATATTTAATGTGTCCAATAAACTAGTCTACAAAATTATACCAACACATCGTTGTTTAGGCTTGTTGCCACCACCACCAGCACCACCACCACCGCCCCTCCCTCTACTTGTGGCTTATTAGGCATTTGCTTTATGCGTGGACGGGTAGAACTTGAATTTGCCAGCAGTTCGGTGGCGTTGTTGTTGGTGGCCTCCTTTAGTTTTGCGGCCATCAATTTGCTTTTAAATGCAACAATTTGGTTGCCATTGCGGCGGCTCCACAGTCCGCACTCCGCACTCCGCACTCCTCCCTGCTCACTCCTCTCTCTCCGCTGTCTGCAGTCCGCGTCATCGTCACCGCATGCAGTCAACGTATTTGGGTTGGTCTCCGACGCGCGGAGTCTCTTTATTTTTTTTTTTTCGCTTCTGCTGCTGCTGCTGCTGCTGCTGCCTCCAACTCCGAGGCCTGAGCAATAAAAATTTCGTGAAGTGGCAATAAAATTCCATTTAAAATGGCAGCGATTATGTCTCAACAGACCATTAAAGTCACTCAAATGACAACTACTACTTAGGCACACTCACACACTCTTTTGGACCAAGCATAGCAGATTTTTTTATACTTCTTTTCTCGTTTTTTTTTTGGTTTTTTTTAATTTTTTTGGATCTTTGATCGCGACATCTGATGTCGGCGCCGGTCCTCGCACAGTGGGACTCATTTTACAGCTCAAGTTTATTACATTTGCGAAGCATTTGGTGGGGAAGAGAGCGCCATTTCATTTTGTGGCAATGAAAATGTCGCTTGAGAGTTTGCAACTGCAACTGGCTTGTAAACAGTGGCATTTTTATTTATTACTTATATAGAAAGGTTTGTGCACCAGCAGATAGATCCTTTATAGGGCAGCAGAAATTTGAATTTTCGACACATCTCTGTTCTGGTTTTCACTTTCGGCTAGTTATTGTGGAAGTTAACTCACTTGGAGAGCTTCCATTTTCACTTTCATTTTTCACTTGAATTTTATCTTGGTTTGAATTGACTTGATAATGACATAGGATTCGTTAAAATAGCTCATTTCCGAAAATGAAAATTTCAACATTTCAAAGAAATTTACACTTTGCAATAGTTTGCCGAGTTTGGAAATCGAAACAATTGTTTTTGAATAGTTTTAATTAATCAATATTAATGTGGTGCACTTACTACTATTTCTCCTCTGAGTATCTTCAAATATGCAGTTCAACTTAAGTTTTAAACGGAATCGAGTGTACCTTATACTGACCTATTATATATTATGCATACTTTGATATATTAAAAATCACTCCCAGGAAACTACGATCAGAATAGATTTGAGAAATGAATACCAATGGGAATATACGCAATATACTCACTCGACTTCTGACAGGGTCTTGTAGGCTGTATAGCTATCTTAACAAACTGGGTATAGTCCGTAGCAGAACAGGTTGATTCTGCAAGATTGAGGACGAAAACTCAACGCGTTTTCCAGCTTAATGTCCAGCAATTGCCAGGAGAAAAATCAGGGGAAAAACCAGGTAGCATAACCTGGGAACACAAGATATATAAAAACCCTCATCCTATGCAAATTCTTGCTTTCATTCAACAAATTGAGCTATTTTAAAGTTTCATTCGATTTCATTATATATAATATATGTACAGTATAAGTTCGAACGAAAGTGTGCTCATTAAATTTGAATTGTTTATCTTTTATCATCTTTAAATATGCACTCAAGTATCCAAGTAAGTATTCCATATAATAATCTATTTGCAAAGTTGATTTCAACCCTTAAATTGAAATTGCCGTCCAGTTGCTTGTCAAGTTGAAAAAACGCCGTCTGTTTTATATTCTAAATTTAGAGTTCTGTGCATGCTTATTTCCTGCTGAGTTAACATTTTATTATTTGATGGCAGTCTGGTTGCCACATTCCCCGCACACACTTCACAGTTCACAGTTTACAGTTCAGCTGGTCGTTTTAGCCAAGTACGTGGTTGCTTATGGCCGGCTTCCTGACCATTTTCATATACTTTTATGGCATGTCGTGTAGCATCGTTTAGATAAGAGTTTTTGCAGGAATCAGCGCTAACTTCTGATAAACCAAAACCAAAACCATAATAACGTTTATACTTCCTTAATGTAGACCAAGAACTTTGCGTATCATCTTTCAAATGATTCGAAAGTTCTCCAAAACATTTTTTCAGGCCAGAAGCAGCAAATGGAAACTTAATACAATTGGATATATGTATATGAAAAAAAAAGGGCAGGCAAGGAAATTCAATGCCATAATTTGGCTTTCAAGTGGCTGAAGAAACAACAACAACAACAATTGGAACAACAACAATGTCAAGGCAGCTCCAATGACGGGCAAAGTTGATCCTCATTAGTGGTCACATGTCAGACTGGCGCGCATTTGCTGTATAATTTTGTCATTCATCATTTTTCGCCCATTTCATTTTATGCTGCATGCCAAAGGACTCGTATTTCATGCTCACCCTCTCATCCTCTCACTCACCCTCTGTCGCACTCTGTCAACTCCTGCGACATGTGACAACAATGTGGCCCCGTTGTCTTTGTCATTGTTATTGTTGCTGTCGTTGTTGGTAGCTGTTGCTGTGACACATTTGTTTTCCTGCTGACTGGAATACTGTGTGGGAGCGAGGTGTGATTTTCAACAAGTTCTTTTTTGGATCATGTGTTGCGACTACGTTTTTTGATATTCTTGTTTCTGTTGCTGTTTCTGTTGCTGTTTCTGTTGCTGTTTCTTTTGCTGTTTTTTGTATCTTTGGTCATATTTCCTACGCATTCTTTGCAACGAATACACCGTGTGATATATCACGCCCTGACGACACTGACTGATGTGATGACTGACGCAACTCTGCAATGATGACTGAGCACTTACGCCTAATGACAGATTGACTGTATACAGGAATGAGCTGGTCAGCTATTGTCAACAAGTCTACGTAATACCTATCAAAATATACTTTAAGATACATGTGTGTAAGAGCTCAAAGCAGCAATGTCAAGTTTGATGCCACAAAAATTAACCAGCCAGTGATCAACTAGGTTTTATTGAGTTTCCCGAAATTAACTTATTTGTTCTCAATTAATCAACAAATATTTTATATTATTTTAAATGTTTATAAACCACTTAAATCAAATTTCCATACAATTCATTCAGACCAGGGCCATGTCAACTTTATGCGGCGTTTCAGTCTCCGCAACTTTGATGTTGATGCAGTCGAGGTTTCTACGCTGGTTAGCAAAGCCTGGCATCAACTCTTACTGCATCAGAATATGATGTATCAAAAGAAGTGCAAAAGGACGCAAATGAACGATGCTTGTAGCCATACTAAACGCAAGTCAAAGCCAAGCTGCAACCGTAATCAAGGCCAAGCTGTCCTGTCAAGCGCAAGATGCCTGCTTGCTAGCCAAAGCAAAAATATCCTAAGATAAAGCCTGCTTACAGGAAACCTCGTAAGAGGTGCGTCATACCGACATCCAAATGTGTCAGAAGAAAGAAATGTTATTGCTCCGGTCTAATAGCAAATAAGCCGAAGAAAAAATCCAAATGCAATAAATCAGAAAAGAGAAATGATGTTAATAAAATAGTTTATAAAATAAGATGCATTAATTAGAAGATATTCTCACAAGAGATTTGGCCGGGCACTACACTCAGTGTGAACTTAAACCGTTTGAGAATTACAAGTGACAATCTAATAAAAAGCCTAAACTACTAGATTTTACTTATATAAGATTGACTTTGATGCATACAATTTTGAACATTATGGATTCTGTTAACGCAATTTCTACAAAAAATGTTCTCAGTCAACGCAACTTTCTTAGACAAGACAAACATAACCCATTTATGCAAAAATCTAGAAAGAGAAAAGCTATGATGAGATATTTTTATACTCTTGTGGAAAAATTGTTCATATGATAACTAAATTTTCGATTGATTGTTCCTATGGCAGTTATATGTTATAGTGCTTCGATCTGACCGATGCTGAGATGATATGCATGCAGCAAAAGTCAACATCTGTGTTAAGTTTTATCAATATAGCTTGAAAACTGAGATAAGTTCGCATATTAACAGAATGCCAGACATGGCTAGTTTGACTCGGCTGATGATGCTGATGAAGAATATATATGTAATTATGTATATATTTTATGGAGTCGGAGACGTGTCTTACAATGCGTTTCACATTTCATTTAACATAATTTTAATATTAATTAAGATAGTAGTTAAAAAAGACAAATGACTCGTTAGAGAATTGCTTGTATTTGAGAATTAGCTTAGAATTTTTTAAAGCGTTTCAATGGAACAACAATTAGATAGCTTGACCCAACATTATAAATCTTCATTTCGAGTACATTTTGGCATATTGTCTGTTAACGCATTTAATAATTTTGAGTAGCTCTTATGTTTGTTGTTTGTTGTTTGGAGTTGTTCTTCGGCTCGTCACCAGAGTTGTCATTGCCTGCTGTGCGATGCCGTTGCCGTTGCTCTCTCTCTGTCTGTCTGTCTGTCTGTCTGTCTGTCTGTCGCTCTGGCAGCAAAGTGACAGATAGACAATCCTTAGGTCGACAGCCTGGCAGGAAGTGCCAGAGACAAAAGATGAGAGACGGCAATGCGTAAGACGAGTAGCAGAACAAAAGCTTCGCTTCTTCTTTCGCGTCGCGACATAGCCTTTTGTGAGGCATTTTTTTCTGGGTCTCAGCTTGATCGTAATTGTGAGTGACAACGCCTTGATGCCTGATTATGATAAATGAATTGTTAAATTGAATTAGGTGTTGCCGCGCTGCTGTCACTCAAAAGCCGTACTCATTTTCCCTTTTTATTTTGTTGGCCTGAATTCTCTCAGCCACTCCATAATTAAATTGCATGAAATTTGATATTTTTCGGGGTTGTCAGCGGCAGGCAGGCACAACCAAAAGGGTTGCCAGCCCATCTCAATGGTTTGTTTAATGGCTTGGATATCTGCGGCAGGATGCCTGGCTTCTCGAATCGCCCTATACAATTGTTATTTCGCGCTTTGCGCTGCGTGAAAATTAGCTCAGGTTACCTTAATTATGGGCTCTTGATGGCACTTTGTTTGTTGTTTGAATAGTTGAGACTTCTAACTACTTAAGGGCTACCAGAGTGTATAAAAGTTATGAGCTGACTGAAATGCCAAGGTATAGTCACATTTCTATAACTTACTTTCTTTATATAACAAACAGATGTTTATATAAACAAAATGATGCTTTATATTTGTATATATAAAGTTTGTCAATTTATCAAAAAGTTGTTTGAGATCTGTTTATAATAGAACAAAATTAATATACAATTCCAAATCAGAATTAGCTTCTGATCGAAAGTTTGTGAAATGTATATTTTTTTTTGTTTGTAGAAAATTGGGATAATAAGAAGAATTGACATCTGTCTGTGTCACATTTGTAACTTACATGCTAGCAATATATAAGATAGACAGGTGACACACATATATATACACACACACACACACACACACACACACACATACACACTAACACATAAACAAATTGACATTGGCAAAACAGCAAAGAGAAGAGACAGGCAAACATGTCAGAGTCAAGAAAACAACCAACGTACTGTGGGCAACCAGCCCCAAGCACGTTGCCCCAATAAAAATCATTATAATCAAAAGCTAAGCATTGACTCTTTGTCTGCCTGTGGTATATACCAACATGTATACCAAGTTTGGTTGCTCTAGCTCAAAAGCTGTGGAAAAAAATGCGTTCATACGGACGGATGGACGAACGGACAGACGGACGGACGGACAGACAGACTGACGGACGGACAGACGGACAGGCGGACGGACAGACGGATGGACAGGCGGACGGACAGACGGATGGACAGGCGGACGGACAGACGGATGGACAGACGGATGGACAGACGGACGGATAGGCAGACAGACGGAAGGACATTGCACAAACCCAATATACTTTTAAAAAAAAAAAAAAATTAAAAAAAGAGTATAAAAATGTTCGTGATGATCGAAATACATTTATCAAGTTTTAAACAAATAATACAGCTGAAAATATTGACAGCATCGCAAATGACGTTACAATTTTCAGAGCTCTAATGAAAAACTTGCGAAAATATTCGAAAATGAAGCCAGTCAGTTCCACTGTGCAAGCTACTGAAACAGAGTTGACATCAACAACTGAAACTGAAATTCACAACATATTTACACATATGGTGTATGTATGTATTGTATATGTATATATATATGTATATAAGAATGTATTGCTGTTTAGCTGCCACTGCCACTTGCCATTAATTTTCGGCCAACAGCAACAGGAACAGCAACAGCAACAACAATTGCAATTGCAACAGCAACAACAATTGCAACTGCAACAACTGAAGGCAACACCCATCCGTTGCCGTTGCCCTTACGTTGCTTTTGCGTTATGTTACGTTACGTTACGTTGCGTTGCTTGTTGTGAGCTTCTGTCGCTGTCAGCGTTGTTGTTGCTGCGCTTCCATTCAGCATTCTCCTTTCTCCACTCTCCACTCTCCACTCGCTACTCGCCACTCTTGCGCTGTCAGCCAACAATGCTTTCACTGTCAGAGACAGAGACAGAGAGCAATGTATGTTGTTTGTTGCTGTTGCTGTTGTTGTTGATGTTCGCTGTTGTTGTTGTTGTTGTTGTTGCTGTTCTTGTTGCTGCTGTGCAATTTGTTATATGTCGCATTGTTGTTGCTGTACATTTTTATATACATTTTTGCCATATTGCAACTCGGGAAAGTGCGGCACATGTCAACAGCAACGATGCATTCTGACAGCCCAATGACACTTTCTACATTTTCGTAAATTGCTTCGATATGTTGTTGCTCTTCTGAAGGCGTGTTTCATATGACCAAAACATAAGGTGAACTACAAATAGGTTCCATTGTGTATTGGTATTGGTTACACCTACTACATACATACATTCTTTTGGTTACAATTTTGTTCTTTATATATATGTATATATATATATATCAAAGTTAATTTATGCACAAGTTAAGATATCTATTTCTTTACCTTAAAGTGAAAAACAACCAACCTGTTTGAGACAAACAAAAAGTTGTACTAATAAGTTCTTTTCCTTAGTAAAGTTCTTATAGAAAAGCCTAAAATGGATTATAATCATTATATTATCATAATTATTATAGGTGTGATTAGATCTTACAGCCTAGTCATGACTCTACATAAAAACGATAAAAATCTTAAATATTTCCCAATAAATGCATATCCTTTAAAAGAGTAGAGTTAAAATCTGATTTCATTTCAAAGGATTTGTAAATTTTTGAACCCTTGCCTTTTCTTTTCTTTTTTTTAAATGTATGAACCAAAACCCACTATTAAAATGTTGTATTTCACTTCATAAAGATACGCTTAGCTTAATCGGAATCAGATTACCTTAGCTTACTGTAGAAAATTAAGTAATTAGATCAAAATCTTTACGATTATAATGTTACTGCTGAAGCAGATTTCCACATCGTATAACTGTCAAAGAAATTGTGCCTAAAGATGGCTGCTTCTTTCTTGTATTACGTTCATATTTATTAAGTAGTCATAACTTTTGATAAATGTATAGTTTTCATACACTTGTAACACTTTGTAGCACCTTTCATATATATAATTCGATGAAGACAAATCCCATAAGACTTAAGTGCTTGAACCCTTCAGTTTGCCATACCGAAGTTTTTATTGCGCCCCATCAAATTCTTGAGCCAAAATATCTTGCTTGTTCTTGTTAGGCAACTTACAACATGACCGCTAAGTGATAAGAAAATTACTGGCTACACTTATTAGACAGCAACGTGTCAGAGATAGCAAAAAGCCGGCAAACAAAAGGCGTCTCTACTCTTCTACTCCTACTTCCCCCCTACCGCGTCTCGTTTCGTCTCGTCTCACTTCCCCTTTTCATATCCTCGGCAATGCCATGGAAATCAGAAAGTGTAATAAATTTTAAACAATGCGGAAAATTTACGGTGATTTTCGCTGACATGCCCACTTCTGTGCTTTTGGCAGACATGAGAGAAGCGCAGGGGAGTGGCAAGCGTGGCAGGGAGTCAGGGGAGGTGTTGGTTTGGTAGCATGTCTAGAGAGTCGCGTCGACTTCAGGCGGTATATCAAAGCGCTTGAACGCCTCCACCCCCAATGTGAGGAGTGAGGATAAATGTGTAGCGTCGTCGACGACGACGTCACAAACTGTTGAAAGCGCAAAGTGAAAGATATATGACTTCAAGTAGGTGTAATCACACTCACACACATACACACACACATAGATACACACAGACACATGTGAGTTTAAAAAATTGCACTAAGTGTTTTTCAAGGGAAGCCTCGTCGACTCGTTGACTATTCCACGCTGAGAAATTACTTGTCTGGTTTCTACTTGTTGTTGTTGTGTTAGTTGCTGTTGTTGTTGTTGTTGTTCTCTCTGAAACTGAAACTCGACCTATGCATAAATTGTGCTTGGTCTTGGTCTTCTTGGTCTTGGCATTTAAGGGGTTCCTTTGCCCTCTTTTACGCTAGAGTCTCTCTCTCTCTCTCTTTATTATTTTGGCCCCGGCTTTGAGCAAAGTATGCGTGAAATACGATTTATTGTTTTCGTTAAAAAGATTTATTATACTCGCTCTCGCCTCTATAAAGCGGCTACAAGTTCCACAACTGCGGTTGAACTTTATTTGAAAAGTTTGCAGCAAATATTCTTCACTTTTTGGGGAAGAGCTGCTAAGTTTGGCTCCAGTGTTTGTGTCTCTTTTAAGTCTGGCTACCCCCAAAACAAAAGCTTTATTGTTTTCATTCATTCGCTATGCGAATAATGAATTCTCACTTATTTAATCATGTTTGCTTTTTCTTCACTTCATATTGGCGCCAATAATTGTCAGCTTATGCATTTACAATTGGGAAAGTAGTTTTCCTCAAGTGCTTCTTTCAAGTTTCATACCGAAACAAGTTTGAGCATATCTGTTATCAGTTTGTTTCTAGGTATTTATTCTATATAGGTTTCTTTGCTTTAGGAAAGATCAGCTATCTTCAGCATTCATTAAATTTGATATATTCTTACAGAACGTTGTTTCCCTTCATTATCCCTTTTGAAAAACATATAGCTGCCATAAGAACGATCGGTTCAAATATTAGTTTTTGTATGAAAAACTTTTTTTGTTTTTCAAGAGATCTCAACCAAACTCACTAAACCTAAGTTTAAAGCTAGATTATACATGAACACAAAATTTCATCAAAATCGAACCACTATATCTTACAGCTGCCATAGAAACGATCGGTTGAAAATAAGTTTCTGAATAAAAAACTTTTGGGTTTTTCAAATAACTCGACCAAACTCACTATATTTAACCACTATATCTAACCATCTTGACCAAATTTAGTGAAAATCGGATCCCATTCCGTTAAAAACTAAGCTTTCTTATGCAAATCTTTTCTGCAAGGGTATATATCTTCGGCACGCCGGAGATAATATTTCTATCTTGTTTAGATATATTATATTGTGTGCTATATAGATAAACATCCACAAGGAAGTTTTGAACATGGAAAGGAAAACTCCAATTCCGGAAAGAGTTGCCGAAAGTGGAAACCGGAAAAGGTCTGTATATCAGCTCTTGGACATACTGCTATATTCGATAGTAGTTCAATTCGTTAAAAGTTTGCATACACAGAAAATATAGATTGGAAAATGTATCTTAAAAGTTGTTTCATTTTTGGTCATCTCATGTTTTAACGCTAATAGCTATATAGATTTGTAAATCCATGAAATTTTCTTTTGACAATATGGCAATCAACTATTCAACTATTTTTTCTGTGTTAAAACAGACAGACATGATTGCTCTGTTGTTGATGCTGATCAAGAACATATATTATTTACACAGTATAAAAACAACAAGCTCATTGTGCTTATTGATTGTTTTCCAGCTGCAAATGTCCACTACAAATTGTGCAACAAAGCAGCCATATATGTTTCGATGATGGGAGTACAAGTTGAAAATAAAAAGAAAACTATTTCCTTGCTCATCAAATGGCACGCCAATTACGAACACAAATACAAATACAAATACAAATACAAATACAAATACAAATCCAAGTAAGTACAAACAATATGAGGGAAAAGTAGAAGACTAACAATTGCATTTACGAGTACTTGGTTGCAGCAAACACTCAGCACATTTATCACATTGTGTGTCGCTGCCGACAAATACACGCCCCCACAATCGAAACTTTGAACCCTGTGGTACAGCTGCTGACCCCGACACCGAGAGTGACAGGGGCAGGAAAGAGTGTGGGGGGTAGGTAATAGTCGTATTTGAGGGGAATGGGGGGGTGGGGGAAATGGGGGCTATGTCTGTGCAGCGACACAAATTGCAAGCGCAAGACATTTATACACTTGCCACACGTTGCCCGTGCCCCCGAGCCCCAATGGTGCCTCAGCTGCCTCAGCTGGCGCTCAGCCGCACAGACGTCAGAGCATATTATTGTAAATTGAACTCAATTACCAGTGACAGCAGACAAATTGAAGTGGAAATTGAGATCTTCTTTGGGTGCTGCTGCTGCTGCTGCTGCTGCTGCGCATTGAGCATTGAGCATTGAGCACGGCCAGCCAAAAGCGAATAACTAAATAAAAATTGAGAAATGAGAAATGTAAGAAATGTAAGAAATGTGAGAAATGAGCAATACTTGTTGTATTTGTGTGTGTTTGGCTCAGGTTCTACTATAATATATATACTTACTATATACTTATAATATGGCATAGAGCAACAACTAATTCACTTAAAAACACTTTGCTTTTGCGGCCCAGTCTCGAAAATGTGTCTGGCAGTCTGTGAAATGTCATTTGTCAAATGCACTTTGTGTCACTGTCTGTCCATCTGTCTGTCTGTCGAGTTACCCATACCCCCTTCGCTTTTGATGTGCAACTGTCACAGACACATGCGGGTGAATTTGTCTAAATTCCCAGCTAACTTACAGCTTAAAAGAGCGAATGAGAGAGCGTTAAAGTGTGACAGAGAGTGCTAGCTAATTTATGAGTCAATTAGTCTGACCGCTGGCCATATCTAAATATCATTATTAAATGTACTATATATATATATATATATATATATATATACATATATATGTATATAGGTGGCAAGCTGCCCATCTCCAAATGCCTTCCTCAACGACTATGCAGCTAATCGCGCGTTGATTTTATTGTGTCTTTCGTTTATGACTCGTTCAATTTGGCACATGTGCTTTAAGGCATTCAAAAAGCGTCTTTCTCAGACACACAAAAACATTCAAATTGTTGTTGTTGTTGTTCTTGTTGTTGTTGCGTAGTTGCAATTGCTTTGCAACATTGTTGCAATGCTTTCGGTTTAGCAAATGCATCGCTGCAAATTAAGTGCCCTGTTTGATGATGTTGCACTCAAGTTGAAATGGGTTAATGTTCGGGGCGTGTGTGCATATTACTGCATATACTATAAGTACTAGTCGTATATAGCTTGAAGCTTCCGTTTTAAATGTTCTATTCAGAAAATTAACTTGCTAAACTCATTATATTCATCTGAATTGCAAAATGTAGAATTCATTATGCTAAGTAGCTTGAAATTAGTTGGCAAATGTTAATTTAGTTGTTGCTTGTTTGACTTAAGTTGTTATTGTAATTGGTAAATTTTGGTTTCATGTGAAATCAAAATCAGGCAGTAATATGAACAGCTAAGCAATAGAAAATTATTGAAAAAATCTATGAATAACAATGGAACGCTTCTAGTAAAAATCATGTCTTTTTTATAAGACATAACTTCGTTGGAATATTTTAAAATAAGTTTTACAATTGTGTTTCATTTAATTTTATATGAAATATAACTTTGAGCAGCATTTGCAATATTCTTACTTGATTTGTAACATAAGCATTTCAATCATGATTCCAAAAAGTAGTTCAACAAGAATAAGCGACGGTTTTTGTAATCTTTTAAAGCAAACATTTGTATACAAATGTATCGATGCATTGCAGAAAAGTTTAACATTTAAGAACTTCATATTCTACCGATCATTCCCAGCTATAAGATATAGTCAACCGCTTTAGTTAAGACATTTGTTAAAGTTTAATAAATCAAGAATACATATACTTTATGAATTCGGAGACGTCTCCTAGTCAAAAAAGTCAACCTCCTCAAGTGGACTTCGCGTTTGTAATTTTTCCGCATTTTTTGAGACCAAAACCAAAATTTTTGTATCAACATAGCTTTTCTCTATCTGGCTTTTTGCATAAATGGGTTATGTTTGTCTTGCCTAAGAAAGTTGCGTTAACTGAGAACATTTTTTGTAGAAATTGAGTTAACAGAATCCATAATGCTCAAAATTGTATGCATCAAAGTCAATCTTATATAAGTAAAATCTAGTAGTTTAGGCTTTTTATTAGATTGTCACTTGTAATTCTCAAACGGTTTAAGTACACACTGAGTGTAGTGCCCGGCCAAATCTCTTGTGAGAATATCTTCTAATTAATACAACTTATTTTATAAACTATTTTATTAACATCATTTCTCTTTTCTGATTTATTGCATTTGGATTTTTTCTTCTTCTTATTTGCTATTAGACCGGAGCACTAACATTTATTTTTTCTGACACATTTGGATGTCGGTATGACGCACCTCTTACGAGGTTTCCTGTAAGCAGGCTTTATCTTAGGATATTTTTGCTTTGGCTAGCAAGCAGGCATCTTGCGCTTGACAGGACAGCTTGGCCTTGATTTAGGTTTGCAGCTTGGCTTTGACTTGCGTTTAGTATGGCTACAAGCATCGTTCATTTGCGTCCTTTTGCACTTCTTTTGATACGTCATATTCTGATGCAGTGAGAGTTGATGCCAGGCTTTGTTATCTGCATCAACATCAAAGTTGCGAACACTGAAACGCGGCAGTTTTGGGCTCACCTTACATATCTGCTTTTTAGATTGGATGTTTTTTGAAGAATGTTTGTAATATAATGTTTCAGTTAATAATTGTTTTAGCTTTAAGGTCTAAGTATTCAAAGAGCATTATATAAAAAAGAAATGGCAAATCGCTTGCATAATTATAGTTTTAATAAAATATTAAATGGCTAACAAAATGAACTTCAACAACAACAATAACAACAATTACAATTACAATTACAACAACAATAACAATAGCAAACAATGGCAACTAAACATCCGGCGGAGGTCACAAAAATACAAAAAGCTCATAAATAAAAGGCAGCTGACATGCTGCAGGCGAAAAACAACTAAAAGCCAAAAATGTACAAATCCCACAGACCGAAATAAATAAATATATATAAGTATATATATATATATATTTTTGGTGCTGTGCTGCTGTGGCGATAAAAACAAGTGGGGAAAATCTCTGTGCCATAACAATAACAACAATAATAACTTATAAATTTGTAAATATTTCATAAATGGCACATAAATTAACACAACTAATGCCAAGCACAACAGCAACAACAACTGTTTTTCATGATTTGTTGCACGATAATTGCAGCAGTCGCCGTTGCCGTCGCAGTTGCCGTCGCAGTTGCAGTTGCAGTTGCAGTCACAGTCACAGTCGCAATCGCAGCTGCAACCAAAGAGTCACAGTTGACATTTTTCCCGCTTTATCTAAATGCACTAAATAAACCACATATGCATGCACAGATACAGATACAGATACGGATACCATAACCAGACATTTGGTTTGAATTTATCGCTTATACACTGAACTGAAGTGCGACAGAGAGCGTGAATGAGTGTGTGACAGAGAGAGAGAGAGAGAGAGAGAACGCAAAAGCTGCATAAATATTTTAATATGATTTACAAGCGGATGCTGAGCAGTGCATAGACAAAACTCCATTCCATTCCATTCCGGCCATATCTATTTTATACATAGCATTTTTGTAAAATTTATTTTACAAAACAGGATGTTTACCACGAAGTTAGGAAACTGTTTTGGATGATACAATATGCATTTTGGTAACTAACAAAAATAACTTTTAACATTTTTACTGCATTGTTTCTTTATGGTGCGCTTAAGTTCACATTATAAACAATCTTATGACTATCTGAATGTTTTTGAATCCAGTCTAAGCCCTGGCTTTTCTATAAGCTTTTTTATAAGTGCTTTCCTTCAAACTTTGTAAACTGCAAACACTATATTACATATCTAGGTAGATCTTGACACTTTGTCTTACTATGGTATATACCAACATGTATACCAAGTTTGGTTGCTCTAGCTTCAAAGCTGTGGAAAAAACTGCGTTCATACGGACAGACGGACGGACAGACTGACGGACGGACAGACTGACGGACGGACAGACTGACGGACGGACAGACTGACGGACGGACAGACGGACAGGCGGACGGACAGACGGACAGGCGGACGGACAGACAGGCGGACGGACAGACAGGTGGACGGACAGACAGGTGGACGGACAGACAGGCGTACGGACATATGGACAGGCAGACAGACGGACGGACATTTCACAAGCCCAATGTACTCTTTTTTCATACTTTTTTCAAAAAAATTAAAAAAAGAGTATAAAAATCTGGTTTTGGGTTCAAAAAATGTTTAAAATTCGATTTCCGGTGGCAGAGGCTGAATTTTTCTCATAGTTTCTTAAGAAAACTTAGTTTAAAGTCTAATCGTTCTCTTAAAGTTAACAGTGCTGTATAGATGTTGAAGCTACCATAGGCAGAAGAAGAGTTAAGATCTTAAATGTCCATTTGATTTGATTATTGCCAACTGTATGCAAATTATGCAGAAGAAGCAAAGAATAGATTGCCCAACTGAATCTCTCTAATTAATTAATATTCCATACAGCATGTTGACTTCAATTTGCAATTAATGGCTTGAAATAACTGCACATGAAACACAATCCAAACCAAGTGTCCCAACAAATCAACGAGAGATGAAGTAGGAACAATCGCAGCTGATTAAGTTGCTGGATCTTGGTCAGGGAATCGGGAATCGGGAATCGTAGTGGGACTGGGACTTGGACTGAGATTGAGAGTGCAGGTCTTGGCCTGACGATGCAAGTTGTGTAAATGTTTATGTTATTGATTAATTACATTTACAACAATCAAAGTTCATTGAGTGATACCAATCAAAACAAGGCAACAGCAAAGACAACAATAACAACAGCGAATGCAATGCAATGCAATGAATCTTCCAGTTGAAGTGAAAATGACTGACTGACTGAGTGAATGAATGAGTGAGTGAGTGAGTGAGCGAGTGACTGAAAGACTGAAGAACATGTCTAATGCTTCGTTGTGCCCCTCACACTGCCCCTGCCCTGCAAAACACAACGTTGCCACTGATTGCTTGCATGCTCAGCTCTTGTCGGTGCTTGTATGGCATTTGTCTGTTTGCTCGCGTTGCTTTGATCTTGTTTTTTTGATCTTCACTCGCTTTGATTGATCAATTAAATTCATTTGTAAACAAGTTCTGGTCTGGTCCCCATCCCGCCTGGGACCCATCGCCCCCCTCACCCCCTCCACGATGGCGATGACGCTGAAGCTGATTCTGATTTTGATTTTGATGCTGATGCGGACGATGATGACGAGGCATAAGACCAAGTGAAAGACGTCGACTCAGCTCCGAGATTTATTTGGTTTCTATTTTGGTTAACCACAACAAACAGTCCGCAATTTCTCATTACCACCTCGTCGCGTGTGACAAAAAACACAGTTCGACAGCGCACTGTTTGATTAATTTCTACATAGGAAAAAGTAACCAGATCAATATCAACTTGCTATCGACTGATAATATTGATATTTTCTAAAATATCAAATTTCTATATCAGTTCAACATTCAAAGATGATGTTTGTAGTCGAGTGTGCCTGACTACGAAACTACCTGCTCCCAACTCATACGTGTGCAGTGCCTCTAAAACTGTTGCTTCTGTTAGCTAAGACGGGGGGAAAGAGATTCGTCAATAACTTTGATGTTTATTACCCGATCGCAACGAAATTTAGGAAACTGATTAATTTTGACAAAAGAAACATGTATACCAAAAATCAAAGCTAATCCCTAAAAATGTTGGATTTTTTTGTGAATTGCTTGGGTGCGAGGGGGTGTGCCCGACAACATTAACAACATACAAAACGTTAAATGTTTTCAAAACGATAGTAAAAACTTCGAATTCATATTATATTAGGCATTATATTTGAGCTACATTTGTAAGTCTTTAGCCAAATACGCGCTAACATTTGTTTCTCAGTGTAATCAAATGTAAGATTTATTTTCAAATTTCGATATTAATCGAAAAATTGAGAAAGCAGACGAATACCATCGATATTGCGCTTAACACGCATTAATCGCGCGTGTTCGTGCGTGTTTGTGGCATGAAATAAAACACGAATAGTTCTGAACACAACTCTACTCCCATCTGCCCTGAGCAGAGCTCGTATTGTGCTTTTTTATAGCTGTCAGTGCATCGCCTGTCAAGTGTCAAAAACATTTGCAACCCGCGCGACTCCCAAATGCAAATGCACTTACGAACGACCGTCAGACAGCCGGAACGACAGAGCAACCGTCAGACAGACAGACAGACAGACATACAGACAGACAGACAGACAGACAGACTGACTGGCAATTCAGAGTTTGCAACTTGCGACTCGCAACGCTCTGACAATGACAGGCCAACAGAAAAATATGTACGATGAGCAAATTCGCATTGTTCGCCAGATATTACACGACTCACTCAAAATTGTTGCTATTGTTGTTGTTGTTCGTTGTTGTTGTTCGTTGTTGTTGTTGTTCTACAATGCAAAGCTTGTTGTTGCTGGGGGCTTGTGCTGACATAGCTGACGCCTTGATTAAACTGTCATTTAGCTTCATTTATTTTGACATAAAACTGACAAGAGGCCCCCATTTTAAGTGGCAGCTTGAAATGCATTTTCAATTTTACAATATACACGCTCGACATCATTTTGACTGACCTTATAAATCAATTCGTAACTATTTTTCATTCTACAATTCTAAACTGTATAGAAAACTAAAGTGTGTTTTGAATATATATTTCAAGCATTTCAATTCATGTACTACTTCAAAGAAGTAAATTAGAAAATAAGAAAAGTTATCTATGGCGTTCCTAATACTTTTAGCCTTGCAGAAAAGTTTTGAGTAAAGAAATTTGTTCCTATGACAGCTATTAGATATAGTACAAATCTTAACGTATTGCTTAAACTCGGAACTGATTAGTTTTGTTCGAGCTATCTCTCAATCCGCGAATAACATACAATTTTTTACAAGTTTTAGTAATATTAGCACAATTTTTTTCTTAGGTTTTATTTTGACTAATTTTTTTTAAATTTTCTTGATTAACAAACTTATTTGCAACTGTACAATGCACTATGGGGCATTTGACCAGTTTTTGTGGCCAAAACTAATTTTTTAAGAGTTTGAAATTGAGCAATTTTACATTTTGAATGTGTTCATAGGATCATCAATTAACTGTTCGAATCAGTTTAACGTTGTTACTTGAAAATCCATTTTAAGAAAACAACCTTAATGTCAGCCAAATCGATTTATTTGCTTGACAACTATATGATATACTCGGTCGATATTGATCAAACATAAAAATATTAAGTAATGATGAGTTTAGTTGAACCATCTAAATAAATACAAAAGTTTTCCATACAACAACGAACATTTCCAAATTTCAACATATTATTCCTATGGCAGCTACAAGATTTTGTCATCAGATTCTTAAAAAATTTGGTCGGACTGACAAAAACAAACTAAAACTTATAATAAGTGAGTTTTGGTTGAGCTAGATTATTAAGTAAAAAAAGTTCATACAACATATTTTTGTGGGCGGTAAAAGGTGGTACCACACCCATTTTTCAACAATACTTGATAACGATATTAGAAACGTCATTCAATATACTGGACCCTAATTATATGCTTCATATTGATTTATTAATTTTGGCCACAAAAAGTGGCCAAATTCCCCATAGTGCAATGGAGGGCTCTACACATCTGTGCATAAGCCTGTGAGACGTCATCGAGGTAGCAAAATATTTTATAAAATAAGTTGATAAAATAAGATGATATCGGTTCAAGGGATTTGGTCAGGCACAGCACTTAGTGTGCGTTTAAACCGTTTGAGAATTACAATTGACAATCTGATGAAAACCCTCAACTACTAAATTTTACATACATAAGATTGAATTTGAGGCAAACAATTTTGAACATTGTGGATACTGTTACCGCAATTCTTACAAAAAATTATCTAAATGGCAAATATATTATATATTTTCTTCTTATTTTTCTAGACAATTCTTGCAGTTCTATACAAAATAGATAATATTTGCGAATTATATCATAATTTGTTCAGTTTGCTTAACTCCTCGATGCTGAATCAATCAGTATTCTATGCATTCATTGCATACGAGATATTGTGGCATGTTCAATGCTACTACAAGCAAGTTGAGATGCTCTATGGACGGCTTGTCATTAATCAGAGGCAAGTCATTCGAGAAGCAACTCATTTATGCAAAATAACAAGTGATTAAAATTCGTATTCGCCGATATAAAGCTGTCACTAGACATAAATTACAATATGTCAGTCTCAAGAACCTTTGACTTTTATTAATGTAAACATGAAAAGCAACACGCATGCTGAACAACAACTTGAAAAGCCGAGATAAACTCTGAGTCCAAGACCAAGACCCAGACCTGAAGCGAACCGAACCAAAAGACCCAAACCAAGACCCAGACCAAATCCGGTCCTCAACGATGCTTGTTGGGAGCGCTGACAGGCCATGTTTTTGTTGTTGTTGTTATTGTTTCTGCTGTTGTTGTGGTTGTTGTTGTTAGTGGTATGTGAGTGAGTTTTGCGAGTGTGGATCAGGCTTAAGCGAAGCCCAAGACTGAAGTAAGTATTTGCTGCTTGGTTGCTACTCAAAGAAGATGCAACACTTGAGCTTTGCCTTTGATTATGGTATATACATAAATGCTAGAGCTGGCAAAACAACGATAGTTTTCGATAGTGATTGTGGAAAACCTCGATACTATCGATTGCACTACAAAATGTATTAAAAATAATAATAATAATAAATAGTTTTATGTTTTGAAAAAAGCAAAAACTGGTTTTCATATATGCTAATTTAACAATTATTGTTTTCTAAAAGCAATCCTTTATTATTTGCCTAAAAAGAACATATATTTTTTTGGAAAATAGTTAATAGAACTTATTGAATTAAAAACTTGGCTTGAGAAACTTAGCAAGTGTCACTATTGATACATCGACCAAAACAGCGATAGTGAAGAGAACTTATAGCTATCGATACTATCGATATTAACATCGATGTTTTGCCATCTCGAATAAATACATACAATTGAGTCTTATGCATATGCATAATATCAATACCAAACTGCTCTTTCACATATTCTAGCATACGTATTTGTCTTTGTATCTTTGTATCTTTGCAGTGTTTGAGCTCACTTAGCGATCATATCATTTTGACAAGCTCGTGTGTTTAAGCTGTCAAATTGCCAGCTGTCTGCGGCTGCTGACGATGCTCTTCTCTCTGCTGCACTACTCTCTAAACCCCCCCCCCCCTCCCCCCCCTTCTAGTGCTTCTCATCTTAACTGTGTATACTCTGCCACACTCGACACTTCTGGCTGCATTTGACTATCTTTTTACGTTGGCCGACTTCACTACACTCCACTACATAACACAGCACAACACAAGACAACACTCGACTTCCCTGGCCTGTCTATTTGTATCTAGACAGGCACTCGGCCTTATGCCTCCTTAAGTTGACGTGTTACGCTGTCAGCGTGGAGAAAACCTCAATTTCAAGCTGTCAGTTTGTATGTCAGCTTCAACTGACAGTTCTCCACAATGTCGTTGTCGTTGTTGCTGATGTTGTTGCTGTTGTTGTCTCTCTTTTAACTTATGTCTTGCTTTGCTTTTGCTTTTGCTTTTGCTTTTGCAGACTTGCTACTTTTGCCGTTGTGGCGTGCGCTTTGCTTTTGTGCAGCTACAGATACATTTACAGATACAACTACATTTACAGATACAGATACAGATACAGATACAGATACTTAGATGGGCATTTGAATAATGCGCGCACAGCAACAACAACATCAGCAGCAATACATTGCTGTAACTAACTTTTGTTATGGCATACTTGTTATGCGTTAGTTGTTATGGCCACTTGAAAACTTGTACTTAAACTGCAACTTATTTGTTGTGCATGGTTAAATGTTTGCCTGCTTGATTAACTTGTAGATGATGACCAGCAAATGACTCGAAGATTTGCAAATGAATTGTATTATAATGTAATAATACCATTTTTACCTATTCAAAGTCTTTTTCGTTTCCGTATCCATATACAAATTCTATGTTGGAGAGCGTGAAGATTGAATCTAGAGCTAGGTTCGGTATAGAAATTCGTTCCCGATCGCGCTCCTTCCAAAAAGTTTTTGTTTCAGATGAAATGTACATAAGTTTTTTGCATATTCAGAATCTAGATAGACACATATACCCTTTCGGCCCAGCTTTTTTATAAATTCGTCGAGATCCCGCCCGATTCCGAAGCAAGTTTCGAGAAATGTACGGCTTTTGCGTTAGACTTTTCACCAATATTATTGCATCTCCTTGCAAAGGGACCACAAAACTACCCTCTGTTTAAAAATACGTTTTGAAATTTTATTATTTTCGGTTTTAGTGTCAGATTTTGGAACATCATTTGTTTTGAGCAATTAAATAAAACCTAGACCATAATCATTATATTTTATTTAAAAAAATATAACTCAAAATAAATGATCATTACTTTTTTTTTATTTTACTCGCTTCAACAGTAATAAAACATATCTAATTACTCTTGAGTTTAATTTATAAGCAATCAAATTAACAATAATTAATCATTATTTCATTATTATAATAAGTGACTTTTGGTTGAGATAGATTCATAAATAAAAAAGTTGTTCATACAACAACATATTTTTGTGGGCGGTAAAAGGTGGTGCCACACCCATTTCTCAACAATACTTGATAACGATATTAGAAACGTCATTCAATATACTGGACCCTAATTATATGCTTCATATTGATTTATTAATTTTGGCCACAAAAAGTGGCCAAATTCCCCATAGTGCAATGGAGGGCTCTACACATCTGTGCATAAGCCTGTGAGACGTCATCGAGGTAGCAAAATATTTTATAAACTAAGTTGATAAAATAAGATGATATCGGTTCAAGGGATTTAGTCAGGCACTACACTTAGTGTGCGTTTAAACCGTTTGAGAATTACAATTGACAATCTAATAAAAACCCTCAACTACTAGATTTTACATGTGTTAGATTGACTTTGATGCAAACAATTTTGAACATTGTAGATACTGTCAACGCAATTTTTACAAAAAAAGTGATCTAAGTTAACCCAACTATTTTAGAATATACAAGCATTTCATATTTTCTGCGAATTTTTCAAGACAATTCCTGCAGTTTTACACAAAATAGATAATATTTGTAAAACATTTAAATATAATCATTACCATGTTATGTTTATAATATAACTATTAATGATTTCGCTCCCTAATATTAATACTGAGCTACAAACTAACATAACTTTTTCCTTCTTTGAAACATATCAAAAGTAAGAAAAAAAAAAGGGCTTGAAATCCATTTAAAATTAACACGCTTAAGTTTATAAGCTTTTTGAAGTTCGTAGTAGTAGTCGATCATGGCTATCGACATTGATATCGATAGTGTTATCAATTGATATGCAGCCTTAGAATGCGGTTGTGTGTTAGGTATGCATAGTGCATACAGAGTATCTGCTAGTCGAGCATTAACGACTTAAGCATTCAATTATTTTTGAATGCAAGAATTGCAGAAATAAAAAGCAGACTAGCATAACAAAATCATGCTGAATTCAATACAGTTAGGAAAAAATAGATGTATTGTGCTGGGACATTTCTGCTGATTTGTATTGGTAATTATTATATTAACTTCATTTAAATGCTTTCGATAATATTCATGTTTCATTTCTAGATGCTGTTGAAATGTACTTAAATGATTGATGGGCTTGTTATGGTTTGTTATGGTTTAAGAGCCTACCAAAGAGACCAAAAGACGCTGTTACTTAACATAATCACAGCTTTAATAGTGACTTCCCAAAAAAGCATACTCAAGTTGAGTTTCACATACAAATACTCGTTAACGCCGCAGCATCCGTTTTATAGTCATCGTCGACGTCGTCGTCGTCGTCGTCGTCGTCGTCTTTGGCATGCAATGTTCTCGAGCGATAAATAAAGTTGTGAACATTGGCTCGATTTGTAGAGAGAGGTAGGTATAGTCTGAATGCATTGCTTTATAAGTGCCGCTGCCTCAGCTGCCCCAAGCTGCCCGTAGCTGGCCCAAGCTGGCCCAAGCTTGCCTCCAACTACTACTACTACTATGAGGTAGTATCGTATACTACCTCTAAACTGCTGGGCCCAACTGGCACGGCAGCTGCCATGTCGTTGCACTGCGTCGGACACAAAAGATTTACGATTATGGCGCGACTATTAAAAAGTTTCGCCTCTCGCACACCTCACAGCCAAACAGCGAGCCGAACTGAACTGAATCAACTGAACCAACTCACTCAAGCCCACATTCAAAGTCAAAACAAAATATTGTAAAAAGCACCGAGCAGCGTGAGGACTTTTGCAGCCGTCTCTCTTGGCATGGGCCATGCTATTGGCAACAGCAGCAGCAGCAGCAGCGGCATCGGCATTGGCATCGATTAATTATGTGCGGAATTTGGTTTATTGAGTACGAACCGCCTTTAAATTGTCTAAAAGACCAGAGAGCTGGAGCTGTCAGGGCCCCAGCGATCGCATCTGAGCAACAACAACCATAACAACAACAACAACAACAACAACAACGAGTTTCAGCGGCTGACTATGCTGGTAATTTATGAGTTTAACTATAATTTTTAACATTTACGCTGCGCCTGCGTGCGCTTGCAATATGACAATTTCAGAAACTTTTAACTTGAAACCTGGGAACTGGTAACTGGACAAGGGCAAGGCGGGCTGCAAACTGGCGACTGTATTTGGACTTTATGTAGACAGCTGCTGGTCAATTGAGTTGGCGTTTTGACTCCAACTCCCAACTCCGATTGCGACCCAACTTCAACTCACAAGTCGCAATTCGCAATTCGCAAGACGCAAGTCGCATTCGCAGCGGCAACCATTTTGTTGGATTCGATTAGACTGTTAAGTTGTCAACCTCAAATTGATTTGTAGCTGAACCCAAACGTTTTTGTTCCAATGTGTCTTTTATAGGGAATTACTCTGAACTCGCTCGAAATTAATGTCACAAAAAGGCGTTGCGGCCAACAAGGTGTTGTTCGTTTCGCTGCTGTTGCCAACTGATCATAAATCGATCTTGTTTCAAACCAATGCCAACATAAATATATTTTTATTTTTATTTTTAATACAATATTTATACTTGCGCAATTGTCAGTGGGTATTATATGCACTTATTTATGTACTATGGCACTATACAGATTTAAATAACATTTCTGCTTTTTTAATTGCAGTAATAAATAGTGGTTCAATAAGGTTATTAATAAGATAAGAAACATAAATTAACTATATTATGCTAGTTTTAAGAATGTCTGGTCTAAATGTTTTTATGCATATTTTTCTTGTGTCAAAGTTTCATCTGTACAAATGTATTTAAGGATAGGAAATCACATCAGTCACAATAACTTTAATGTTTATTAACCGATCGCAACGAAATTTACACAATTGATTAGCATTGATAAAAGAAATATATTTTCCAAAAATCAAAGCTAAATCTTTAAAATTTTGGATTTTCTTGCGAATAGCGGGTGTGCGAGGGGGTGTCCCCGAAATTTGAAATAAACTTGATCTGCGTACCTTTATGCCAAGTTTGGTGTCTCGAGCTCTTATCGTCTCCGAGCTCTGTGTGTTCATACGGACGGGCGGGCAGACGGACAGACAGACGAACTTGGTTCTGCGGATGGCATACAAAAACCTACACGTTCTGTTTTTGGGTCTCTAGCTTTTATTTTCTCTCAGATCGACGCATTGTATGTTATAGATGTTTCTTTAATATTTATGTCATATATGTCTGTTATGTATGTAAATGTTTATGTTATGTATTTAGGTTGTTCGTCTCTATGTTGTTGAATGTACGCTAACTATATTTTATATTGGTTATGAAATGAGTTGCATGAAGCAATCTCTTGTACATATAGTTTTGATCAAATTTAAACAAACTCTGTCGAATATATAATTTTATTAAATGATTTTAGGAAAAAAAGCTTCAATAGTTGAAATAGAATCTTAGTAGTATCTACTTATAATATAAACTATAAGCATTATGAGCAATGGGTACAAAATCTCTATCTCTCTAAAAAAAGATCAAAAATCGCTTTTGACAGGCATAAAGAAGTGCTTAACAATTGTAATCTGTGCTGTGAACAGGCACTTGTGAAATTGTTGTTGTAATTTTGTGGTACGCAGTTGAAAGGCGCGATAAATCAAAGAAAATATTTGATGTGGTCAAAAGCCGCACTAAATGCCAAATTAAGTGTCATTTGCTATTTTTGCGTCTTATCAAAATCTATGGGGTATTAACGATTACGTGGATTGCAATTGGACTTCATTTGTTGATTGACTAATAATCTTTTGAAAATTCATTGCGATTACATTTAATGCATGATATAATCCACAAGCATTTCCAGCTTACTGAGCTGGAGATTGTGATTTTCGGAGTATTTCAATTGGGGGCTGCTGAGGAGCGTAGTTGGAGAGTGTGTGTGTGTATCTGTGAGTGCGTAAAAAGCTGTTTGAAGTGCCTGTCAGTTTCAGTTTCTGTCTCTGTATCTGTAGCTTTAGCTGCATATGTATCTGTATCTGTATCTATAGCTGTAGCTGTATCTGTAGCTGTATCTGCGTTTGTGTTTATGAGTTGGCGTTCGCTTCAAAGGAGTGTGCGACGACTTTGACGGCAATGGATTTGCTGATTCCCACCCGTTTCTCTCCCCCTCTTGGAGTGCTGCACATATGTGTGTGTTGTATGTATCGACTATAATCTGACATTTAATTAATAATAAAGTTGACAGTTTGTTTTGAGTGACTGTGACAGTTTTAATTGAGATTTGTTTTCACAGAATGCGCTATGCACGCGAGTGTGCGGCTTATAGATCTATCTAGATCGCTTTTGTTGTCAGTCAATAGTTAATATACGATATATGCAGCCGTAATACTCTATACTCAATTCGAACGAACTACTTATGTATATTAGACATTTGTGCAGGGTCTTAAAAAGGCAAACAAGCAAGTGCTGTCAGTTTATTTTATTATTTATTGTTAATAGTATTGAAGATTACTAAACACAATTGTTGGCTGAAGTGCGTTATAAATTAATAACAAGTTTAAATTGTCGAAGGCCGCGTATAGCTTTGTTACTTTGTAACTGGCATAACAATAATAATATAATAGTTTCAAGTGTTAATTAACAATGTTACTAACTATCTATTGTACTAACTGCTGACCAAAGTTGTCTCTGCCACCGCTTTGATCTTCAAGTGCAGCTCTCGCTAAACATTCAGCTGACACTTCATTCACTTCACTTCACTTCACTTCAGTTCTCTGGCCAGCAGGCTGCAGGGCATACAAATTACTTGAAAAGCCGAGCACCTACAACATTGCTGCCACTCAAAAGTCCCAAAGCACTTAAGTGCTGAGCATGAAGCAGACTGTGTGTGTGTGAGTGTATGTGTGTGTGTATGTGTGTGTGTGTGTGTGTGTAGTCAACGCGATTGAGAGGCGATTAGCGCACAAAACACAAGTGGCATGTTTTGATGATGATCATCAAGCGCGTCTGATTGCCGGCAATCAAATGTTGTATAGAAAATTGCTGGGCGTTTGCCGCTGAGGGGACTGACTCAAGGGGGGGGAGCTTTAAGACAGACACGCGTAAAAACGCTTTCAAATGGCTTTTCAATTGAGTTGTTAAGCGCCTTGCCCCCCTACCACCCACCAAACAGCTAAACTCCCCCACCGCTAAAAGCTAGCGCGATAATTGAGTTTTATGATTGACACGACAACTTTGCTTTTTAAATTGACATAAATTTCAATATGTCGCACTGCCAACAAGCGAACATAACGCACAACGAAACAGAAACCGAAACCGTAGCAGAAACGATTGAACAAGCGAATTAGCGATGATTATATGTCGTGACACGACATCGTGTTTAAGCAGCATATCTAAAACTGATGTGCATTTCATTTGGACATGGATTTGGCAAGATGTTATAGACTTCTTATGATCTTCTATAAGTAACAGTAAAGTTCTTCACATGAATACTTCATTTTCGAACGATTTTTCCTATGACAGCTATAACATATAGTCGACCGATTTTGATGAAATTTGATTAGCAAAGCAAAGACATACCAAAACGCAGAATCGGTAAATTTTGTTAAGTTGACTTCAGAAACAAAAAAGTTTTTAATCAAAAACTAATTTTTCACACCTTTTCTCCAATGGCAGCTATAAGATAAAGTGTTCCAATTTTGATTAAGTTTTGTTAACTTACTTAGATAATGCCAAAACTTGGAATTGGTAAGTTTGATCGAATTCGCTTGAAAAACTACATTTTCAACCGATCGTTCCTACGGTAGCTTTACGTTATAGTTGCCTGATCCGATTGATTCTGACTTATGTACTGTTTGCTACAAAATAAAAGCAACTGTACCAAGTTTCATCAATATAGCTTTAAAGAGAGGCCAGTTCACATAGCACAGTTAGATGGATGGATAGTCGAAAATGAATAATTCGACTAGGCTTTTGAGACTGATAAGGACTTTATACGTCTCCGAAACTATACTACCATCTGAAAGGTATAAAAAAGTAAGTGAAGCTGTAGATTCATATAGTAAAACAAATCTTCTATGCTAAAATACAAACTGTTTCTCCAAAAAAATAGCATATTACTAATTCATATTGGAATCAGCCTTATAAACTTTTACTGTATTGATTTAAGATGCAATCAACGAATACTTATACACAATATACTCGAATTAACTAAAAATATGAAACAAAATCCCAAATATTTAGAAAATAAGCTGAACACGTAACCATCTCTAGAATGAATGTTCGCTCCATCAGCGAATGGAACATTTAAATCCGTCGAGCAGCGATCTCTGTCCATGCCTGACTCTCTGTCTCAACGATAAATTGTGCAATAAATTTCAATTACTGTTATTTCGCGGGCACACACATGCGAGTAGAATGAAAACATGTATGTGTATGTGTGTGTAAGTACAATACAAAAATCAAAAAATACAAAAAAAATACAACAAAAATACAACAAAATATTGTGAAGCTGGCTGGGGAACTGGGACTCGAACTGGGGACTGGGGACTGGCACATAACTATTTAAGTGGTGGGGCGTAGAAGGCAAAAGCCAAAGAAATATGCACACAAATTGTGATAAATTTTATGTTAAAGTGCATGAAATTATATGGCGACACATTTGGGCACTCATAAATTTTATTTAAACAATTTACAATTGTCATTCGACAATTGCTTGTCGCTGCTTTTTTTTTCTCTCCGTCTGTCTGTCTGTCTGTCTCATTATTATTGCTGCAGTAAAACACACTCACGAAAGTGTCCAAAGTTTTTTGTGACTTTGGATTGGGCATTATTTATGTTATCGCGTGTGTGTGTGTGTGTGTGTGTGTGTGTGTGTGTTGTGTGGCAAGTGGGCAAAATGTGGACTTGATTGCTATAATGGCTATATTGGTTTATTGAACTAAACTTATACTTGCAAAAACTATAATATTCCATTTTTGTATGCCTCAGTTGGCACAATTGAGCTAAGTATGTACAGGTTTTAAGCTACAGGCCTTTTAGTTATTAATATGAACTAAAAAATATATTCATCTGAAGGTTTTATAAGTTTTATTAGATCCTTGCAGGGGTTGTTATAATTTTGTCACAAAATGTGAGACGAATTTAAGGAAACGTCTCCGAACTATTTAGTATACATAATCTTGATCAGCATCAACAGTCGAGTTAAACTAGAAATGTCCGTCTGTCTGTCCGTTTGTTTCTATTCAAACTAATCTTTGTCTTAAAGCTATCTTGATGAAACTTGAAACAGAAGCTTATGTTTGCTGCATACATATCATCTCAGAATCGGTCAGATCGAAGCACTATAACATAGAACTGCCAAACAATTAATCGAAAACTAAATTATCATATGAACAATTTTTCCACAAGAGTATAAAAATATCTCAACATAGCTTTTCTTTCTTGTTTTTTGCATAAGTGGGCAATGTTTGTCTTTGCCTAAGAAAGTTGCGTTAACTTAGATCATATTTTAGAGAAGTTGCGTTAACACAATGCTCAAAATGGTATGCATCAAAGTCAATCTAATATAAGTAAAGTCTAGTAGCTAAAGGTTTTTATTAGATTGTCAGTTGTAATTCTCAAACGGTTTAAGCACACACTGAGTCTAGTGCCCGACCAAATCCCTTGTGAAAATATCTTATTTTAAAAACTGTTTTATTTTTGTTAAAATAACTTGATTAACTTATCTTCCCCAACCAGCAAATTGAAAGCTATCTGATTGATCAGAAATCTTATTTTCAAGATAACTCGAACTAAACCAACTAGTTCTGAGTATAAGCAATACATTAACATTTTGACAAAATGCCATTAAAATCAGAGTACTATATCTTATAGCTGCCATAGAAAAAAAATCTGAAAAATGCATTTATGAAAAGCTGTTTTCTTTCTTTAGTTATCTTAACCAAAATTAATGGTTTAAGAAATACAGGAGTATATTGTATAATATTGTGGATATTAAAATAATAACTAATAAAATACATCTAATTCTCTAAAGTATGATTTCAATATCTATTGATAATCGCTGAAGAGTTGCTATGAAATTCAAAAAATGTTAAATTGATTTTGTTGGTACAACTCATATATTCTATAAGATTTGGATCAATTAACCCGAGACGTTTGATTAGAAATTGCGTTTTTTAACTTGAAAATAAATATTTCAAAAATTGTTATTCTGAATGACTTGGTCTTTCATATTTAAATTGTGTTTTTAAATGAAATAAAATGCAATCTGTAAGTTAGCTACAGCAAAAAGAAAGATAGATAGAGAGTCAAACATATTAATTTACAAACATTTTATATAAAAATACTTGTGCATATTTATTGGTGTTTTAACAAGGTTCTTTTATCCCTTAAGCTTCTCTTTGCCCTAATACTCAATGTAAAAACTCCAACGGAGCACGAAAAAAAAAAAAAAAAAAAAAATGTATTCAATATATTCAGCCACTTGAAAATTTGATATTTTTACCAATTTTCATGGCAATAATGGGCATGAAAAACATTTCAAATTTGCAATGCAATCTGTCACATACTTTCAACAGCGCTGCCAACTGAGCTCAGCTCAGCATTCACACACACAATATACACACACACACAAAGAGAAAATGAATGAAAAATGAATTTAATTGCCCTATGTTGAGTGTCAACATTTTTGAAATGGGTTCGTATTTGTATCGCACAAAAAGGACTTCGGACAGCGCTACTGACAACATACAAAATACAGCAAAAAAAAAATGTGCTGGATAGCAACATTTTGGCAACATTTTTATGACAGCAACAGCAGTAAAACTTTGACCTCTGTCTCTGTTTTTTTGGCCAAGAGGCAGGATGTAGGAGGAATGATGGTTAGCTTTAGCCTCTTTGACCCACATCAGGGCCCAAATCATGCATACGCATGTCGGAAACTTTAGCCCCTGATTTGGAGCGAAGTATCGAACTACTATACTTTTACATATTGTTGGTTTTTTGTGCGAATTGTTGGCTTGGTTGGTCGGTGGGCATCAAAGGAAATGTTGTACACAGTTTTGCCTGCCTCAACTTTTGGCTGTCAGTCGACAAATCTCTTTTCTCTGGGTGTTTTTTTGGTTTATTCGGTATACGTTATACGTTATTCGTTATTCGGTCTGTCTCTGCCAGCAGCAACCGCAAAGAGCAACATAATGAAAAGTGTTTGGTCATTTATTGTTTAAATGTCTGACAGCATGTTGACAGCCAAATGCCAAAGTAAGTTGTCAGACACAAACAGACACAGAAACGAGACCACGGCATGACCATGACGATGACGATGACGACGACGACGACGACGACGACGACGATGGCGTCTGGTTTTGGCTCTGACTCCGACTCTGACTCCGACTCTGACTCTGGCAGGCAACCAACACAGAGTGAAAGAGAGAGAGCAGAGCACTTTGGAGTCGTGGTGGGTTGGGTTGACTCATTCGTTGTTTTTGGACTTGTGCCCTGATGCATTAACTTTGCCACTACCCACCTCTTTCAAGGATGTGGCGACATTTGCTTTGATGTTGTAATTTGATTGTATTTTTCGGTTTTGGTCTTTGCCAGACAGTGAGTACTCGTTTTATTTGCCTGGCAATTAACATGCATTGTTTATTATAAGGCCTGGAAGTTGTTTCGAAAAATACTTGTTCTTCACAGCTAAATTATGTTCAGTTTTTTATGAAAAATTTATATGGGACAACAAAATTACCTTTTTTGTTTGGTGCATGAAGTTTTTATGATATGATGGTATCCACAAGTAAAACTTCATTCACCGTTTTCAAAAACTATGTGCAGTTTTTGAAATAATTGCGGTTTTCGTTTCTATGTAATTTTGGACTGTATTTTTACAGATATCTTGTGCTTTAGCCATCTATCTGATCAAACATAAAAAGAATTCCAAAAAAAGATAATTCAACATGCTATATACTATATGATACCTAGAACATTTTTAGATATATTTAACAGTTTTCGTGAAACCAACTTATTTTTTAATTTTTTGTTATATACGCTCAATATTTATAAACAAAATGCGACACTTATTAAAAAAAAAATTCAACAAGTATTAAGAAATTTTTTATTTTTCTAAAAACTATTCCGAAGTTAAAAAAAACTATTACGCGTAAGCTATAGGATATATCCAAAAACTTTCTGTGTATCATATTAAGTACGTTAAGTTTTCTATTTATGAAATTCTTGGTTTATTTAATTGGATGGCTCGAACTGAAGATATATGCATAAACATAACCCTATATCGCAAAAAAACGGAAAACCCTATTATTTCAAAAACTGCACGTAGTTTTCAAAATTGGTAAATTTTGGGTTACTTGTGGATATTCCGTCTACCGAAATCCACCATCAAACCTCGGCAAAACACAGCCTGGTTATGTAATCAATGCATAATTACTGGTGATGTATCAAATATACAATTGATGATTTTCAACCTTAGATACATTACACTTTTTGTTTTAAATATCCATATGCTTTAGCTAAATATGATTTGTTATGACATTTCAATATAGTATAGGCAAAGACGATACATTAGCGTTCCTGCTTCAGTTTCCACTTCCGTTAAAATTTTCCATAATTGAAACATTTTCCCAAGTTTCGTTGTTAAGGGATTTGTGCCCCTTGTTTTTGTCTTAGATAACTGTAGTCAGCTCAAGGTTCAGGTTTTCGCGATGTTTGCAAATGTTTAACAGAAAAGAAAGCAATTTTTGTTCTTAGTTTTTCTTCCAATTAATCTTATATATGTAAATCGAATCCAGTTGCAGTTCACTTTTCTTATGCTTTCTTAATGGAACCCTACTTCAATAAGTGATCAAATGCAATTCATAAAATCTTGTCAAAAGTGAAAATGGCAACATAAAATGTGTGAATTACACTAGCTCAATAAGTTAACTAAAGTGGCCATATATAAAATATATACATATTGTATATTGGGTTACAAAATGCTCTCGAAGAGACTCATAAATACCTGAACGCTTTCTGTTTCTGTTGCTGACAATGTCAGTGGCATTTGAAATGCCTTTGGCGAAGAGCCGCATTAATGGACCCTAAACACGTTGTTGGCATTTTTCTTGGTCGCAATGCCAAAGACCATAAGAAACAAATTGCTACACACACATTTAAGAAATTTTCCATTTCAGTGTGTTCCTGGCATTGTTGCCTTTTCTCTTTAGTATATGTATGTTGTTGTTTTGTATCTGAGTAACTGAGCAGCTGAGTGTATCTGTGGGTATCGCCCACGACAGGAAGGATCTTCTAGCTGTCGGGGTTCGTTTAACCAACAGCAGCGACCATAAATTTTGTTTTATTTATGAGCATTTAATTTTTGTAACATTAATTTAAACATAACTGCCAAAACATAAATTAGCTTCCGTTTCAAACTAATTATGCCGCCTGCTTCAGTCACAGGCCTGCCCCTCTACCACTCTGTCGCTTGTCTCTGCCGCAGCCGCTGCCGCTGCCTCTGACCCTGACCCCCGTCTGGCCACCGCTTGTTGTGGCAATCGCTCAAGCATGAAAATCGTTGACTGCACAAAAGGCAGCCCACATCACACATACACACACACACACACACTCACAGAGACAGAGACAGCGACAGTCGCCCCCACAGCATAAATTTGAATATATATCCTCTTACTCGCTCTCTCTCTCTCCAGATATCTGCATCGTTCATTCTCTATCTTACACACAAAGAGCGCCACATTGCGTTTTATCTTTTTGGAGGCCCTTCTGTCACTCGTTGAGTGGTATGTTGAGAGGGAGGGGGGGGGGGGGGGGGGGGTGGGGGGAGTACCCTAAGTGCCGTTACACATGCATCGCAACGCATGCATATAAATTTTATATGTTTGCCGCTGCTCTTTTGAACTGCCATCAAATTAGTTGTTCATCCAAGCAATTAACCAAATGCGCCCACAGCGCCAAAAACTGAATATTGTGACTCCAAAAGGAACTCAGGGCTGCAAAGCAAAGAAATAAGGGATTAAGAAAGGCAATTACTCAGGTATATATATAGACATATCGAAGTAAAGGTATTGCTAACAATTGTAAACATGCTCAGCTAGCTTAGTGTCAAAGTGTAATTTCATAGTTTCCGCCTGTTTTTGCAGCCCTGCCAAAAGGAACTCAGGGCTGCAAAGCAAAGAAATAAGGGATTAAGAAAGGGAATGACTTAGGTATATACATATATAGATATATCGAAGTAAGTTAAGTTATTGCTAACAATTGCATAATTGTAAACATGCTTAGTTAGTTTAGTGTTTGAGGGTAATTTCAGAGTTTGCCAGCCTTGACAAAAGGAACTCAGGGCTGCAAAGCAAAGAAATAAGGGATTACGAAAGGGAATTTCTCAGGTACATATATAGATATATCGAAGTAAGTAAAGGTATTGCATAATTGTAAACATGCTTAGTTAGTTTAGTGTCTAAATGTAATTTCTGAGTTTCCGCCTGTTTTGCCAGCCCTGCCAAAAAATAAAAAAAAGAGCTAAAAGCACGCCAACATAATAATCATAAATATATCAGACAGCTAACTTTTGGTTGGCATAATAAAATCCAATTAAAAACCAAAGAAAACAATGTTTACGACCTGACAGAGCGCACTGTGTGTGTCTGTTTGTGTCTGTGTGTGTGTGTGGGGGGGTGTGTAGGGGTAATAGGGGGGATGAGTTGCTTTCGACTAAAGGGCTGACTCGACATTTGCGTTGAGTTATGTTAATGGCCACTGTCTGCGCCCACAAAGTGGACCAATGTTGTTATGTATCTGGCGCTTTAATGTCTGCATCCTACGAAAATGCAACTCACAGCAGCTGTTTCTGCGGATGATGCAGGATGGGAGGAAGGGAAGGGGGGAGCGACTTGGCGACTCATTATAAAGCAACGGTAGCCAAAAAAGCGGGCAACTTTGACTTTAAGTTGAACACAGCTAAAACACAAACAATAATTCTCTGGCTAACACCACATAATTCACAGCCACAGAACGACAAACAGCTGAGCATCGTTTCCACCCCGTACACCACCCCTTATTGCACCATGCCACTGGCAAGTGTCAGCGTAAATCTTAAAATTCACGGAGCAGAAAGTGTTGCCTTTGTGGAAATTGACTTGGCCAACAGCAGTTGGCAGCCTGAGGTCTCTCGAAGCTGGCTCTGAAGTCTGACTTGGATAGATACTCGTATTGTAACTAGTATTTGTTGTTGTTGTGGGTGTCGTGTGCGATACTGGGTGGGATGTGGTGCTAGGTGGTTGTTGCTAGTTGCTAGTTGCTGTCCCAGCCAGGGGTTTGCACTTTATTATTTATGGCTGTCGGGTTGAGTACGAATTCATTTTATTTATGAAGCTGAAGCAAGCCAGCCAAGCGGCCAACCAAACAACCAAAACAACCAAAACAACTAAAACAACTAAAACAACCAAATGGCCAACTGTGGCCGCTCTCTGACTTGGCTACTGAAAATCGAAAATTTGTTTTTCTCAAAGCAGAACAAGAAGAAAATGCGGTACATGGCAAAAAACAAAATGTAGTAATTCGTGTCGGAAAGACGCTCATTCCTGATTTTTAAAAAAAAAAATGTACTTATTGGGATTATATATCACAGAAAAAAGGATCATTCAGGATTTTCAAACATGCAAATATTTTAATAAATAAATAAAACTTCTTCCCGAAAGGGTTAGGTAAAGCTTTCTAGAAAGTTCGTACTTTTGAGAGCAGCTGAGAGAATAAATTTCGTTCACTCTTGTTTTTTAAGACTCGATATATGTAGAGCATTCTTATATATTTTAATAATAACATATATAGTATAAGTAATATTGGATTTATTTCATGATTTTCATGATTTCATTGATTCAAAGAAAACCATGAAAGAATTGTACTTGAAATTTTAAGTACGAGTATAAAAAAGTATTAAAAAACAATTAAAAAATTCCAAACCCTTTTTTTCTGAGTGTAGGTTCTTGTTTGAAAATGGTTGCGATTGAATCAAGATGAGATGAGCTTAAAATATTAATAACAATTCTATATTAATTTATAAAAAGTATGTTTGAGCAAATAAACCGATTGAATTACAAACATGTCTCTGAACAAACCTAAAGATATGCAAGCTAGCATTAAAAATAGTTAAATATACTCTTACAATATTATGCTCAATCTGAAAAACCATGAAAAACTTAGCCTCTATATCAACTTGCAACAAGCTTTCGACAAGCACAAGAACTATAATTTTGCATGTAACAAATTTGTGCATAATATAAGCAATCATCCCATTGTCCTTTGGCTTGCTCGCACGCCCCAAAGTATGCAATGTGATGCCATATAGCCTCACTTCCAACACTTGCAACACTTCCACTTACACTATGACTCCTCAGAGGCTCTTTGGCCTCGCTGCTAGTTACGTACGTAGCAATTTTCGTGTCGGCTAATTAGCTTTGGGTGTATTGTTTATAAATTTATGACGCATGTTAAATGGGTTTAATTAATTTATGGCACTTTGAGTGGAAGCGTAGCGGCGTAGAGCGGGTCACAGAAATATGGCCAAGTTTGAACTCTGAGCAGGAGTTGAGTGCTCAAGCTTTGGCCCAATTGAATATTCGCTTATGAATTATGTTTATGTTTACGAGTTGCGGTCATTAAGAGTGTACTACATGTTAATTAGGTTCGCTTCATGACAGACGCCTGAAGAAAACATCAGACGAAGCAATTAAAAACTTAAAACTCTGCTCACTTATCGCCTTGCAGGATCAGCTGCCTATATAATCATGACGCCTGCTGTGCCAGACAGCTCTATTAGAAATATGAGCAGTTGAGCCGTGGGTATAACAACCCCCAAATAAGATGATTATACTCCTATATGATTATATTATTCAAATGCACATTTCCCATTTCATGCTTTTCTGAGCTGCTCAATTGAAAAATGCTTAGACTTAAGCGGGGTATTATGAATTTCTTGGCTGGTTTGTCACTTAAAACATACAGAAAAACGAGTATATATATATCCAATATATGCCCGAAAGATATAATAATGTATCAAGAATTAAAGAACCCTTAAGATTTAAGTTGTCCGTGATATTTTATGCTAGGTGTAACATATGCTGAACATTTGATGTTTGAAATGTATAAAACACAATCGCTTGTTTTTATACTCATCTTTTGTTTTTTTTTTTTTAAGAGTATGTTGGGCTTGTGAAATGCCCTTCTGTCCGTCCGTCCGTCCGTCTGTATGAACGCAGTTTCTTTTCCACAGTTTTGAAGCTAGAGCAACCAAACTTGGTATACGTGTTGGTATATACCATAGGCAGATTAAGTGCCAAGATCTCTGACATTTTGTCAAAATGTTCATTTATTGCTTATAATCTGAACTAGTTGGTTTAGTTCGAGTTATCTTGAAAATAAGATTTCTGATCAATCAGATAGCTTTCCATTTGCTGGTTGGGGAAGACAAGTTAATCAAGTTATTTTAACAAAAATAAAACAGTTTTTAAAATAAGATATTGTCACAAGGGATTTGGTCGGGCACTAGACTCAGTGTGTGCTTAAACCGTTTGAGAATTACAAATGACAATCTAATAAAAACCCTTAACTAATAGACTTTACTTATATTAGATTGACTTTGATGCATACCATTTTGAGCATTGTGTTAACGCAACTTCTCTAAAATATGATCTAAGTTAGCGCAACTTTCTTAGACAAACATTGCCCACTTATGCAAAAAACAAGAAAGAAAAGCTTTGTTGAGATATTTTTATACTCTTGTTGAAAAATTGTTTATATGATAGCTTAATTTTCGTTTGATTGTTCCTATGGCAGTTATGTGTTATAGTGCTTCGATCTGACCGATTCTGAGATGATATGTATGCAGCAAAAATAAGCTTCTGTTTCAAGTTTCATCAAGGTTATTTTAAAACGGAGAGATTAGTTTGTATAGAAACAGACGGACATACAGACGGACATACAGACGGACAGACAGACGGACAGACAGACGGATAGACAGGCCGACAGACAGACTGATAAAGAGTTGCAACAATTCCTAGTTTACCTTAAGCATTTGTTTTGTAAGTTTTTACATAAGTATTATATTGAAAAAGTGTTTCAAATGTGAAATCTAAGTGCTATTAAACGCTTCAACTGAATTTTCAAATGGCTTTTATTATTTTAGTTGCGTAATTTCGTGTTGAATTTCTCGGAAAGTGTATATGTTGTTCGTGTTTGAAAACTTAGATATCGTTTCAATGTTTTCATTGTCGTCGTCATCGTGGTCGTTGTCGTTGTCGCACCCAGGCGCCAGGCCCAAAATGATCAATGGGCGCTAATTAGTGTGTCCTCTCTTTTGGAAAGTTTACACATGCTCCCTGCTGCCCACGGGCCATGGTCTGCGGGCTGCGGGCTGCGGGCTGTGGACAGCGAACTAGAGGAGTGTGGACTGCGGACTGTGCGGGGGTATTCAGTTACAAGTGTCGTCTGTGTCCGGTCTCAGTTGGTTTGGTGCCCTGCTGTGGCCGCAGGTCATTTATTATATCTGCTGCGTTGTTATTGCTGCTGCTGCTGCTGCTGTTGGCGGGGCTTGAATTTCAATCATTTTGTAGCTGCGTCGATTAGAAATTGCGATAATGTCCAATGGCGACAAAGTTTTCGGGGCGCCTTCTGTCCACTTCGATTTCGAATACGAATACGACTCCGTCTCTGTCTCCAACTGCAGGTTCTTCTGTCCAGGTTCTGATACTCCCTATGGCCTGCCCTGAACGCCTGTCTGCAGTTTGTCAATGCGACTGCAGAGCCAGTAGGCTTATCTGCACTTGGCTGCCAGTAAATTATGTTTTATCTGCATCTGTGGGTCATGTGTGTTGCTACGAGTTCAAACTTGCCTTTGGCTTTTATATATACACACACAGAGAGAGACATACATATGTATAAGTATTTGGACAATGGAAAACTGCGACGTCGGCGTTTGCGGTCAGTTTGATTGATGAGCCCAAAGCGCTAATGAGCAGCAATTAATAAAGTCATGGACTTTGTTGACCACAGTAACGCTTGCTGTGGTCTACTGCCAAATGAGCAGGCTCTTGTTGTTGTTGCTGAGGAGTGAGATATGAGGGGTGCTAGGGGCATATACGTTGACTTGGCGGTGTCCAGCTGATTAATGCAAGGCATGATAATGAGGCTTTAAATCGACTCAGACTTTTGCTTCTTTGTTTGTTTATGCTTATTTGATGTAGGCTTTGTGGTTGCCTAACTCCATTTGATGGATGTATTTGGTAATCGTTTGATTTATGCACAAATGCATTTTCTATAAAGAGTTTAAAACATGAAAGAGCCTGGCAACAGGGTGTTGCAAAACTGAAAATGTTAAAGCAACCAAGAATGCAACATGGCAACATGGATTGTTTTCTATTTGATACAGTAACAGAAATACCAAGCGAAATATCAACAAGTTTTGATAAGCCAGAATGGAGGATGAAGTGGCCTGTTCTGAATTCCGAAGGTTTTTAAGGAGTAAAACGAATAACTTTCAAACGGATTTCCAATGGAAATGGTTTCATTTGCTCTTCTTCGAAACCGAGTTCGAACCCGAGCTTTGATAGCAACAAGTATATTTAGTTTTCATCTGGTAGGCATATCCTGAATCGAGAGCAGCCTTGTTTGCTTGCACTTTTTCGCTTCTGTTTTATAGACAGTTTTTACTCCCTTTTTCATTAAAAATTTCAACATAAATAATGTTAAAATGCTATTTTCAATTCAAAATTTGCGAATTAAACAGAAAACATTGCTATAGACACTCAATTTAATAATAATTCGACTCGACGAAGTTCGATCTTATTTCTAAATATTATTCAAAATCCATGTAGGCTGTTACTTTGTGTTAAACATCTACTTAGTAGGCTTTGACTTTTCTTTATTTCTCTAGTTTTGAAGCAACAATTTTTTAAAATATAGTTAGTATACATACAACAACTTTTTAATAATTTTTGTTTTATAAAATTTAATTATTAATCATGTAAGCAAATATTTGTTCTGAATCGAGTCAAAGGGATAATATCCTGTGAGATTTTATCTGTTGACTGGTGCAAGTGCAAGTTCAAGTTATACCTAAGTTCATTTTTTATTGCAATTATCTTTACTCAACAGATTTGTTAACATGGACAATTTCAAAGAGAACAGCAGCGATTGTGTTTTCGATGATCTCGCGTCGCGTTCGTCATCGGTGCCGCAATGTAAGCCAGCACCTAAAGCCAAGCCGAATCGCAAGGCCTAGCCGAAACTCAAGGCCAACCCGAAACTCAAGGCCAAACGTGGAGTCGCCGCCAAGTCAAAGCCGTCAAGCTGGTCCAAGGCCAAGGCTAAAAAGGGTGCACAAAAGCCCAAGCCCCGAGCCAAGTCTAAGCCAAGTTGCCCTACAAGATCAAGACCGAAAATAACAGCCATTCCTAAGTCGAGGGCAAAGGCCAACAAATCTAAGGCAAACAGTGCCAAGCCGAGGACTAAAAGTGCGGCTCAACGTCGTAACTAACGTAACGTCAGCAAGCAAACCTAAACCATCAAAATCAGGCACAGCACATATTGCATTCATCATATTTCTGAGAGGTCTAAAGCGGAAAAATAAAGAGCTGAAAGGGACTGATCTTTTACAACGGGCAAAAGCTGAATGGTTCGAGTTGGCGCGTGTTGAACAACAAAAATATGTCAAAGAGGTGAGTTATTTAAAGTTCCAAACTATGCTTAATACGATCAATACAATTTGTTTAACAGGCAAAGCGCCGAGTTCAACAATTGCAAGACAATTGCAAGCCTCAATTGCAAAGAATCGTAAAATGTGAAGATCCTTTATTTTGGCAATGCTAAAATTACCAAATTTTTAAGTGGACAAAAAAATCAACATATGTATATAACGTGTACAACCTAAATACATAACATACATCATACACTAACATACATACATACATAACAAACATATTAAACCAAACTTCTATAACATCTATAACATGCATACAAATGTATATAACATACATATTAAATATATATTTATATAACATACATACAAAGCATACATACATAACATACATATATTACATACACATATTACATACATAATAAACATACATATCAAAGAATACATACATATTAAGCATACATATTAAAGAAACATGTATACAACTGCGAATTAATTTGTTTTCATTTTGAAATAATCATATGTGGGTCGCAGGCCTTCTTGAGTATTGTATTTGTGCAGTTTTAAAAATCTTTGATCTATTTCTTAAAGTTATCTTTGAGGGACATAAAGTTGTATTTGGAGTTAGGATTGGTAAGATGCTTTTCACCTTCGAAACAGCTGATATTACATTTGAAACTCAAATATTTACATGCTAGTTGAATACTGATAATGTATTATTTCATTAGGCAATGTTTTCTTTTAAATAAAACATAAATAGCTAAGATATATTAACACTATAATCGCTGTTTACGTCCGATATGCATGACTAATCAAATACAAGAGTATGTTACATACAAACAAAAGTTCTACAAAAAGCATCTAAGATGTTTAACGTTTGTAAACTGCCAAAGAATTATTCCTAGAAATTCATCATCATTTACGTTTACATTTACATTTACATTACGTTTACAGGGCCTGATGTACAGAGCTGAAAAGAGAGCGCGGTGTAAGCACTGCGTGGGCGTGTGAGTTGTGAGTTGGCTTTGAAGTTTGGCCGACAAGCGACCAACGGACGTTGGCAGCCGTCTGTTCACCTAATTATCACACTATTTGAGGCATCATAAAATATGCTAGATGGAGTGTGAGTGTGAGTGAGTGTGGGGGCAGGGGCAGGGATAGGGAGTCGAGAACTGTGTGTGTGGCTGAAAACAAATATGAGTGCAGCAATATGTCTTCTCTATGAAAAGCCTGAAAATAGGCGAAATAAATAAATAATCGAAATAAAACGAACAAACTGCAATGTAAATGTAAATGTGAATGTAAATGAAATGAAAATGCAGTCAAAGTCTGCGCTTCGTTCCGTATAATTCCGTACAATTTCCATTCAGTTCATTCAGTTCGTTATGTCGTTTCTATGGTGCGCATCATAAACTCATAAAAGTGTGAAAAGCGCGGCGAGATCAAAGTCAACAAATACCGAATAGGCCAACACGAGCCCAATGTTGTTTAGTATTTGTGCTTTTTGGCCAGATCTTAATGTACAACTATAGCGCAGTAGTATCAAATTCTTTTAATGCAAATTCATAAAAGTATATATACTTTTTAATTATAATTATTATTGTTTTCAAATATTGTAATTTTGATTTAGGTTGCGTTTGTAAAACTATGTTGCTTAGTTTTAGAAAGCATAAAGAAGAAAAAGAAACGCAGATGCCTAACTTAGACTATTATTTACCTGCATATATGTATACATAGGGAGAGATGGGATTTGGACTGGAGTTTCAAGGTATTCCGAGAGGCCCGAATCATACTTCCAGATCAAGCAGGATCTGAACATTTCCCTTGACCTTGATATAGGGTTCCAGCTTGAAAACACCGGGACGGTCGGCCAGAGGAAAGAAGTAACTTTTTGGCAAGATTAAGAACTTTTTTTTAGCACGTTTCTATAGAATTACAATTTTCAGAATGATCACATTTATAATAATGATTTATAAAAGCAATCTTGGAAAAGCAAAGATATCTTTATAATAAAGATATAAACTCTTTGCATCGAAGTCGTATATAAGAGTAAAGTAATATAGTTTCGGTATCAATTTCTGTTCAAATATAACTCCATTTTTAAATTTTTATATCAGTTCTTAACTAACATATCAAATTGTATAGTAAATTTTAGTTAATCTACATACAGATCTCATTGTTTGCTTTCCTAATAGTTACTGAAAAGCCTCTTTTTTCCTAAGAATATTAATAGTACAATAATAACACTATAATATAGAGTCTATATTACAAATATGATATTGTACGATCTTAAATGTAACTAATTTATACCATTTTGCAGTAAATTAATAGCAGCAATGTAAATTTTCAAAATTGTTGCTTACATAGTGGAAATTGACTGAAAAACCTCGTGATTTGAGGAGGCGAAAGCAATTCTCTAACTGAATTACATTTGGGTATCATTAATTTTCTGTAGACCCGCCAAATTAGCAGTCAGTTACATCCGCTTTGGGGGCGTCAAGTTTGCAACTAAAATCTTACCCAAGTCCGGCAAAATGCACCCACACAACCACAACCACATTCGCAACCACAACAACAACTATAACAACAACTACAACAACAACAATTACTACAACAACAACAGCTGCAGTTGCAGTTGCACATGCAAACTAATAAATTTCATTGATGTGTCTATTTTCGGTTGGGCTGTTGGGCAACTCCCAGCAGAACCTTAAAGTGCCTGCAACGGAAGCAATTTGTAGCTACAAGCTGTAATTTCTATGCGGCCCCACCCTACGCTTTTCCACCCTGCCTGCCGCCACGCCGCCTAAAAGACGTCGATAATTCTTAAGCAACGGCGCGAAAATCGGCAAAATAAAAGCGTGCAAATTTTCGTTGTCAGTGGAAGAGTCTCAGTCTCAGTCTCAGTTAAAGTACCAGGTTCAGGTTTGGGGGTATAGGAGTATGTTGTTGGGGGAGTTGCTTGCTTGGCCTTACAGCAATTGCTGCACATTTTATTTAACCCTTTTTATGGCCTCATTATAGCCAGGGTAGGTCGCAAAACGACGACGAGCGCACACAGACAACAATATATTTTCCGAAAAAAAAAGGGATCGGCATGGGGGGCAAAAAAGGGGTTTACGAAATGGGTGTAAAATGGGCGCTTACCAAGTACGACTGTAGAACGGACGCAGCACGCGGAAATGAGGCTAGGAATCAAGCAAATAAATGTTTTATAAAATGTTCGCAGCACACAAAGTAAGTAGCAAAATTTGCAGCACTTCTCGAGCCATTAAAATGAAATTTATTGTTCACAATGTTTTATGGTTTTCGAAATTTTCGTGCAGGCAGTTTACTTGGTAATTTGGTGGAAAATCAGCCAAAGTCACGATATGAAGTAGTGCCAACTTATTGCTACTTTGTCTTTGCTGTTCCAGAAGATATATAGTATTTGTATATATTATCTATAAAAGATTTACATTAATGGCACATTTATAATATGATAGAAACAGGCACCATATATCCAAAAAAAAAAGAAGGGATTAATGTGAATTTGGTATCAATCGGTACAACAGCCTTATTAAAAGTTATTTTGATATTATAAATTTATTTTAAAATAATATGAGAAACTATAAATAAATAAACTTATAATAAATGAAATAATTAACTATAATACTTAATTAACTATAATAATAATAGACGAACTAGCCATGTCCGTCTGTCCGTCCGTATGAACGCGTCGATCTCAGAGACTATAAGAGCTAGAGACACCTAACTTGGCATATATGTAGGTTTCTGTATACCATGCGCAGATCAAGTTTATATCAAATTTTGAGTACACTCCCCCGCAAATTTAATATAATACTACAATACGCACTCCCAAAGCCACCATTTGGTACACATATAGGTTATATCAATGTTGATCGGCTGCGTAAATTTCATTCATTTCGGATGACTAACACCAAAGTTATTGAAGAATTTATTTCTCCCGTCTGAGCAGACAGAAGCAACAGTTTGACAGGCACTGCTTGCGTGGGTTGCCGCTGAACTGCTTGAAATGCAAGTTGGGAGCAGGGAGTCTCGTAGTCGGGCACACTCGACTAGAGCATTCTTACTTGTTTCTGTGTAGAAGAGCTACAAAATCCAAAAAAAAAACTGTTTTAAAGTTGAAGTACATGTTTTTTTATTGCAATGAAATAATGTCATGTCATTTGATTTGAAATTCGAATAAAATGGCAATAACTTTTGCAATATCAATAGCTTAAAGTTAGATAAATAAAGCGTTTGATTCGGAAACATGACGCCGCCTGAGACTTAAGTCTAGAAAACCTTGCATTGCAATTCATATTTTTGCAGTGAAAGGGAAAGTTCGTTTCGTCTGGCGAGAGGGAAAAGATAAATTAATAGCGACTAAAACTTTCAGCGGGGGCACTTTCAGCTCCAGTTTTACAGCTTCAGTTTCTCCCCCCCCCCCCCCCCCCCCTCTATCTTCAGCTCCAGTGCAAAGTAGAGACCAACGCTTTCTTAACAGACGCAAGTTGGGGCCATAAATTTGCAGTGCGCAACGCAAAATAACCGAAAAAATGCAAGACAAGCTCTGCAGCAGCCTCTTCAGTGTTGAGAATGGTATGTGGAGGGGCACGGGTGGTACCGGGGGTGCTTGGCGGTGCGTCCGAGGGGCCTGTGTGATATCTAGCGCACATTCAGCGCGACGATAAATTTCCAAGCCAAAATGTGTAAATTATAAATACGAGCAATTATTTTAACTCTACTTAACAAATTACCATGCCATAGCATATGGGGCAAAAGGTATAAATTACCGACTTTTACGACTTGCGGAAATTGTATGGCGACGACGACGACGACGACGACGGCGGCGACGACGATGGCAGGTTGTATATGTGTAAGTAAGTGTGTGTTTCTTGGGTGTGTGTGTGTGTGTGCGAAAGTTGGTTTAATTGTGTGTGTAGGTGATTATGCTTAATTGTGTGTATGTCAGAGGCGTCGACGTCGACCTCGGCGGTCTGTTCAAGAACCAAGGACCCGTTGCTGCCTTCCTGTGTTTTTTACACCTTACCCTTTACAACCTGCCACCCTGCCACCCTCCACTCCAAAAACGTTGCCAAAACGCTCTGCCGTGTGGCGTACAACTTTTCGAATCAACTTTTAAGCAACCCAAATGACTTTGTGGCCATTTTACTCGTGTGTTCAGGTCTCACAGTCTATACCCCGATTGTAGGTGGTTAGCAAAGGTAAAGGATGGGTTGAGGCAGGGTTTTAGCGAGCAGAAGCAACCCACTTGATAACTTGATAACTTGTGTTCTGTGGATAACACAAGCGTGGCTATGTTGCCTGCTTTGCTGCGGTTTTCCTTTAATTGCCAAATATATCAGTTTTTGTTGTTCTTTTTTTTTTTTGGATTTGAGTTTGTTTTGCATAAAAGATTTGTGTGAGCAAACAAGCATTTGTGTTTTTGTTATGAAAAGCCTGATTTTTAAGTCATTAATTTAGTATTATCTGCTGCTAACAATATGAGCTTAATAGATTCATATGACTTGAACATATGTATATATACATACGTCGTGAAGTTAAGTTGGTGAAAATTAAGCTTGTTCATTTTCTAATAAGTCAAACCCTCCTAAGTTTTGTTTTTTCCAATTTTTGGAATATTTAAACATTGCTTTTTTTGAGTCACACTGCGACTTTTAAAGAAAGAAATTAAGCAAAGCTATACAAAATTGAATGATTAAGTTGGCAGTTATATAGTCGATAGCATTATGCAACAGCAAAACTTGTTGCATAGTGTAATTTTCGACACATATTGGTTTGGCATCATATGCAGACAAAGTGCTAAGATCTTTGATAGCAATGAAGAGCAGTGTATGAAATATATGTATATAGATTATGTTAATTATATTTTTGGCTCAAAAACATCAAAATGAATAAATTACATGTCTGCAAATTTACAAGAGAAATTCATTATAATATCTATTAAGTTAAATATCTTATCTAGAGGATTATAATGAGCCGTAAAGTACGACAGCTGCATTCATTCCCAAAAAGCTGTAAGTTATGTTAACGAAATGCATTTTGGATTTGCCTTCGGCTTTAGCCATATTTTTTGTTGTTTTTTGTGTTTTTTTTGTTTTTTTGTTTTTGTGCACTGTCTTCGACGTCGTTTACACTGCGCAAAATGTTTGGCGCAGTAGTCAAAGGCAAAGGCAAAGGCAACAGCAAAGGCGCGCGTGCAAAAATAATTTATGGAGACCATCAACAACCCTTAGAGCTGGGAGCTCAAATGATAGATGGCGTGCCAGAATGTCTGCTATGGCCTGGCAACCAATGCAGCCAAGCGAAGGCGAACCAAAGTTAACCCAAAACCCAAAATATGCTGCGGGCGATATATTTCTCGCACTCACTGTCATCGCGGCCCTGTCGAGTGTGTAAAAGAGCAAGAACTATATAGAGACAGAAAGAGAGAGAGAGTAGAGTGTAGAGTGCCCAGCACTTTCAAATTGAAATGTCGTTTCGGCTGGCGCTAGAATTTTTCATTGCCAATTTCTGTGAAAACGCAGTCGCTAGGGGCTGTCAGAGGCTGCCAGGGGCTGCCATATTTCTGCCATATTTCTCGAGAGCCAACACAAATGTCACATCAATCTTGTGACCAGTGTTGCGTAAGAAGTAAAGAAAATATTCATTTTGTTTTCGGTAACAGACCCCACTCCTCCCTCCTCTCCTTCCCCACCAAAAATGAATCAAATCTCGCACCGCTGCTGCAAGCAAAAATGATTAATGACCTGGCCATGTTGTGCGAATTTCAAAATTAAGAAAGCGAGTAACATAAGTACATATATAGACTATATATGTATACACAGAAATGGTTTGAGAAACTATAGTCAGTTTTGCATATCAATGAAAAATAATTACAATTCAAAGGGAATCACAGTTCTTTCGTCAATATATCATACATAGATACCATCTAATCAGGTCATTTCAAAGAATCAATCAGTTTTCTTAGCTTACACAGCGGTCGATAACAAAGCTCTTATAATTTGCGAAAAACTCAAATATCAGAACGTTTTTTTTAAGAAAAATTAATCATTTTATTAAAAACATCTCAAATCAATTGCCAATTTCATTGTCGGGTCTAAAAAATATACTCTTTTTTTTAATTTTTTGAAAAAAAAAAAGGAAAAAAAGTATATTGGGCTTGTGAAATGTCCGTCCGTCCGTCTGTCCGTCCGTATGAACGCAGTTTTTTTCCACAGCTTTGAAGCTAGAGCAACCAAACTTGGTATACATGTTGATATATACCATAGGCAGACAATGTGTCAAGATCTCCCCCCAAACGTTTGTTTGTCTGTCTGTCCGTCAGCTTATAAGCGACCTAAGTCTTTGCTGCAAATTGTAAATATTTCGGCATCGGCTGGATCGAAGCCATTACAACATATAGCTGCCATTTGAATGATCGATCAAACTTAAAAATTCTTAGTTTAAGCATCAGATGACAACTATTTTTTATAGCTGCCATACGAACAATCGGTTGTTAAATAACAACGGTATAGATACCGACAACGATATAAGCAAGATTTTGTTTACGACTGAAGAAATTTTGCAATTTTCGGAAGAAATTAACTAAAACAAATTAATATATTTTATCACTAAGATATAAAATTTATTAATAAACCGAATTTGTACTCGCAAGTCAAATTCTCGACCAAAGCCGATTTGCAGACCGAAGCCCAAGTGCAGTACAAAGCCCAAGAAGTACGTTGGCAATAGCGGAGGACAAGGAAAAAATTGTATTTGTATTGTAAAATATTATGTATATTTACAACATACAATTAAAATAAGTAGTAAAAATAAGATTAGATATAGCTTCAAGAGTTTAAACCGGGCAATTCAACCAGTGTGTGCTTAAACCAGTTGAGAATTATAAGAGTTAATTTTGCAATACAGCAACAAATACACACAACATCAATGCACCTTTTTTGCTTGACATGCTTAGAATTCTCAACTGGTTCTTACGCTGCAAGAGTTAACTGGAAACTTGACAGTGGTTGTTGGGTTTTTATACTCTTTTTTTTAATATAAAAAAAATAAGAAAAAGAGTATATTGGGGTTGTGAACGCAGTTTTTTTTTCACAGTTTTGAAGCTAGAGCAACCAAACTTGACAGACAGTTTGATATATAAAATAGGCAGACAAAGTGTGAATATCTCCCACCCCCCAATCCTTCCCCCACAAACGGCAAAAAACTATATCTTCCACAGTTTTACAGCTTGAGTAACCAAATTTGGCAAGAGGGCTATTTATCACATCCTTCATTGATCTGGCAAAAAAAAATTCGGCCACGCCCACCCCCGCCCCCACAAATAAGCAAAGTCTGTATCTCCCCCACCCCTTTAGCTAGAATCACCAAATTTTGCAGGTTGAATTCTGTTGCCCTTTTAAATATATTGGATAAAAATAATTTTGCCACGCGTGGGCAATCGAGCAAAGTTTCATTCTCCCAATCCTGTAAAACGGGCCCAACCAAATTTAAATTGATGGCAAAATTTGAAAGATTTTACCAAAAATACAATTACCACGCCCACTTCTGACTCCACGAATACGCTAAAAAAGATTATAGATATTTATAATATAATGTAATGTTAAATATATGTTATATATTTATTTATGTTAACCAAAAGAGTTGTTAAAAATAGCAAAGCATATTCAATTTCAATATGATACATATTAATAAATAGAATATTTTCACACTTCAATTGCAACAAGTATGCTGGCATATGGAATTAAATATGAAAACATTTCAAATTTTATATTTTCATTATGAAAATATATTTGCATATTCAAATTGTAAAGCAAACACCTCTTGGTGCGAAAACTATAACAAAAATATAACAATAGTAATATGAAATATTAACATGCATTATTTATTTCTATCAGTGTTGTCTTTCAATCTTATATCAATAAGCTAGTTTCCAGAAATTTATTTATTATTTAAAACCAAAATAAACTGTTGAGAATTAAGCAGATGTTTGTTTAACATGATAGAGCTGCAATAGGTCAACATTATGCAATATAAATAATGCTCGCATGTTGGCGTTTTTTTGTTGTTTTGTTTTTGCCGCATTGCCTTCTTTGGTGGGTTTCCACCTGCTGACTTGTCCACACTTCACCTGAGCCAAAGCTAAAGCCACAGAAACAGAGACTGAGACTGGCATGCGGTCTGGCACATTAACTATACAAAATTTAGCGGGTCACAACAGCGACAGAGCGCAAACAGAGCCGCTGGCGACGGCGTTGGAGACAAACAATGTGACAGCAACAATGGCAATGCCGACAGCTGTTTTGATACCCTGTAAACGAGACTTGAGCAATATATGTATATGAAAAAAACGAATGCAGATGACTTTGCTATTGTTTAGCATATATGCTAAGTTATTAATTTAGGGTGTCTTAGAGTCTATCAGTTTTGGTTTATGCTATTCTTACTGTCTGTAGTGTGGCTATGTTGCTGGCGTTGCTGGCAGCAACTGCAACACATGTTGCTGTCGTAGTCATCGTACATGTTGTCGTCGTGGTGCATGCGGCAACTCTTGTCGCTGATTAGCATCACCATTGCAATCGTCGCTCGTGTCGGCCCGATAAGCCTCTCTGCTCTCTTGTCTCTTGTCTCATGTCTCACGTCTGCTGTCTCATGTCTCAGCTCTTAGCTCTCGCATTGCATGGCTGATCGCATCGATGCCGATGCCGATGCCACAAATCATTGCCAAACATGCTTTTTATTATGCGACTTCAAATGTGCTGTGCAGCCAAATATGTTGCCAAGGTGTGGCTGCTGCTTCATTTCGAGGCTGTGTTAAGTCTTTAGTTTATACTTCAATTTTAAATATTGTGTATTTATAATTACAAATAATCAAATATACATATATATTTACATTATTACGCTAAGTATTGTGCATAGTACTAAAAAGAGGCAAGTTTGTGCCATGTCTGTCTGCCTGTCTGGCAAACATGTTGCATGTGCCACAGTCAGATAAAGTCTTACAACTCAGAGGTTTGTGTGTCGGAAACAGCCAGATTCTTTCATTATATCATATACAGCTACTATTGAAACGATCAATCGAAAAATCTGTTCTTTCAGTATATCTGAAGCTAACTGTACAGCTCTGAATATCTTTTGATCTGAATATCTAGTTTGATCAACGTCCTTAGTTTAGCTGTAAAAGGCTTGATCTTTCAAAGATGTTAGTTGTTTCAAAATCTTTTTCTTGTTTAAAGACAGCTTACTAAACTATCAAATTATCAAATTTTAATTTGATATTATAAGTTGACTAAACTTGATCAATATTAGTTAACTAAACATATCTTCTAGCTGCTAAAAGGACGCTCAGTAGTAATTTGAGTTTTTGTATAAAACAACCTACTAACAATTGTTGGAAAAGGTAGTTAAATTTTGGCATTTTGAATATAGAAAGCTTTTCTTTCTTGTTTTTATAATTCTTAGTTTAAATTTAGATACGCTATATTCGCATTCTGTGTATCCAAATTCAATTGTTATTTTATTGCTTCAAGTATCTTTGATGTTTTCTTATAAATAATATATAATTTTGGCAACAGTCCTGAATCATCAATGAATTTTGATTGAGTTTCTCATTTTATTTTTTGTGATAAATTCATTTTAAAATTTTATATATTAATTTTAATTTGTGTAAATTTTTAATCTTTCTAAGTCGACTGGTATAGGTCGAAATTTTATAAACAAATTAGTTATTTGGTTCACTTTTGAATATAACCAATTCCGAGAGAGTATCTTATGTTATAAAATTCAATTTTACAGACAGTATGTTTGATTTTTTGAATGTTTTTTATAATTCACTTATTTTACTTCAAAAAACAATTATTTTGTATAAAAATCATTACTTTACACAACAAAATAATGTCTAAATTCACAAAATTGCGATACTTTCGCAGAATTAGGTTGCTTTAGTTATTGAAGCGATCGTTGAATCAACTTGATCAATAGTTTTTTTTTAAATAATACAAAAAGTTATAAATTAAAGCAAAAAAGTATATATATCATTTAACTCTCTCTCTCACACACTTACACAAAAAAAGGTGCCCCAAAGATATATATATATATATATATCAATTTCAATGTCTCAACCTAACGAGAAAGCATCCTGCTGAGATCTCGCATGATGTTCACCAGCACTCACTGCAGCTTCTTCTGCTGCTCCCTCAACTCACTCTACTGCCTCTCCGCCCCGCTGCCTATCCACTTGATACAACCGGGTCTCATTAGCTGCTGCATTCGATGACGCCAAACAAGCCACTTAATTTAAATTTAAATGTTTACTTCTCGCTTTGCGTGTGGGGCAAAGTATTTTGTCTTCGTTGCGTTTGTTTTTTCATTATTCCCCTCTCGACATTTTAGTGTCTCGCTGTCCCTTTTCCATCTCTCTCTCTCTCTTTCTGTCTCATTCTCTCTTGTTCTCGCTGCTGCTGCTGCTGTCACGACATGCCAAGATTTATTTTCGGTATTCCATGGGCGACTAAAATGCGCTGTCAGCGCAGCAGTTGCTGCCATACGTCGACCCATCGTTCCGTCCTTTTATGTAGCGACAGCTACATTAGCGTCTGATGGTGGTCTGAACGGATCGGCTTTGGATTTGAATGGGGATACTGTTTTGGGTTTGGTCTTGGGACCCACTTGGAGAGTTGCCTCTCAATGCACTTGACACCCGAAATTGATGCGCAGTGCGCCCAACCCACATTAATTAGGCAAAATATTGACATATTGATGTGTGGTGTGGCTATTGATTTATGCATTTGCTGTAATTGTCGATTTAATAGATTATTTTCGGTTTTTGTTATATCACAAGTTTTGAATTTGAATTGAAATTTTCGAAAGACACATTATACTATATTGTTTTTTTTTTTTTGTTTTTTTAAATTTTTGTTGTTGTTAACTTCTTTGCTGGCAGCCAGTTTGTTTCAATCTTTGACATGCCTTTTGGAAGCTGTTCGGAATTTTCTGCATTTGTTGAATGGATTGATGCGTATAGCTAACTGGAGTAGCGCTCCAAAACGCTGGCGATTGGGTCTTTCTGGGGTAAATGCAAGAAATTTTAGTTTGCAAAGCTAGCTGAACTTTCAGTGGAGCTTTGTTTCAATTCAATTATTTGAATACCCTTGCAATGAACTTACCATAAGGTCGTTTGCCCCACTTGGACTGCTCATCATCATCATCAAAGGTCTGTGCGGAGGACTCGAGATAAAACCTGGTATTTGTGGCACTTATGACACTCGGTTGAAGTTTGTGCTGACCCGCGGTTGTTTGCTCTGCGAAAGAAAGGTTTTTTGAGCTTGTCATGTTCAATTTGGGTTCATCTTTGTTGCTCTGACGCGCACAACTTTCTGTAGTTTTCTTTAACAAAAGCCAGGACTTCTGCAGCATGTCGCCTTCCACAATCAGCTTTTCATAGCCCCTCAGCAGTCTCCTGACATCGACGCCAACCAGTTCCTCGGGCAATGGCTGATCGCTAAACTGTCTCGATGTCTGTCGTAGATCCTCAAAGCGTTGTATTAGCTGCTTAATACTTCCTGCACACTCCACGCATTTCTCAACCTCCTTTTGGGTATCTTCTATGGCGCTTAGTCGTGGTGTATTCGCTATTGTTGGCATCGGTCGATCTGTGCTGATATTCCGCAATATCTCGGCTGTCTCCTCCATGAATGTCTCCTGACGCACCCGCAACTCTTGGAGACGCTGCTTCAGCTCATCCAGATAAGCCAGCTGCTGGGAGGTGGGCTGTTTGCAGGCCATGCCGACGTTAACATGAATTTTGATCTAATATAGAAGTATTAAATAAACATTTAGGTTACTATTTTTGGTTGGTTTTTTTATGAATGTTGTTTGTGTATTAAGAATTTAATGCAATCAAATTGAAAGTACCTGACTGAGAGCGCCAGGTTGACTACGTTTCAAATGATTGCAATGATGTCGCATTATTTTCATTCAGTATATTACATAAATATAACCCACTTTTTTATACAAAATTATAAAACCCCCTACAAGGATATAAAAATACCAAAATAAGATGGGTTGAGCACGCCTTGCAATCTGATATCTAATCAAACCTTTTTATATGACAAATGGTTGCAAATGTTCGAGCCAGAGTGTCGCATGGAGCTGATGAGATTAGAAGAGCAAGTGAAAGAGTTCTACACGGACTTCCACAAGGAATCTGATGACAATTTAGAAGAAGAATAAAAGAATATGATAAAAAAAATGAGAAGAAACACAAGAACGTTGCAGTCAGAATCAATCAAGGAAGCGATTAATAGCTCTTGTGCTAAATTTGGTTACTCCAGCTGTAAAACTGTTGAAGATATAGGTTTCTGCCGTTTGTGGGGGAAGGATTGGAGGGTGGGAGATATTCATACTTTGTCTGCCTATTTTATATATCAACCTGTCTATCAAGTTTGGTTGCTCTAGCTTCAAAGCTGTGAAAAAAAAACTGCGTTCAGACGGACGGGCAGACAGGCCACAGAGGGACATTTCACAACCCCAATATACTCTTTTTCTTTTTTTTTTATATTAAAAATAGAGTATAAAAAGCCGACAATCACTATCAAGTTTCGAGTTAACTCTTGCAGCGTAAGAACCAGTTGAGAATTCTAAGCATGTCAAGCAAAAAAGGTGCATTGATGTTGTGTGTATTTGTTGCTGTATTGCAAAATTAACTCTTATAATTCTCAACTGGTTTAAGCACACACTGGTTGAAATGCCCGGTTTAAACTCTTGAAGCTATATCTTAATCTTATTTTAACTACTTATTTTAATTGTATGTTGTAAATATACTTAATATTTTACAATACAAATACAATTTTTTCCTTGTCCTCCGCTGTTGCCAACGTGCTTGGGCTTTGTACTGCACTTGGGCTTCGGTCTGCAAATCGGCTTTGGTCGAGAATTTGACTTGCGAGTACAAATTCGATTTATTAATAAATTATATATCTTGGTGAAAAAACATATTAATTTGTTTTTGTAAATTTCTTCCGAAAATTGCAACGTGTGTTTTCTTCAGTTGTAAACAAAATCTTGTTGTCGGTATCTATACCGTTATTATTTAACAACCGATTGTTCGTATGGCAGCTATAAAAAATAGTTGTCATCTGATGCTTAAACTAAGAATTTTTAAGTTTGACCGATCATTCAAATGGAAGCTATGTATATGTTGTAATGGTTTCGATCCAGCCGATGCCGAAATATTTACAGTTTGCAGCAAAGACTTAGGTCGCTTATAAGCTGACGGACAGACAGACAAACAAACGGCAGGATACATTTTTGAAAAAAAGAGTAAAAGCAAATAATATTCCGAAAATTTCAACTCTTTCTATAGACTATAGTTACTATATATTAAGCAAAAAAACTCTGCTCAAGAAGAGTATCCAAGAATCGATTCTTGAAGTTATCTTTGAGCTCTTCTGTGTTATCCTATTGCCATTTATGAGCCTCCAAATTGAGATATCGCATGCAATTCGAATTGTCGAGTAAGTTGTAACCGACTGTCTGCGGCGAATTGCGCGAACAATGGCGATTTTAGTCGGCGCTTTACAGATACACCTATATATCTTTAGTTAAGCTGGATGGCAGGCCAAGCCAAGGCAAGCCAAGCCATGCCGTGTGGCTCTGCTGTGTGGTGGGTGGGGAAGTTAGGAATTGGAATTTCACGAAGCAGTTGCCAAGAAAACGTGCTGCTGCCGACGGCTGCCGCCTACCACAGAGCAGAGAGTATAGAGTATAGAGCAGAGCGCAGAAGGCAGAGAAGTGACAGGAATCCCGGAGCCCGTCCCAAAAAAAAAAAAAAGAAAAAAACAACTCCTACCACGGCTGCTGTTGATTTCACCTGAGGTGAGTCTTTGCCTTCCCGTTCCCGTTTCCGCCTCCGCCTTTGCCTACGCCTTTTGCCACTCGGTTTGCAATTGTTGTTTCATATTTTAATGCCTTTTTGAGTTGGTAGGCGTGCTACGACACGATTCTCTTTGCCGATAAGCTGTTATTTTTATGTGCCGCCAGATTGGTATTGGACTCAGTGTCAGTACTCGTATACTCTACCTCCCTGCTAGCCCCTCTCTCATGTAGGTGTCTGTCTGCCAAGGAGAGGTGTAGGCTGGCTTGCGACTTAAAAAAACTTAAAATTATTACAGGGCAATTGTCTTGATCGTTGATTTATGTATACTTTTTTGTTGTTGTACGATCAGGCTCGGCTTTTCGGGCCAAACATGGCTTGCTGCTAGAATTTATTAGCGTATTCCGTAACAAAGAGCTGGCTTAATTATGCCTTTTTAGTAGCAAATTAATTGATAATATTTTGCATAGCAACATTGTCATTTAATTATTATAATTCGTATGGCCCCTTTGGGCTAACATTATGGCCTAATGTTTTGAAGAACGCCCCACAAACTCATCTGCACACCCTCCTGTCAACCCTTTCAATATTATTTTGTTGTTTCCTCTGCACGATTGAACAATTCGACGTCGACGTTGCAATCGGAATCGCAACCGCCAACCTCCAAATTGCCTCAAACTTAATGATTTCATCTTTCATTGAATTCAAATTTGTTGGCCAGGGGGCATGCTACAACAGCAAAGCGCAACTTGCAGCTGTGTGGACGTGGCATGAAGGAAGGAACGCTTTCAATGTGGGCGTGCCTTCATCATACGCCCCTTTGTGCCGCTGCCTCCAAAATTGTTGCAGTCTATATTGGACATGGTATTGTTGTTGTTGTTGTTGTTGCTGTTGTTGTTGCTGTTGTTGCTGCTGCTTTTGCTGACTGTTGATAGCTGCCGCTGTCCAGCAATATAACGAATTTATTATTTATTTCACCTGACAAGCCAGGCAACAGACTCTATAAATTTCCCTAGCCACTCGGCCTGGTCTGGTCTGGTCTGGTCTGGTCTCGTGTTATGGTCTCGTATTTATGGCCTATCTCTGGGATGCTCATATGAAAATGAAATTATTGATAAGGTAGTTGCTTATTTCGGGTCTCTGCTGATTGAAATGCCGGCATACCTCGAACAGCTTCATTTGCCCAGGCCATGGCCAGGCCAACGACGACGAGGCAGGCATTGAGGCAACCATTCAGCTTGCCACAAATAGAAATCAGCTGTGGCGGCTAAAAACTTTATGGCCAAACAACGAAAACTTTAACCCAATATCCTGCTTGCAGTCATAATTTGTATTTTGCTTGCAGCAGAAAGCAGCAAAACAGGACGGAACAACTTTGTTTTCAAGGTGCCGACGTTTAAATGCCCTTCTATATATATGTATATATATGTATATTATGTACTATAGATATATCTGATCGTTGTGATAAATTGCCTTACCAACAGGATATTTTTTAATTTATTTTTATTATAATATTTATTATATTTATTATCAATGAGTATAATAAAAAGTAATCCTTATGTCTAGTGCTGCAAAAATAATTGTAAGTATCTTAAGTTTCTTCGATACAGTAGATATAATATAATTTAAGTACCTTAAGCTTACATTGACACCCAAAATATTGAACATTTATAAATGTTGAAAGCTCTATGTAATACCAAAAATGTATAGCAAGAAAGACCTAAAATCTAAAAACTTCCATCTTAGGATGAATGCACACTTCCAATAAGACTCAGTTTTAGTTCAAAAACCAATTCTATCCAACTTTTTATTGAAATCTTCTTTGAATCATTTCAAATTTTTATGTATTTGAGTTCGAAGAGATGACATATATCTTAGATATATAACGTCCTGGGCAAATTTTCTTAGAAATATTCCTAGATGCTTTTTTTTGCTATAAGCTTGGTTGGATTTTCAACGCCAATACAAATTGACCCTACATAAATATACATGCTGCCTCTATATAGTTATGAACTTCGATTTTGTTCAATCTCTTATATATCAGAATAGAATATATAGATTATTCCTTATAGATATACTCCAATATAAGAAAGTAGTCTACATAAGTTCATAGTTAGACTCTGACTGTTAATATCAAATCGTTACACAGTTCGTGACATAATTATAATACCTTCTAAAATCGAACAAAAAAAAGAACAACAACAACAAGAATAAGAACCCACTGACCGACCGCCTGGGCGCAGAGAGTATTGGAGTCCGCGAGCCAAGTCAGAATCCTGGCTGGGTTTCTGGTCTCTTCCGTAGATCTACTTTGCCCCCACGATGCGGAGTCGACTCAAGTCGACTCGACGCGTATTTTATTATGAATTGCTCTTAACGATGTTCCATTTTTCATGTGCGCATTCATAAACCTTTTTCTTATTTTTCGCTGCTGTAGACTCAAAGCGGATTGTTTGCATGGCAAAGAAGATTGCAAGCTGCTTTTGGGTCCAGTTGATGTAGAAGTTGAAACTGAAGCTCTGTTCCCTTGGACCTCGTTCGCGCAAGTGAATGAATAATTGCAACAGGGTGTTGTAAGCACAACTTGCGGCACAGTGGAGTCGCTTCAATTATAAGCTTCCCTTTAGGCATTCATGGTGAGTGTTGTTAGGTCAGAGAGTTATCACAGACAGCTGTCGAAGCAAACGAATTGAGTACTTGAAATGAGCTAAATTATCCATATTAAAATTGGAGCTTTATGTTCAGGGTATAAAAAGTCTTATAAAGGCATCGAAATATTAGTATATATTTTTACGGTACGTATTGTACAAAAGAGAGGAAAACGTTATCATTAATAAATCATCAAAAATAAAAAAAAAGACAAATTTATTTAAAATAAAGTTATGAAATTTATCCTGCGTGGTGTGTTTCCTTTAGATAATCGTCCTTTTGACTGGAAAGTATTATTAAAATTATTATCCTTTTTAACCCATATTTAATGGAAATAAAAAATATATTCTAAATCAGTGTACCTAGCACCTATCGTCATTGAAACAGTTTTGCTAGTATTGAAACAAACTATTTATACTACTCAACATCAACACAACAGTTATAGAATTTTAAAAAAACTAAATTTAACAAAGCTTCACAAATACTTCAATACTTTTAAAAATCCGCAAGAAACACCAAGTATTTTTCATATTTATTTCTGTTAATTTTAATATAAATAAATAAATGCAACTCATTGTACAAACTTAATTCTACTCATCATTATGTTTGAATAATAATTTTGAAAACTCTTTCGAAAGTAAATACCTTCTTCAGAAATCCTGGTAAAAGTAATTTGTCTAACAATTTTGTAGGCCCCCTTGGGCTGCTGTAGACCCATTGCAAAGCTGCCAAAGAGAGAAAGAGAGCAGAAGAAAAAGAGAGAGAGAGAGAGAGAGAAGGGCTTAACGTTCAGGTTCGCTTTTGGTGCGGCTGTCAAAGGCGCAGCGGGCAGTAAAATCGCGGCAAACACAATTGAAAAATGAAAAACGGGCAGATCGAAACCGGCGGAAGGAGCTCTGTAGAAGAGAGGAGAGTCGAGTCAAGTCGAGTCGAGTCGAGTCGTGAGTGAAGGAGTGCGGCGGCAAACACTCCACACTTGTCAACAGCGGCTCTACTGATTGTCTACCCAGGGTAACCAAGAGCTCGGTCGTGGCAAATACAGGCAGGAGGTACCGGGTTCCGGGCAGGTACCGGCTACGGGGTCGCAACTGAGACTGCGGCTGAGGCTGAGGTTGCCGCTAAGGCTTCAGCTTCAGCTTCGGCTTCGGCCTGAAACGAGACTCACGCTTATGCTCACAAATCATAAATTGCCGCCTTAAAATTTATCTTCAATTTTCGAGACCCCATGTGGTGCTTAGCGAATGGTGTTTTGAAATTTATTGCTGCATTTGCAATAAATATTGTCAGTTGAGTTCAACGAGCGTGCAACAGAGATGGAGACACAAACAAGAATGAGATAGCCTGCTTTGGCGGCAACGTTTGCTCTGCTGCTTTTTGTATGATTGCCGCTGTAACGCCTCTCACACCATATACCAAACCTCGCCCCCGCCACCGCCTCTGTTCCTACCTCTACCCCAGCCCCATACACTCCTCTGTATTGTTTATTGTTTTCGTGCATATTAATGTGCGTTGATTGCGAGTCCAGGGACTCGTGCGGGGGCTCTAAGCCGCAAACTACTCTCCACGCTGCCAGGCAGTTAGCAGCTGCCATTGTCCCAGCTCCCCTGGGTCCCTCACTTCCCCCCAGTTGCCCTCCGTTCCTCTCAGTTTGCCAGGTTCCACGTTTCCAGTCAGATGGTTAATTTACAGCGCGAAAAATTGATTGCCAGTTGCCAGCAGAGTGTAGAATTAGTGGGGTGTGTCCCAAATATTTTGTTGGTTAATTGTGGTCTTTTTTTTCGACATCAGGTTAGTTTCTTCTTCTTCTTTTTGTTGTTGTTGCAAAAGTCATTTATTGCCTTGCCGGCATTATTTGCCAACTTAATTGAAGTTGAGGTGTTTATATGCATTATCGAATCATCAGCGTAGCGTAGATCACTGTGTTTAAAGGCAGCTCCTCATATGTGAATTGATACAAACGCAGCTAACTATAAATTTATGTATTAGATGTATAAGCTTTGAAGTCAGTTACTATAAAATAAATATGAACAAATCGCTTTAAATTATCTCTTCACCCATTATTCAGCACATTTTTTTTAATAATATTACGGGCTGCGGAATATTTCGACGACCTTGTGTGATTTTCAGTTTTTTTGTTAAATCCAATAATCCATAAAGTTGTACAAATGTGTAAAACCAACCCATTAAAGTATATAAATATACTCCTCAGGTGCATCAAAAGTTAAGTTATATGACCTTTAGTTCCATTAAACTTTTCTACAGCTTATTCATAAAACTATATAATCAGCCCAGTTCCCATTTCCGAGAACTTACCATTCCGAAGCGTATTCGATTTTGTATTTCTGTTTTCAAATGAAATAGCTCTGTTATTTTTTCTGTTATTCCAATAGAGAATTGGAAGATTTTGGGATGAGAGAGGAGGATGAAACTGAATCTAATAGTCCTTAGCTCAAAACAACCACAAGCACAACATACACAAAAAGTATTTCAATCAAAATTGTTTTATATGTTAATAGTTATCATTTGTTAAAGTTTTATGTAGTTAAGCTCTTATTTCTGTAAACACTTAATACAACTTGTTTCAACTTTCGTTAAGAGCATGCAACCTTGTTTTTTTTACTTTTTACTTGTTAATAGCCGTATTCTTTTTCAGCAGCTAATCAAGGATATCTCAATGTCGTGTACTCATCACTTGCTTTCTTTCAGAAAGTCACTTGCTCAATCAAATTTTGTGGCACTTGAAAATCGTATTGACTCGTAAAACATAGCAGACTTTACTTATGAACTTCGATTTTTAATAACAATCAAATAAATTGTAATACAAAGATAGATTGCATTCGTTTGAAGTTGCATTCATAATGGAATAAAACAGTAGCCGAGCAGCTGATCTGGTAAAGAAAACTTACAACAATTAGGTATGTATTTTCCATGTGAGGCGGGTAAAGTTGAACTGCAAGCAAACTCCGATGTTCGTGGTCAGGATCTGGATCATGCCAAGGTCATAAAACTTCTTGGTACTCAATCATATTCTATCTCGGTCATGCTATTTTTTTGAGTTGAATATGTAATTAAGTTGTCACATAATTATAAATCTATCCAACCAAATGTGCAAGGGTATAGCTAATTAATATAACATGTATACAATATACATATACAATAATATAAATGAATAGTTAACGATAATTTGCAACTCCAGCATGATGAGATTTTGTGATGTTTGTATTATTAGTGCCTTTTTGCTTGGGCTCTCAGTCTGCAAAATGAATTGAATATTGGGCTCACCTAGTTGCATGTCAGGCAACATTGCCATAGCTATCAATCAATTCAGACGCCAGAAATGTAATCCTCGTAACACTACCGCCCTCAGTGTTCAGTCCCCTCAGCCCACTGCCCGCTCGACTCAACCAACTCCCCCGCACAGCCCCTTTTTTTGGTAGAGTCTCTTGTATTTGTGCACACTTCCTGTCGCCACAATTTGTTTGCGCCGCTGTCAAGATGTGAAAGCGACGTCCACCCTGCTGCTACCCCATCTACCTGCCGCTCATACCCCTGCTGTACAAGTAATGGCATTGCCAAGCTGCAGACACCCATTCGATCCATTCAAGCATGTGACAGGCGGCGGGCAGAGCTCATCAATCTCGTGTCGGGGGCTAAACAAAATATGCAATGTGTTCACATTGCGGCAAAAAGCAAAAAGCGAGCATCGATAAACCGAGAACAGAGCATAGAAAACACAGCAAACAAAAATTAGAAGCCAAAGCCATGCTATACCCAAAACATGAACCAACAAGAACTCAACACGGCACCCGAAAAACCCTTTGCGGCCTAACCACACACACAGTAAATATTTTAGGTATATCTATGCACATAACATACAACATACAACATACACGAGTATAGAGTAGTTGGAAAAAAAAAATTAGAAAATATGTGTTGACAGCAGTCATCAATCAAGCGACACAACTTTTGACATGTCAAATGAACGAGCTAGCGCATAAATTACAAAAATAACAACAACAACAACAACAGCAACAACAACAAGAAACAGGAACAACATCATATGAAAACCGATTCGGAACAGAGTAAAGATACCAACTACGATACGGAAAAACAAAATGCCTTGCGTGCCAGTAGCCAGCAAACATGTCAAACGGCAGCAATTGGAAAATCAATTTCATCATCAAACACGAGAGCCTCCGGCTTGGGTTATGGCTTTGAGTTTGAGTTTGAGTGTGAGTTTGGGTCTGTCTGTACTCAGGCCAAAACCAGACCAGACCAAGGGACTCTTTAGATGCGGCATGTTAAATGTCATTACATTTCTGATAAGATTGATAACGAGTAAACGTTTTTGTGTGTTGTTTACGTGACTCAAGTGAGTCATGTGGCTCATTCGATATCGACAGCCAAACGCAATCACTTCAAATACTCATTCGCTCACTCAATCACTCAGTCAGTCAGTCAATCAATCAGTCAAATCACCACCTTGACAGACATTTCCACTTACGCGTGTACTCAAAAACTGCCTAACATTTCTAATTGAATTTAATTAAACACAATTTTTGAATACCATTTGGTATAGTTGTAAGACAATAAATACACACTATTCTTTCAATTTGCTAAGCTATGGAAAATGAATTTAAATAAATCATTTATCAATTACACTATGCAAAAAATTTTGAAAAAAACAAAACAACTATTTCTAGAGCAGCTACTTAAACTGTCTTATGTAAAACTTTCAATGGGATTATTCGCTTAGGCGCTATTTAGCAAAGAATGGAAAATTTTCAAATATAAGTATTTATCATAATTATTGATTTAAAATGTACTTATTTATCTCATTTGACTCGAGTAGGCTGTACTTTTAGCAAGAGCTAATCGAAACTTAAGTTTAGTATACAAATTTATTGTATAAAATTTAAAAAAAATTTAAAAACATAAAACATTTACTTTGAAATGTCAATGGCAAGTTGATTCAATACTTTATCATATAAAAGTGAATTCAATCCTTGATCAAATGAAAGTTAAGACAATCCTTGATCAAATGAAAGTGAATTCAATCCTTGATCAAATGAAAGTGAATTCAATCCTTGATCAAATTAAAGTGAATTCAATCCTTGATCAAATGAAAGTGAATTCAATCCTTGATCAAATGAAAGTGAATTCAATCCTTGATCAAATGAAAGTGAATTCAATCCTTGATCAAATGAAAGTGAATTCAATCCTTGATCAAATGAAAGTGAATTCAATCCTTGATCAAATGAAAGTGTACTCAATGCTTGATCAAATCAAAGTGTACTCAATGCTTGATCAAATCAAAGTGAATTCAATCCTTGATCAAATGAAAGTGAATTCAATCCTTGATCAAATGAAAGTGAATTCAATCCTTGATCAAATGAAAGTGAATTCAATCCTTGATCAAATGAAAGTGAATTCAATCCTTGATCAAATGAAAGTGTTTTCAATCCTGGATCAAATGAAAGTGAATTCAATCCTTGATCATATAAAAGTGAATTCAATACTTGATCATATAAAAGTGAATTCAATCCTTGATCATATAAAAGTGAATTCAATACACAAAATCTTTGCAAAATTGGGACTCCATTCCAAAGAAAAAAAGTGAAAATTGGAACAGTTTTGATACTGTTTTATCATAATAATGTCTCAAAAAGAACAACAAAGCAAGTCTTTCCATAAAATTGCAAATGAATAAAATATAAAGCCAAGACTGCCAAAGGATAAATATGCTTAAAGTATTCGCAAGAGTATTCAATCTTTGGCAACTTGAAGATAGGTGTTGCTTCTTGTTTTATTTGGTTTTTGCATTTAGTCAACAGAATGTGACAGATTTCACATTTTGTTTTGTATTTTGGTGTATTTGTTGCTTTGCCGTTTTCATTTGTTGTGCTTTTGTGTGTGCTTTTTGTTGGTATTTCAGTTCAGTTCAGTTTGCGTTGGCAGTGACAAATCCTTTACCGTTATTTGCGTATGTTGACACTTTGACAGGCGGCGACACATGCGAGTCTCTCCTCACGTACAACATAACATACACAAGAGCCCCTATCATATTACTTACTTTAGGGCTTTTCTTTGTTGTTGCTTGTTGCTGTTGTTGTTGCTGTTTTTGTAGCTGGTTGCCTTGCAGCAAAGTTTTTAATATTTGTGCGACGAGGCGCGTTGCCAACGAACCTCTCGCGACACATTCATTTCAATTTTCATTTTCATTTCCCATCAAGCACATACAAAGATATTTGCTGTTTTTTTTTTTTTGTTTTGGCTCTCAGTAGTCTTTACAAATTTGTTTCCGGCTCAAGCGACGACGCGCCTGACAGCTGTCAGTTGAGCTCTGCCAAAATATTGACAGTTATCATGCGTCATATGCAAATCACTTTGCCAGAGAGAAGAGCTTCACTCAACACACAGTCTCTCTGAGAAGTTCGTGTACGTTTTTGGACTTTGAAGTGCTGTTTTTTCTTTTTTTTTTGTTGGTCTCGCCAAAAAACGAAAATCCCTTGCAATTAAGAACTGTCAACAGTCTTTTGTACACACAACATTTTTCAAATTGTTAAGCGAATTCTCAACAGTCAGTTGATTTAGTGTGCTGAAAGTAATTTGGCGCTAGCTTCTCGTTCTTAAGATTCCCCATTTGTTCATTCCATTGCCTTTGGCTTTAGCTTTAGCTCTGCCTTTCCCCAATGCCTTCAATCTGTTTTGTTGGCTCTCTGACAAGTTGGCATCTCTTTGTAATTGATTAGCCTGGGGGTTAGCCTGCTGACATTGCATGTCGAATTCAATTTGAAGAGTCTGAAGAGTGCCTAAAGACAAAGCGAATTGAAGATCACTTGAGTTCACTGATAAAAACAACAATAACAACAACAACAAAACAAATAGCTATTAAAATGCTTGTGTGTTGTGATTGTGATTGTGTGGGAGTCTTCTGCATTTGATTGATTACTTCAGTTGAAATGATCATCTATCTCACACGAGTATGTGCGGCAATTGCAGTTCATCTGAATTGTGAAGAATTGCTTTCCGACAGATTTATACAAATCAAGTAAGAAAATGTGTTCTCCAAGTACACTATCATATCTGTAACCACTTTGGAAAACTTTTTATGTCGATTTACGTTTCCTTTTCCCTATGAAATAGAAATTGCTTTGATTTTCACTCCCTGTTCCCATTAAAAGTGGGGAAAAGGGAGTTATAAAGTACTGCAAATGTGTGTAACAGATAGAAGGAGGCATTTCCGACAATATTAAATATATATATTCTTGATCAGCATCAACAGCCGAGACGAATTAGCCATGTCCGTCTGTCTGTCCGTCCGTCCGTATGAGCACACAGATCTCGGAGACTATAAGAGCTAGAGACACCAAACTTGGCATGCAGGTCCCTGTATACAATACGCAGATCAAGTTTATTTCAAATTACGGATACACCCCCCCGCACCCCCGCAAATCGGAAAACACTGCCATAGCCACAATTTTAAAGATAAAGCTTTGATTTCATTCCGATCGGATAAATAGCACCAAAGTTACGGAAGAATCTATTACCTCCCTCCTGTAAATTCATAATTTTTTTGATTTCTTCAATATTTGGGCTTCACATTATTATTTATATGGAAATAGTATTTTAAATGAGAAATATAAGTGTTGTTAAAGCAATCTGAGCCATTTCTTGCATGGACTGTTTAAATGCTGATATATTTTCAAGAAAGATCTTGCACGCAAGTTCATTTCACGCAAGCATTGCAAGGATTTAAGAAGGTTATTGTTTGATTCTAAATTGCTTCTAGAACTGAGATATGGTTATGGATATTATAAATATGTGTAGCAGATCTCTAATGATATCAGTGTACATTACTTTTTGTTATCTCATCATTTGTTGATGTTAGCTGTGGCACTTTCAATATGAGTGTGATCGATGACCCCATCATAAAGCCGTCAGGGTGTAATACCAGTAGGCGCCAGTACAAATAGAAAATATATAAAATGTGAAAGAGCTAAAATGATTCGAGTGTAGTGCTTTATTGATATTGATTTTGTGTAACTAGATAAAGCTTATGTACATAGAGTAGAGCACACATATCACAAATGGCAGTCGTAAAGTGATATACGATTAGTATACTGACTTGACTTGACTTGAGTTGACTTGAGTTGACTTGGCTGTCTTTGAATGAGATGTTGATCATCAATAAAGCCGGAAATGATCGAGACTTTGAATTTATGATCTCGACGGCAATAACTCGCCGCTTATCGCGAATACAATTTATAATACAAAATGGCAGACGAAAGCTAAAGCAATGGGCAACATAATTAATATTTAAGAGCTCCTTCTGACAGCACGTATACAAAATCCCTCATACACACATCGTACTCCTCCGTACGTTACACACACACACACACACACACACACACACAATGCCGTCGTCCTGTTGCTTCATCAGCGATTCCAATCAGATAACATTAGCACGTCACATCACACAGCGTGCAAAAATTATTATTCATTGAATTTGTGATAAATGTGACAGGGCCCAACAGGCAGCCACCGAGAGTCCAAGCGAGTCCAAGTTTAGTTCAACTTCAAAAACTCCAACTCCAACTTGCAACTCCAACTCCAACTACCAACTCCAGCTCCAAGTTGAAGTCCTCCACAATCGAGTTCCAGTTGCATGCCAACAAGGCAATGCACACGACATACGAGGCCGCATCGAAGCTGTCAAAAATTTGTTGCAAAAGATATTATCTTGCCACAGTGGGGCTGGGGCACATCGACTGCAGAGGCAGCTGACTGACGACTGCTTTTCGCTGTAGCTCATCAATAATGACGACGAGGACGTGGACGCGAACGAGGACGAGGACGAGAACGAGGATGGGAATGGGAATGGGAATGAGAATGGGGACCTGGACGAGATGATGATGATGACCATGATCGATGATTGGCCTTTTTTGTGGCAGACACAGACGTTGAGTGACGATTGCTGAGCAACCGACCCGGACCATAAACTATGTGCAGGCAACTGTGACCACACCCATTGACAGGCAGACAGAGCCGAACAGATGGACGGACAGACAGACAGACATGTGCAATGTGCAGCGATGGCAACAATTATTTGCGGAGAATCACAACACCACACAAATGTATCCATGGAATGGCCACTTGATTGATGGGCTCAATAAATTGCACGACGAGCGCATTGTGAGTGTTGTTGATGTTAGTTGTTGGTATTTTACTTGATGTTGTTGGTATTGTTGTTGTTGTTGTTGCCCCGTCACTGAATCGCAGCAATAGCAGCCAGGCATGTGATAAGAAAGGTGACAGCTGACAACGGGACAGCTTTCGACGCAATTAGATCATTATACGAGCCTAGCTAAAATATATTCTATCATCACCATTTTAAGAACAGGGTCAAGACAAATACAGAATTCCTCAGATTACATATACATATATACTAAATGAGTGCAAATAAAACGACTTACTTTGCGCTTCTTTAAGCTTATTATTTCAAGAGCATGGTATTCTAAATATTTACCAACTGCAAATAGAAGATTTTATGAGCAAATATTTATAAATAAAATTTCGCAAAAAATGCATGCTTGTAAAATGTGTAATTTTTATACTCTGTTTTCCAAAATGAAAAAAAGAGTATATTAGGTTTGTGAAATGTTTGTTCGTCCGTCTGTCCGTCTGTATGAACGCAGTTTTTTTCCACAGTTTTGAAGCTAAAGCAACCAAACGTGGTATACATGTTGGTATATAATATAGGTAGACAAAGTGTTAAGATCGGCCAGATCAGACCACATATGGCTGCCATAGGAACGATTGGTTGAAGAATAAGTTTTTGTATGAAAAACTTTTGTGTTTTTCAAAAGAACGCGACCAAACTCCATAGCTGCCATAGTACCGGTCGGCTGAATAATAAGTTTTCTTATGTAAAATGTATGTTATATTCAAGGTTGCTGCAAAAATTCTAGCTTAGCCTCACAAAATTCACAATAAAATAGTTTTCAGTCAAGTAAAAATCATTGAAACTTATAAATTACACACTATATTCTTGTTGCTACTAAGTGCTGCATAAAACATTTTTATTTATAATTTCTAATTTCATGCATCAAATGGCTGGCTGTCAGTTGATTTTCGTGATTAATGCACAGATATGTTTTTGAAAGTAAAGATCTTTTCGGAGAGAGAGAGAGAGAGAGAGAGACGTTTTCTTTGCGTTGTGGTATTTTATTTTCCGCTTCAGTTGTCTGTTTGTTTCGAAAACAAAATTATGTGTTAATCTCATTTGATTTGTCATTTTCACATGACGTGATTTTGGTGGCCTTCTTCTTGCTCCTCAATGAAAATTATCTTGTGTTGTATGTGATGTATGGCAAACAAATGTTTTCTTGACACATTTATTTGTTTAATGAGACGTTGAATAATTAGATGGATATACAAGCCAAATGACTCAAATAGACTTTTGTATATATTTTATAAATACATACATACGATGTATGTATGTATGTGTATGTGCATGTCTATGTGGCCTTATATGACTGAACATTTACGTTTGCCCATACATCGCTTGGCACAACAATTTATAAATTATGATTGACGACTCACCGCTGAATTGTGTGACCCGTTATAAGTTCTCCCTCCTCCCTTAGTAACCCCCACAACGCCTCCCTATCGCACCCTCCACCCCTTTACTCATTCCACATATTTTTCTGTATTTTGTGCGGCGCTTTTTGCTCTGCTCTGGTCATTATGGCTGACAGCGTGCCTTCAAAATGAAGAGTTTAGATTGATGGCCACACATCAGTCAACGAGCTACAACAACAACAACAACAGCAACAACAAAAGCACAAAAGAAAAATCTCCAAAATTATGTTGGCCACAATGAAACTTTTGATACCCTTAATGAGTTACTTGATAAGCTTCTTTTTTTTTAATAAAATAATTTAAATTCTTTAGCTTTTTAACAGAAAGTTTAAAGCATTTTGTAATTTTTTTAATTTTGAATATTTTTATTAAACTTAATCAACTCTAATTTTAAATGTTGAGCAAAAAATAGTTGCTACAGATACAAATACATACATGTTCCTATTTCCACTTTCGACCACAATTTGCGGACTTGCAATTCCCTTAAAGCTTCAAAATTTACTTATTGCTGTTAAGCCTGCGCATTGCATCCTATTTCATTATCAAGTAAATTCACTTCTTGATTAAATGAAAGTGAATTCAATCCGCAAAATCTTACCAAGAGTGAAAATCACTTTCGAAATATTTTGGAAAATCTCTTTACTGCTGTTAATCCAGCAAACTAAGCCCATTTTCAATAGCAAGCTAATTTTAATTTAATTTCTATTTAATTCCTGATTAAGTGAAAGTGAATTCAATCCGCAAAATCTTACCAAAAGCTAAAATCACTTTCGAAATATTATGCAACATTTTTTTTACTGCTGTTGTCCCATCAAATTAAGCCCAATTTCAATTTGAAAAAGTGAATTCAATCCGCAAAACCTTACCAAAATTGAAAATCACTTTCGAAATATTTTTCAAAGTTTCCCTACTGCTGTTAATCCAGCAAATTAAGCCCAATTTCAATGGCATGTTAATTTTAATTTAATTCTTTGATTAAATGAAAGTGAATTCAATCCGAAAAATCTTACCAAACGTAGAAATAGTAACATTTAGAAGAAAATCTTTTTTGCAATATTTTTCCGAAAATGCAAACCCGAAAAGACCTGATATTACATTCAATACCAAAATGTTCTCCGAAAACGCAGCAAACCTAGTTAATAATTGATAATACCCATTGCAGAGGAATAGAAACTCGAAAGGCCAAGTTTATTGCAGATTCTCCTGTGGTTTGTCCGCTCGCCTGTTGACATGTCACTAATTTCAAGTTCTCTAAGCACTTTTTTTCTCATTTTGTGCTGCAAATTTGCTTTTTTCCTTAGACTAGCCTTCGGCGATGATTGATGCGTTTGGTGCATGAAAAAAATGAAGAGAGGAAGAAAAAAACCCTTTCTGTGTGGGTCTTTCGAAACATATTTTATGTTGAAATGTCATTTGAGTTTGGCAAAATATTAATCATCATGAGCGGGCCAAGTGATAAATGAAGTTTTGAGATACGGCAGAGGAGGATTGGGAAATGTCGCTCTTAAGGTTTTTGGGATAATTACTATAGTGTGCTGGTTGGGTTGAGCTAAGCGTTATATATGCGCCCTATAATGATGTGCAACAATTTAAGGCACACAGAAGACAGACAACAGAAAGGCAGAGAAGAGAGAAGTGAAGAGAGAGAAATTAAATATGATAAAAGACCCACACACTGTCTGTCGGCATAATTAAGTATGACATGCAAAAGTATGAATTATCACTGAAATGTCAAAATGTCACAGCTGGCGAGGACAGAGACGGAGATAAAGATAGAGACGAAAGCAAGCGGAAAGCATAAATAAGATACAAAAGGAGACGAGACGAGACGGAGACGGAGACGTAGACGAGACAAGAGCAAAGCTGACAAACGAACGCCGCGTGTGGGATTAACTGACTCGAAAATTTATGATATGAAAAATTACTTGTTACTCAACAGTCACACACACACACACACTATATATATACATACATATAGAAAACTGACAGACCCAGAGAGAGATAGACAGAGAGTGCGAAAGAGATCGAAACAATAACTTTGTATATTATTTTCTTATGTATCCTATTCACATCGACAAATTTGTTGCTCGAACAAATTTTCTAAAGTCTGTGCTGAAAAATTAATGTGCCCAACTGTCATTGCAATGACAGAGATGTACCGGAATGGAATGGTATATGGTATGGAATGGAATGGGAATGGGTATGGTGTAGAATTGAAATGGTTGTTGAGCGGGGCGTGAGGGTTGTTGTAGTTGTTGTTGTTGCTTTTGTGAAAGCTTATGATAAATGATTTTGAAATGTGACAAAATGCTTACGAGTGGGATTAACAAGACGATGTCAACGACGATGATGACGACAAGAGCCTGGCGAAAGGATGTTTTGCAGGTTCCCTGCTTTATACGACTATGAGTATGAGTATGAGTATGAGCATGTATTTGCTTTATGGCATAAGTGACGGCTTGTAAAAGAGTTGATATTTTTAGAGGGGGGAAGGGACCCAGAATCTCGGATGGGATTATAATCATTACTGTAATAAAGTTGTTGCTTGGTAATAAGTAAGAGTTTTACTTGGGAAAGAAAAGCATTGAAATAATCCTTTTATTAATTTTTCAATGAAACAATACAAATCTCAGATTAAATAATGAGAGAATTTTATATATAATATATAAAAAAAATATATATAAATGAATTTCATAATAAAGTTTTTTTTATCGATTCGAACTAGATCAGAATATGTGCTTTGTGAAAGAATTAATACTGTACAAGAGGGGGACCACAATCTCGGATGGGTTTATACAGGCCTGTTTCAGTTTCCGCTTTCGGCAATTTTTTACGGAATTGAAATTCTCTTCATTATTCAGAACATTCATATTGATGATCATCTAGTAAGCTGCATAATTGCACATTGATAAAGTGTAAGTGAATTCAATTCGCAAAGTGTTGTCAAAAGTTGATAATGAGAACATTAAAAGGAAATTCTATTTGGCAATATCTGACCGAAATTGAAAACCAGCTAAGGTCTGAATGAAGTAGGAAAGAAAAATCATTGAAATAAACCACAAATTATATTTCAATGAAACAATACAAAACTGAGTTCATATTGAATAATTAAATAATTGTATGTATAATAAAAAATATATAAATAAATTATTAAGGAATTCAATTATAAATTAATGTCAACGATAAGCATTCATTTGAGCCTGTCACTCAACTTAAAACTATTTAATTGAGAGCCTTATGAGGTCACATGGTCAAATTACAGCTGTTGACTTGTCCCAGGTCATCAATCGAACTGTCAAAATAGCATACAATATATATGAGACATTGAGGCGGCATATCAAAGTCAAAACATAGTCGCCATATAGATCCATTTGGATCAGCATTTTGATTAATATGCAGTGTCGCGACGTCTATCGGATTGGTCAAGTGGGGCAACGCCAACGCGGGGCAATCGATGAGCGACGATCAGAGAGACGATCATTCGATCCCGATCGTGCCATCAATCTTGTTAGTTTTGACGCATTTTTAGGTAGCAAATCGAAAGGCGAAATGCAGCGCCAGTTTATAAGTTTTTAAGAGTTGCCAGTCCAAGTCCGAGTGCGAGTGCGAGTGCGAGTCGTCGATCGATCGTTGAGGCGATCTGGCAGGGGTAAAGACGTCATCAGTCAAATGGCGCGACAGCGTCCATGGCCGGGTCAATTGAGCTTGACAGCTGGCTGATTTATGTGGCCAACATGAAAGGCTTATACAAAAAAAGAAAAAAGAAAAGAAAACGTAGAGTAAATACGAAAAACGATACAAGACACCAGACACTTTAGAGACCCTCTAGATAAAGATAATCGTTGAGTTGCACATTACGAACGGCTAGGCAACAATCCATCATATAATTAAACATATCGACAAAGCTATTACACTGTCCATAAAACGGCACTTAGACACTTTGATAAAAGCCCAGGCAGGTGCCTCGCTTGGCTAACTCCCTGGAGTGACTCTAACCCACTCCCCACTCCCTCCTCCACTACCCCAGCTGTCGCATTATACACTTGACAAGATGGTAAACAGCGATTATGACGAGTGCGACGCCACTTGCCTAATTGAAAGTATCGAAAGTATCTGAAAGATCGTACCAAAAACAACGTGGGTGGAGTTACAACAACAACAAAAAAGCGCCACACCTCTGTCCACCTTTCATTTGTATACACATATAAATAAATCAATTAATTTAAACTGTCGGCCAGCTGTCAAATTGTTGCTACCGGCAGCGTATTCTCGTTGTTTCGTTGTTTCGGACTCGGAGTCGAATCGGTTTGGTTTGGTTTGGTTTGGTTTGGGTTCGGTTCCCGGTTCAGATGTGGGTACACTGAGACGGAGACTGAGACGGAGACTGAGACTGAGGCAGAGTGGCAATGGCGACATGTCGAGATTTTCTGAGTGATTGACGACTTTATGTGTCATTAAATACCGTTAGTGGCAACTGGCGTTGGCGTTGTTGTGGCTCTTGTTGTTGTTGTTGTGCTCATTGCATTTGAGTCATTTTTCATGGCACGTTGTTTTAGTGAAAGTCGTCCAAGTCGTTTTGGAGACTCTCGTTGTCGCTGCTCTCTGATGTTGTTGTATGTTTTGTTTTGTGTTGTGTTGTGTTGTGTGATTAGCAGCAATTAAACACCAACTGCGTGGGCGATAACAACTTTGAGAGGTAGCTTAACTGGGAGATGTATCGGTATATTCAAACTTGCACTTTGCCAAAACATTGCGATTCGAACAACAATCATATGTTATAACTGAAAAGTTACCCTGTACTTCACATATGGCATACATAATACCAAAGACCAACATATGTAGATACTATTCATTGGAAATACACTGTGCTTCACATTAATGTACGTTCACAACCCTTTAAAATAACTTTAAATAGATAATTAAGTGTTTGTAACTCGAAGATTCGAAGGTCCTTTAAAGAAGCTTGTCTGATCTGCGCAGATAATAGCTGCACATTCACAGAGAATGTGGTTAAAGGTCTCATCATCTTAACTAAAGAGCCTAGACTATGCAAGCTGGTAGTTTACCACCTGAAGGCTTAGAAACTCCCTAGAAAGATTGGCAGTCTTTTTGCTAATGGAAAGGTGGATTAGCTCTAAATCCATCCCCTTTTTATACCCTTGCAGAGGGGTTTATAATTTTGACACGAAATGTGTAACGCATTGAAGGAGATGTCTCAGAAAAAAAGGGTAGTATATTCATGATCAGCATCAACAGCCGAGTCATGTCCGTCTGTCCGTCTGTCTGTCTGTTTATATGCGTTTTTCAAGATTTTGTTCTAGAGCTATTTTGATAAAACTTGGCACAGATGCTTCTTCTTATTGCAGGTAGTGCCTATAGTTGAATTGGCCAGATCGGATCACTATAACATTTAGCTGCCATAGGAACGATCGGTTGAAAATAAGTTTTTGTGTGAAGAACTTTTGTGTTTTTCAAAATAATTCGACCAAACTCACAATGTCCAAAATTAAGCTCAATCCACATATGTTGGCATAATCAAAAACGGACTACCATATCTTATAGCTGCCATAGAAACAGTCTTTTGAAAATTAAGTTTTCTTATGCAAATCTTTGCTGCAAGGGTATATATCCTACATTTCCTTCTTGTTGGTGTTTCAGATTAGAATATATAAGGGATTATTTGTAAATTGTTGCTTTATATTTGTTTTATTAGATTAAAATTAGACAAATATTTCAATAAAGGTGTTTAAAATACAGATATATAAAGAACATCTTCGACATATCTTGATCAGCAAGTTGATTGAGCTATGTTCATCTTCCTTTTTTTGAGTTTATTGAGACTACAGCTAAAAACTCAAAATTGGTATACAAGCTTTCAAAGATCAGGCATAGTTTAACCGTTTCTTTATGTTTCTGAGTTGAGTTGATTTCAAATTATGGCAATGCCTCATGAAATGCAACAAAGTCTTAAAACGATATTGCTAATTTAATATTTATAAAGAGTGCGAAACGTTAGAACTTATTTTATTGAATTTGTTGCTTAAGAGTGCCATTAAATTGAATTGAAATACCATTTATGATAGACTTGAGCTAACAGCTAACTGTTCTGTTCAGTTGAGCAGTCATTTTATGTGGCATAACAACAATAAAAACGAATCTAGTCGAAAATCGTCGAGTGGGAAACGTTAACTGGTAAGTGGTGCAGTCAACTAGCAGCTTATTAGCAAACTTTCTCATTGGATTATATACTTGAATATTATAATAATCGAGTTAGATTCTCGTTGCCGTGTTAGCTGACTTGCTGCTGGAGCCGCGAAGGGGCAGGAGGAGTACATTGGGGCGTAGCTTTCATGCACAATTTCCGCTTCATGGTCGGGCACGGCCACAAAAATAAGCCCACAGTTTACGAGTTTTGGCAAAGGACGTGATGAAGGGTGGAAGGGGGGGGGGGGGGAGGGGCTGGGGTTAGGGTAAAGACGACGTCATCGTCATCGTCGTGTAAGTGTAGCAAAAAGTGGCCAACTTTTTAGGGCGACGAGGAAATACTTTGCTAAATTGCCTGGGCAGTGCTACACCCCGCCCCCTGCGCCACAAAACACACCCACCCAAAAAGAGCACCCAACATGGAATCAAGCCAATAACATACTCACACATGCACCTACAAATGTGTGTGTGTGCCTGTGCGTGTGTGTGTGTGTGTGTGGAGGATTCAACTTTTACAAATCGTTAGCATTTCGCACGTTTATTGAGTTGTTTTTAGTATGTAAATTGGTTGCATAACTTGCCAGTTGTTGTTGCTTTTATTGTTGCTAGCTTGGCGTTCTGATATGGAAAGTGTCGACTGGCAGTGTCCATAGTGTCCGGAGTTGCCTTTTGCGGAATGGAATATCCACAATACGAGTATAGTATAATACTTCTATACTATGCTATACTACACACTGGATTATTGTCTGTAGATTTTCAGATATGCCGCACTTGCAGTCTTTGTTGATTGTGTGTTTGTGTTTGTGTGTGTGTGTGTGTGTGTGTGTGAGTGTTTGTGTGTTTCTATAAACTTTGATTCCTTTAGAACGCGCCAACGCATTCTAAAAAGTTGTTGCCATTTAACCAGGGTTGGGTTGGACTTTTCGCCTGTCTGGTTTGTTGAGTTTGGGTCTTGGGGTTTGGGGTCTCGTTGCTCTGCCCGTCTGCGGTTGTTTGCTGTTTGGTGCCGGCATATTTGTCGTTTGTGGTTTCAACTGCAAATATTATAGCAAATTGAACTGTAAATAGTTTTATTGCCCCTAAGCCACAAGCCAAGAATACGAACTATACGTATACGACTATGCAAGTTAAAGTACAGACATAACTCTGATTCTCTCATTGTTTTTGCTTTTGACCCGCAACAATTTCGAGTGCTTGGCATTGGGCAAAAAACCGCAAAATGAAGTTGTTGAAATGCACACAGATTTACTCTAAGGAATGTCGTTAGACTTCTTATAGAAGCATACTACTGAGCGAACAAGTTAATCAATTTGTAGCTTACCTTTCTTGAATAGTCTACATAAGGTTAAGAGAGTCATTTAGAAATGGCTAAGAAAGATAGTTGTTAATGAGACTTGATTTCGCGTTTTATTGCTTTCTATTTGGAGAAAGTATTCTTTTATTGATTTACTTAGTTTAATCAATTTTCAGTTGAATTTTATTGGGCATTCTGTGACAAAAAATGAATCTGAAAATAAACTATTTCAAGATTACTGCAAACAAGTTTAAACACATTGTCTACATGTTGACTACGGACTACCATATCTTATAGCTGCCATAGGAACAAGCTGTTGAAAAATGATTTTCTATATGAAAAAACTTTTTTGATTCTCAAGCTATCTTAACTTTATTTACATATTCTGCTTCTTGGTATGTTTTTGTCATGCTGACCAAATTTAATCAAAATCAGATGACTGTAATAGGAACAAATTGGTTTAAAATTATGTTTTCATTTGAACAACATATGTTATATCTCTACCTAACTCCAAAGATAAGTTCTCTTACTTGTTTCTACATAACTACGACAATTTGCTAACAATCTAAGCATACATACTTTGAAATATCAATAATATCGTAGCAACAAAACATTTCATATTACTCAGCTTGTGCTGAATATATACATTTCTGCAATTTTCTATATTAAAATTCTTGAGACATGTCATCGGTACCCCAAGGTAGTCGCCACTACTCGTGTTTGCCATCTTCGGATACATTCCTAAAAATGGTTCATTCCAAGGAGACAGCGATGGAACAGTCGGCTCTAGACTTTTACGAGAAACATAATAAAATGTGGCGTAATCAATATACATGTCCTTTGTATGCACGTGGTTGCATTGGTGCTGAGTCGACACCTGTGAAGTGCTGCAAGCGCATGAAGTGCTCCAAATATGCTGCTACAAATAATGAAACTGAATTGGACAATAACTCAAATGGTAATAGCATATATATTGAAATGGGTTCAAACTTTGAGATCATTGTGCCATCATCATTCTTAACTTGTCTCTAACTCTTTAATCGCAGGTTGGTCTTACTTGGGCAATCGCTGCCGTATCTAAAAGCAACTCATCCGCTTGAAATGGAATTTGTTGCTATTTTATTTAATATAAACTATATAGCTATATCACATGACTTCAAATTGACGACTATGCGCTGTATCTAACAAAATATATCTCAGTTTAAATTGTGTTTATGCAATAAATAGCTTGTTAAGCCCTTTGCCAAGGCTATAACAATTCCATATTTGTTCCATTACTAGCTTATGTTTAATGTCTGCATACTACCTACATGATGTATGATGTATGTATATATTTAAGCAGCTACATCTAGCTACAAATGCCCACGCCAGCAGTGAAAATGATAAATGATTGGCAAATTAATATAAAATTCATCAGATTTTTTGAATGCAAACCGTTTGTCGTTCGGTACAACATTAAACTAATAATTTTGCTATGCGGTAATTTGCATAGATATATCATTATTAATATTATTATTTCTTTTATTTCGAACACGCCTCGCATTTTCATCAATCAGTTGAGTTGAAACGACGCAACGCTATGCCTGACATGAAAAATATGTCTGCGAGCTGCTTCGATGGAAAATGATAATTTATAAAAATTTAAGAGCACTGCAACGTGGCACTCGACATCAATCAAAAAATCTCATCGCACGGAGCCACACTGACAGACTGACAGACTGACAGACGTCTCAAATACTACGGTAGCCCGGCTCTGCCTTTGTCCAGTTCAAAACTTTTATAAATGAGTCTTCGGGGCAGAGGCAGAGTCATGACACGATGACGATGACGATGATGAAGATGATAATGATGATGATGATGATGATGTTCTGGGCCTTTTGTCGTTTCAGCCCTGTCAGTTATTGAAAAATGTGAAAATTGTGAACAATTTTATAAGAATCCGATGCAAACGGAAATAGCTGAAAAAAAGTTTATTAGATTTGTTGCACACTCAAAGGAAATGACATCCAACTGATGCTATTGCTGCCACTGCCACTGCCACTGCGACTGCTGCTTCTGCTTCTGCTTTTGTTGTTGTCAATTTGTCTGCTTTAAAATGAGACTAATGATGTTGCTTCGATATGATGGCATATCACAAAGGCAACAACGTTTAACGTTCCTAATTAATGATTGTTTTCCACTGTCTTTATAGACAGCAACTCGTTCCTTTGTTAACTCGTGCAACTTTCGTGCCACAGATCCCCCCCCTTGACAGCTGTGCCACACGAATCAAGACGTGTGACAACAGCAACGAAATGATAAAGAGACATTTTTTATTTTATTTTTTTTTTGGGGAGTGTGTAGCACATGATTAACGAGCTTATTATGTACTCTTGCAACTATTATTCATCAGCAGTGCCACAGTGGCAAGTCAAAATTATTTTTTGGCGAAACCTCATTATTCTTCATTGTTCATTGTGATGTGTGGCAATGATTTATCAAGGTCTCTTTTTACTAAGAGGGGGTGAATATTCGCACAGGCATGACTTCTCTTATATGTAAATATATATAAAGTGAACAAATCAAAAAAAAAAAAGTGTAGCTGGAGCAGGAAACATTGTTAACGAGCATTTTTTGTGTAAATATTGCAAAAGTCTTCCAAATGTTTGACTTAAAGATACTACGCATTTAGTGGCAAAACATCGATCTCAACATCGATTATATCGATAGCTTTCAATTCTATTCATTATCGATATTTATACCCTTGCAGAGGGTATTATAATTTTGTCACGAAATGTGTAAAGCATTGAAGGCATCAGAAAAAGAAAATTTGTAAATTCGTGATCAGCATCAACAGCCGGGTCTTGTCCGTCCGTCTGTCCGTCTGTTTATATGCGAACTAGTCCCTCAGTTTTAGAGCTATCGTGATGAAACTTGGCATAGATATTTCTTCTTTCTGCAAGCAGTGCATATGTCAGAATCGGCCAGATCGGACCACTATAGCATGTATATCAAATGCAGCTCATTCTTTATCGATTGCGACTTTGTTTGATATCGATGAAATCGAAACCAATTTTTGAACTCAAGGTGGTGTTTATACTGTCCACTCTTATTAGATAATTACTAGTTTTCAGTTACAATTTCATTACGTTCTAGTCTCTTTTATCCAACTGAGCCGCACTCTTTGTTTGTTGTTATAGTGAGTTATACTTACTAAAAGGCAGTTATTTAAAATCCACAAACCTTTTGATACATTTGAAATAACTATGAAATGAATAGCACGTGTTCTTGATTGTGGATTAAATAGCTCATCGAGTGAGCTGGTAATTTGCAACGGTTGCGCTTGGATAACACGACAATGTCCATGACGAGGAGTTCAGGCAACCGCCGTGGTGTTGACAGGTTGTCAACATGTCGTATGATTAATGTTTTCCAAATGCAGTTGCAGTTTTATGCGATTTAATGAAATGATAAATTGGTTGTGCAAACATTTGCCATGGACCAACCAAGCAACCAAGTAACCAAGCAACCAACCAACATGGCCAACAAACCAATTTCCAGCTTAATAACAAGACCAGAGCTTTGCGGCCTCGACCAAAAAGCATTGAAAGTCCCTCAATTAAATGGCCTTTCACCAATATGCAATTTAGGAAACTTTTTGCCCAGGCAACGTTTGAATATGCCCTTTCCGTTTTGCTGTTGTTGTAGTTGTTGTAGTTGTTGCAGTTGTTGTTGTTGTTGGCGTGTGTATCACGCCCCTTGATGCGCCCTTTGACCTTTTAGTGCGGCCTGTCGTGAGTGCCATGTCCGTTGGCATCGCCTCGTTTGATTGATTGAAACTGCAGTTGATACTTGGGCCAACTTGCTGTCCGAGGAGGTGGCGAATTGCTTGGACAAGTGGCCAAAGCTCGGACAGCTGGCCAAAGTGTACAATTTGACGCCAATTATCGATGAACTTTGCACTTTGCTCAACTCAATGTGTAAGGAAGTGAAGCGAAATGCTATTACACAACTTGTGCCAGCAAGATAATAAAAAACAGATTGGTTTAAATACTCGCATGATTTTGATTCCACTATAGAAGTATGTACATAAACTTGATCAAATAAAGTGTTATTCGTAGGTCTAATGTGACAAGATAGAACTACCAGTTATAAATTGAAAAAAAAAAAAACAGAAAAACCTTATAATGTAATTAAATGCTCTTCAACTCTGTGTTAAATCAATCTAAACATAGTTTTTTTTTTCAAAAATGTCATTTTGGCATGATTTTTGACCGATTTTTGGACCTCCTCAGAAAAAGTTTTAAAATAGTTTTTTATACCAATTTTGGTACACGCAATCGATTTTAAAATTTTGACATTTTATTCAAAAAAATTTTTGTGTTTTCGAAAATTTATAAGAGGGGAGTAAGGTAATTTTTCGAAAAAAAGTCGACCAAAAATAATTTTTGTAAATTGATAAAATTTAAATGCAAACCTAACCTAGAGCTTAAAATATGACCAAAAAGACATTCCGCATCAAAATCGGTCAAATTTTGACGATGTTATGGGAGGAAAACTGAAGAAAATCACTTTCTATGGGAACCTTACAAGTCAAAAAATAATGTCATTTTGGCATGATTTGTGACTCTAGTATTTACGCACTATTTTGAAGAGTAAGCAAAAACAAATGTTAATTTCGAACAGAGTCTTGTTTAACTCACTCCCACGTGGATAAACATAATTAGCACACCCATCTTGTCAACTTGTCATCTTGTCATCTGGTTGACTTGTAAAGGGTCTGACAAAGCTGCAGTGTAAACTGTCACTCGATGTTCGAGTGGTGCTTAAGTAATGTGTACAAATTGTCCATTTACTTCTCTCGAGTGCAGCAGCAACAACAACAGCAACAGCAACAACTGCAAATCAACTCATCATGCAACAGCCCATCTATGTTGCTGCCCACTTGCTGCCACAGAGAGAAGCCCCAGTCTCAGTCTCAGTCTCAGTCTCAGTCTCAGTCTCTGTCTCAGTTCCTCCATCAATTTCCTGTGCGCTTTCAAATGCAAAACTAATAACATATACAGCTCAGTTGAGTTCAGTTCAGCTTGGCACGGCTTGTCTCAGCTTGACTCAACACGACCCAACTCGTCTCAAGTTGACTTGACTCGGTTGGCAAACATTATAAATGCAGCCATAAATGCGTCATAAACAGAAACTGCCAGGGAGACGACGCGACGTCGCAAAATATGGCCAAAGGCTGCAAAGCGGCAACAACATAATAAATTAATTATATGCAACATCAACAACCCGAGCCTCAAGTAACGTTCCAATTGCCATTGCCATTGCCCGAGTGATGCTTATATGCTGCCGCTTCCAATCCCCCCCCGTCTTGGCCCAACCCGGCCCGTTTCGTTCCCTTCCACTTCCTCTGCCCAGCACCGACTGATGTGTGGCATGTCGTGAGCGTGAGCGTCTATTAGCAGTCAACGTTGACGATGTACCAGAGACCCGCCAGCGATCTGCCCTCCTTGCTGATCGCGCAATGCCGCTCCCAGTGGCTGCCACTCTTGACAAGGCACACACGAGTGCGAACAAACAAGGGGCGTGGATTTTGGGGGCGCAGGTTGGCAGCGGAGGAAATAGTTTAGCATGTGTGGCATCGCAAAAGGCGAGCTGAGGCGAGGCGAGTCGAATCGAATCGCGTTTGCGGCGAGACGAGGTGAGCTGAGACGAGACGTGGTGAGGCGAGGCGAGGCGAGGCGAGGCGAGGCTACAGGCCAGCCAGTCAAACAAGCAATCCATCCATCAGCTGCTGGCAGACAGCAATTGCAAGTTGCAACTTGCAACTTGATGTTAATACACTAGCCAACAGGGTTTCATCATTTAATCAGAGCATTTGAAAGCGACAAACCCTTGGGAACTGAAACAAAACTTTGCTTCATTTTAATATCAAAATCATTTCTTGAAAAGTTGGAGGCAGCCAACTTAATTTCGTGCTTATCTCTAGCAGACTTTAAGAAATTCAAATATCTTATAATCTATTTCTTCACATTATATTTTTATTTATTCAAAATATATTGGAACTATATAGATATAGGGGAAAATGTACACCAAAAAGAATATCAGCAAATTAGGAACAATATATGTATATCTAATATTAACTAAAGTCTTTTTAATACGCATGTAAATAATCATGAAATGATCGATTAGTTCGATTATCGTTTACACATATTTAGAATCGATAGTGTTTCGATTAATCGTATAGAAGAATTTGGCTAAGCAATATGTTGAAAACAGGACAAAAACCACTTTATTTTCATTTGCTTTAAATAAAGATCAACTCAAATAAAAACTTGATTTATATAAAAAAAAAAAAAAAAAAACCGTATTTCGATGACTAAAACAGTTCTAATTCTCTTATCATAATTCTCAAAAATTAATTCTTTTTCAATTTAATTCATTTTCAAAAGCAAAAGAATGATACCCAAAATGCCTAATTCTCAAAGAATTAATTAAATTTCGATTCAATTCTTTATCATAAAGAAAAGAATGATTACCGATATATCTAGTTCTCAAAAAATTGATTGTATTTGATTTCAATTCTTTAACAGGGCTGCAAAAAATGATTCTTTTATTCTCAATTCGTAAAGAAATAAATCAAGCTTCAAGTCAATTCTTTATCATTAAAAAAGACTGATTCAACATTCCTTAATTCTTTGGGAATTAAAAATAAAAAAAAAGAATCATTCTTTTACAGCTCTGCTAGGACTATGCAGTCTATCAAAATAATCAAAGTATTTCAATTTTATCATATTTGATAAACACAAAGTTTAGCTGAAGAATTTTGTATGCTATGTTTTGTGAAATATATCGATGATCGATATTCACAGAAAAACAGAGAAAACGTCGGTTTTTGAATGCTCATTATCGATTGTACTTTCAAGCCCTTTCTATTTCCTTTAAAAGTGTCTATGAGTATGGACTTGTAAACTCAACAAATTCTTATATCAATAGGTTAACAAGTCAATACTAATACAAATATTACAAAATCATTTTAATCAACTTGAAAGTTACATATCCATTATAGGGTATATAATAATCGGCTAATGTTAGTTGTCTTGCATTACTGGTATAATATTTCAGTTGCTGTCGTTGTTGGTGTTGTTGTTGTTGGCGTTGGTGTTGTTGTTGTCGTTGTAAGTTGGGCCAAGTCTCTGGCACCAATGTTGCTGACGTCTCTGACTGGGGCTTCTCTTCTAAGTGAGGGCACTGAGTCTTCTGGCGTTCTGATTGGAAAATCAAGTGTGTGCATGTTTGCCTGCTTTTAATGGGCGACTGATGGCTGCAACTCCGCTAATTGCGAATGCTTGACGCATGTTGCAGGCACTCGGCTCAGACACGGACAGCAAAGCAGCAACAGCAGCAGCAGCAACAAGCAACAGCAACAACGACAGGCTGAAGGCAACAAACAAGAAGCAACAGGCGAGAGGCAACAAGAGGCAAACAGCAAGAGGCATGCAATGGCAGGCCAATTCGCCTAGACAGTTTAGCCAAGTCATCCAAGTCAGCCAGCTATCAAGAGGGAGGAGCAACCAGAGAATCAGAGGGAGGAAAAGTGGAAGCAGCAACAGCTCTTTAGTTGCACAGCTCGGCGCGTTGCGTGATTTTTAATTAGTTTTCTTAGAAATTAAATTGTTAATTTGATCGACGCATTTTCTGCGCCGCTCCGTTGCTAAGTGGCCACTCTTGCTTGTTATTGTTGTTGTTAATGTTGTTGCTGTTGCGGTTGTTGTTATTATTGCTATTGCTGCTTTGGCTCTTTGTCTACTCATTAATGCCAATTCTGGCGCGCCAGTGTTGACGCCTGCCGAGACACGACAGCAGCAGCACCCCAATCCCCTCCCACTCCCCTAACCACTCAATAACCAAGCACAAGCAGCAACAATTCCAACATTGGACACGACCATCACCCAGAAAATGAATTGCATTCGGCAAATATCTCTTTGCGCTAAGTTGCATTTTATGGATCTTGGGTGTAAGGGGCATGACGTTTGAATTGCGTGCGATGTCGAAAATATCATAAAATATATATACATATATATACTACTTCCAGTACAAACATATACTACACACGAGTAGAGCTTGCAGATCTCTTAAACAGATACGACAGCAACACTGCAGTGCCGTTATTGTTGCTTTAGAAGCCTTTCTATATCAAATAAACTATGACAAATTAGAATTGTTATTAACGATTAGATACCCTGTAGCCATTTAAAACCATCATTATATTATTATGCATTATTTTATATTATAATATGCCTAAAAGGTCCCAGCTCCAATTCATCAAATTTTGCCTTCCCACCTGCACGCCCATATCTAATGTTTTAGTATGCACTTTTCTTAGTTTAAGTAATACCTTTCGATTGATAAATAGCTCGAACTGATCGGACACTCATAATATTCGTCACCAGCGTGAACTGCCGACCTCATTAATGCTCAAAAGGTTTGCATCAAAGTCAATCTAATATATGTAAAATCTAGTAGTTAAGGTTTTTTATTAGATTATCAATTGTAATTCTCAAATGGTTCTAGCATACACTTAGTGTAGTACCCGACTAGAACTGTTGTTGAAGTAACTAAATCTTATTTCTTCTTATTTACAGATACAATTTTGTCGAGTATTTGAAATCGATTGCAAGGGTATCGAAAAAAAAATCAAAATCTTATTTTGTTATTTATTTTATTGTATATTGTAAATATACATAATTTTGCATAATACTCCAATTTTCCTGTTTTCAATATAGCTTTACAGTTGTAGAAATTCGAGAAAAAGTAGATAAAAATTCTTCTATGAACATGTGGGTTCATTCATATGGTTTTGAAAGAAGTCATTCGTGAAAATCTATGGCAGAAAAGTTTTGAGTGCTTAAGGAAAATGATTTATCCAAATTAGTTTTGCAATTTATGAAGAACTTGTTGAAAGACTTTGTTTGAAAAACTCAACATGAATAAAACAAAACAAATATTTATGGTAGGAAAATACTAACTCAATTTGATGATCAGCTGATATCTAAAGCAGTTGCAAGAATCCCCAAGGCTCAATTGGTATCAATGACGACCGATTCCAACTCGATTCCAACTTGATTCCGACTCGACTCGGCAGCCCATCTAAATTGGCAGAGTCAACCAACTTTCGCCTGCAATCAATCAACAAACTGTCGAGCTGCGCTTAACTTCGCTTCCCTGGTGGTTGGATGTGGATGTGGATGTAGATGTAGATGTGGATGTCGATGATGTTATCGCATTGTGTAGAGTGTGTGTGGTTGGGTGTGATGTGGTGCATGTGCATGTGCCACTCGGTAGGCAATTAAGCCCGAAAATGCCAATTAACCTTTGAGTGCCATGCATGGCCACGTAGCCCTTGCTGCATTGTGTACAGTGTACAGTGTATAGCGTAGTACAACGTTCAGTTTTGCAGTGTACAGGGGACCCGAAAGATAAAATAATTACCCAGACGCATAACTCGAAAGTAAAATATAAATTTAATTTATGCATGCACACAGCGAAAGAGACTGAGACTGGGCCACAGTGCAATTTATCTCACGCGGCTTTTTTTTTTTGCAACTCCTTCCTCCAATTCGCTATCTCTCTCTCTCTCTCTCTCTCTACCTCTATCTCTCTCTCACTCTCTTTCATGAGCGGGCCCTAAATATGAAATAATTTATGACGCGACATTTTCATCAGCAATTCGTTAAAATTCATGCATACATTCATTTTTTAGCAGTACTCCTTTGACTCCTTCTCCTGCGCAACTCCTCAGCCCCTGCTCAAGCACTCCTTGGCGCTATTTTATAAATTTATTAAGCCGCATGCAGCAAGAGGGGGAATCTCTCACTCTCTCTACCCGTATCCCTGGGTCTGTGTCGGGTCCAATGAGTGGCAGACAAAGCCAGGCGACGACAACACGAATCGCATGTAAAATTCTTATTTTAATCGATGCAAATATGCAACACAAACAACAACAGCAACAACAACAACAACGCTAAGTTGCCGGTGATGCATGCAACAACGGCAACCACTCCACTTTGTGTGTGTGTGCGTGTGTGTGTGTGCGTGTGTGTGTGTGCGTGTGTGTGGGTTTTGTGGGGAGGCACAGAAACAGAAACCCGACCATCGCGATAATAAATCAATTTTCACAATAAACAGTTGCCAGCAGCAGGCGTGCCCAGGGTGCACAGTGGGCCGCATTAAGATAAATATTATAAAAGCGATTTGCTCATTGCTCTAATCATTATTGTTCACAATTCGTCTCGCCTTATTAATGATTATGTGTGATTAATCCATTTATTTATTTCATCTAAATATTGGTTTAGAAAAGCAATTTTGTAGCAATATAAATATGTAATTAAGAAAAATGAATATGAGATGTGTTCTAGTTTCCACTTTCGGTATTGCAAAAGTGAATTTCCTTTTATTGTTTTTCATTTTCACTTTTAATAATAATATGCGGATTGAATTCACGTGCACCTGATCAAAGATTGATAAATGTTGGTATTGAGTAAGGATTCAATTCAATAGTTTATCAAAAAAAAAATAATTTCAATTTTAACATTTATCGAATGTTGCCGAAATTAGAAACTTAAACAGTTCTGTTTATTAGGACTATGAAAAAAATCATGATTGCATTTATACAATTGATTTTTACTTAAAAAAACATTTGCAATAATTATTTGCAGATTCTTAAAATAAAAATTAAGTTTACTTTTTTTTCAAATGAACTTTTATAATAAAAATCAAAAATTTTATACCTTAATTTATAAATTTTTATATTAAAAATATTAAAAAATTATTAAAATATTAAAAAACATTGCATATGTTTTTTGCGCAACATTTTCATCACTCTTAACCCACTGTTGCAACTGCGCTTCGCGACATGGGTAACCAGATCTTGGGGTTAAATATCTCACACTATTTTTTTGCCCTGGCAGCAACATAATAAATTAACTACAGTGCAATTATTCTCACATTTTGCGCAAAGTGAATAAAAATTACACAAAATTATGTGGAATCCATGAAAGAAACGAACCGAAAACATATATATGTATATACATATATATAAAAGTGTCGTTGCTTTTGTTTTCGAGCGATATACGAGTCTTCGAAATCGACTGGGATTAAACTGGGAACAGCAGCTGAGTGACCCTTGGCTGCCCTAACATTTACCTTGGATCACGAACCGAAAAGCGAAAACGAAAACGAAACCATTCCCATTTTCAATGTAATCGAAAACATTTGTTGTTGCTGTAGTTAATCAAAATATCAAATTAACTGTCGTGTCTGTGGCAAATAAATCAAAATAAAAGCCGACTACGGGCTGGCCAACCTAAGCAGTATCACCTCTCCCCGCTCTGCCGCTCTGCAACCGTCACTTTCTGCCACATTTTACTTTATCTACCCCCCAACCCTCTCCCCCCACTGGCCACCATTCCCTTAATCGACGCTCCCTTTTGAAAATTTCATATGCGACGCTGCGCTTGTTGCGGCACTGATGACTGAGTTGAATTTATTACTCGATTTCATGAATGAGCATCGTCAGAGAGAATGAGAATGAGATAGAGAATGCGTTGAGTTGAGCAGAGTTGAGGCAAGAGAGGATTGAGCTGTGCTCTGAAGCAGGGGTGAGCAAAAAGAGAGTAAGCCAAAGTGATATCCAACTATATATCGATATATAATATATCTAAATTCATTGTTGGATTTTTTTTAAAACAATCGAACTATCATACCGGTAGCTAATGAATTGATGAGTTAAGAATATCAACCATAGAGTTGAATTTTCTAAAATCGGTAAGACACGTCTTGAATTATTTTCTGTCAATAACTTTGAAAATTAGTTTGAATCGCACTTAAATCATACATTTCTCGATATGATCTTCAAACCCACACTTTCCAGCCAGGTTTATATGTGTCAAATGATTATCAGTATAGATTTTTGAAAATTGACAAACAAAAAAGTTTCATACGAATGTTTTCCGAAAGTTTTTCACCTTTTCCGACTGAATTTTGAAAATTTTCTTTTAAGTTGTCACATTCGACAAAAGACACAACTTCTGTAAAAATTTCAGCTTTATAGCTCTTTGCTTCAGTCAGTCAGGTCAAGTTGCTTAACACTCAAGGGCAGTTAAATAGGTAAACAGACGATACATAGTAAATTATAAAATTAAGATTTGGTTAATTGTTTTGATTTATACTAAATTCAAATGACTCTGGACCCGGAACAACTAAGATATCTTGACTATGCTTGCGAATGGAATGATATTGAATAGAAATGTTATAATAAAGCAAAAGCTGAGAAGCAAGTTGTGCATGAGCTTTGATCTTTCAGTCTTAGAACTTCATTACAAATGATTTCAAATCAAAATCAAATAAGATATATGATATATAGATGTTGTAGTAGGTATACTATACAAAGACTATAGCTTATGATATGAGCAACATATGCAGAAGACACCAAATCAAATCCAATGATAGTCAGCTTTCCTTTTGAGATTTGAGTGATTTGGCAGTAGAAACTTGCTATTATATATGTATATACATTGCTGTACAGTGGGTCGCATCAACGCCTTCAACGGTAATTATTCAATGTCCAATATTAATGTCTCCAAATTGCAGTTGTCGGCAGCGGTGAGCTGTGAAATTGAATGCCACCCAGTGGCAGAGAGGGGAACAAGGAGTGTGTTACGATTTGGTTGCTGCACAAGCTGTTGCATAGTTTTAGGCGTAAAGCGTGAACAGTTCCACAATAACACGACCGTCCGAAAAAGCAGCCGGCAATTTGGGCCAATTCAACATGAATTTAAACGCGAACTCGAAACTCAAATTCAACTTATTCGCCAGCAGCTGCCATTGTGCCTGTCAGTGAATGAGCGAGGGGGAGGGGTAGAAGAGCGAGCGGGTGGGAGGTAGAGGTAGAGGTAGAGGCAAGAGTAGCTTGTTACCATAAAATTGGTGTAAACGAATTGCAGTCATCGTCGCTGTCGCTGTCGCCGTCGCCGTCGACGTTCTGGCGGCGGCAACTGGCAACTTGCAACTCATCAGAAGAGAGGGGGGGGGGCGAGGAGCTCGCGTCATTGTGAAATGTCTGTAATTTGGACAATTTGATGAATGGTTATTTGCCACGAGATGGCAAAGTGGTCATTATTCTTTATCACTCCACTCGTTTTCTTCTCTTGTTTTTAGTGCTTTTTTTGTTTTTTTGTTTTTCTCCTTTTTTGTTGTTGTTGCATCGTTTTACTTACTTTTACATTGCACATTTTCAAGCTTTTTGTTTTTACTTCTGCTTTGTGTGTTGTCTTCACTTCATTTCTTCTTCAGCTTTTTTTCATTTAACTACAATGCAGGGCATAACGACAATTCCATTAAGTTCGAAAAAAATCGTTACGGAAGTCGTAGCTGTATCATTTCCTTAACTCTATTACAAATTTGTGATTAAGCAATTTCTGAATTCTTTATAATATGAAGAGTTTATATATTTACATTCATGATAAAGCTATACCTACTTATATATACTAGTATGAGCCGGCGTTGCCCGTCTAAGTATTTGATCTTGACCTCCATTTTCCTAATCATTATGTACACGCTATTTTAAGCAGCGTTTTGATGCTGAGCTTAAAGTTTTATTATATCTTGGTTTTAAAACGAGTTTGAAATCAATCGCAGACCATGCCAAAAAGTTACATTTCTGAGATTTCCATCCTTTTTCCGACCATAAGGGTAAGTTTTCCAAAAATAGTGAGAAATCTATATAAAGTATCTGTTTTCTTTTAATATCATATTCATATCCACTTTTCTGTCTACATGAATGAACTAGTTATGGAAACGGGATAAAAAATTTGATCCCTCTCAAGGATTTTGACATTTATTCCACCAGTCCTGATTTTGCTTGAAATTTCGAACTTCAATTTTATTTGTCTGAACGCCATCATTTGCACAGTTTTTCAAGTCTATCTATTATTTTCAATTAGGAAAATATAAATATTTACAAAGAGTTACCATACACTCAAAAGCTCATAAAAATTCTGAATATTAAAAACACCTACATTTATCTAAGATCTTGAAACCCAAAGATTTTTACCTTGAATATAATATTTTGAAATACCCAATGGATCATAGGTGAATACTGTATTTAAGATTGGAAAAAATTAATTGTTTATTTGTAGAGCATTTGCAATTCGTTCATTCTCATTGTTTTTATCTGTTTTTCTCTGCATTTGCTTTATAGGCAAATAAACTGCAATTACTTTGCTCTCGTTGACCGTGTGCGGCCATAATGCAGTATATTTTCAAGGCGCTCACCTGGGCTGCGACGTAATATTGTCATTATGGAAGGCATGGTTAGCAGAGTGCTGGCAGAGTGGTGGCAGAGCGTTAGCAGAGTGGTGGCAGAGAGGTACTCGTTGCAGTTGGAACCGTTATCGCTTAACCAAATTGCAGTGCACAGTTTTAGGGAGCACAAGTGCATTTGGTCAGCTCAGGCTGTGTGCGGTCAGCCTGAAGCCGGAGCCATCTGTTAACTGACCCTCCTTCTTCTACTCCGCCTTCTTCTGCTTCCTCGGAGCAACTCTGCTGCTTCTTGGCAATGCGTTCCACATGGCGGCAGGCCTAATTACATTTCTCGGCAACCGGCGAATAACGAATAACGAATGGCGAATTGCGAATTGCGAATGGTGAATAGCGTGATTACCACCAGAGTTGTGCCAAGAGCTATGCCTGTTAATTCTCCCCCCCTCTTGACCACCCTTGTCCCTCTCTTCTACAACATCGTTGTTTAAATGCGTACTGAATAGATTTATGCGCTCGTATTTTACACGCTTAATTCCTAAAAGCACACACCATTGCCATAACCTGCAACAGCATCTGAATCACTTGCTGCAAAGGATCCCCCCGCCACCCCTAAGCTTATTCTTCCTCTCTCTTACTCACATTCTCTCTCTCTCTCTCTCTCTCTCTCTCTCTGATTCACATGCTCTCGTGCGAGTACTTAAATTACAAAATGAGTTATGCCCTCACAAATATTAAACAAATGTGCAAAAAAATTGTTGCATTAAACTAACTAAGCTATAAATTGCCAACGCATAATATACCTAACCAGCATGTATCGCAGTTTGTAATGATTTCAAGTTTAAATCTAATAAATAACATCTCATGTGTTATATATGCTGTAATAGTGCTTCAATTTATAGCCACATATGTAAATATTTCAATTCTATGGCTAACAACTTAGTTTTAGACCGATTATTCCTGTGACAGCTATAAGTTATATACAAATAAGATCCGTATGATAAAAACATACTAAAATGCAGAATATGTGAGTTTGGTCGAGTTATTTTGAAAAACACAAAAGTTTTTCATACAAAAACTTATTTTTCAACCGATTGTTCCTATGGCAGCTATAAGATATAGAAGTACGATTTTGCTAAAATTTTGTAAACATGTTAAGATAATGCTAAAACTCAGAATTGGTAAGTTTGGTCGAAGTATTTAGAAAAGCCAAATTTTCAACCGATCATTCCTATGGCAGCTATATGTTATAGATGTCCGATTCGGCCAATTCTGACATATGTACTACCTGCAGTAAAAAGCAGCATCTGTGCCAAGTTTCATCAACATACCTTTAAAGGGAGCCCAGTTCACATAGAACAATTAGATGCATGGATAGTTCAAAAGGGCTAGTTCGATTCGTCTGTTGCTTCTGAGCAAGAATTATATACTTAACAAGGTCGGAGACATCTACTTCAATGTAAGAATTGTAAACTGTAACAAATTTGCTCAAGCCTAATAGGTTTTATGGAGTTGAAGCAGTCTTTTTCAACATCGTGACACAATTATAAGCCCTCTGCAAGGATTTCTTAAAACTTTATCATAAATAGCATTATGCTCAATTTCTATTAGCTATGCCTGATGAATTATGAGGTAGATAATTGGTAAGCAAATGACATTATCATATCAGTTTACTTGTTACCGCTTTCGTCGTCTTTTATGCATATTTATATTTTTGTGGCGTCTGCATTTGTTTGGTCTTTCATTTTTCAGACTGGCTCATTAATCAAACGCTTATTTTATTAACGTTTTCGAGCCTGTTTACCGCTCTGCAGCTCCAACAACCATCAGTTTGCCAGGTTGAGAGACTGTTTTATTAATGGACTTCGAAATGGCCTAGACACGCCTAAGTAGCAGTTCACTCTGGGCGCTTAATTTATCTGTTAATAAGAACGCATAAATATCTCATGTCTCACTGAGCTTTGCAATATTTGTATTTTTTGTTTATCAGCGTATTAATTAACGCATTAGCCTTTGTTATAAATTCATATTTAAATTCAATATTTGTGAAACTGAACATCAACAAATCAATAACTCAAATTTCTTAACATATTGGGAATCATGCTACAGCTAACCATTCCAGACCAACTCTGAAAAGATGAAAAACTATTTGTTTGTTAGCCATTTGCACAACTCTCTGTTGCCAAAAAGTCCAGTTGACGAGAATGAAATGCAAACTACAGAAGGGCGAGGCATATGCAGACATGTCGACATGTAGACATGTAGATGTGTAGACATGTAGACATGTAGATATGTAGATGTGCATATATGTAAATATGTCGTGTGTATCTTGTCTGTCTTTTGCATAGAACGCAATACCAATTTTGTGCTGCCGCCCATTTGGCTTGAGGTCAGTTTAATAAGTATCTTTGCCTGCCTCACGAATTGTTTTGTGGGCAAATCTGTCACTCGGCCTGTCAGCCTGCCACTGGCACTGAATGCACCGAACAATGGACTTGACAGCAGCCTAGTCTAGATGAGCTTTAACCTAAAACAAGCTGAAACTGTTTACTTTGCTATGCTGACAATTGAATACCCTTTCAAATCTATAGAAACCAAACTGTTGACAGTGTTGGGAGAATATCCATTTAAAATGATCTTTTTGACATGTTTCAGCAAAACAAGTTAACTTTTACTGCTAAAAGTGAAAGACTTTCTGAAAAGATCAAGTGCAAGTTTGTTGGTCATTTTGAGTATAGTATTTCTGCATTTTTGGAATCCTCGCAAAATCTGAAGCTAAATTCAAAAACCTTTTTTAAACTCAGTTATACAAATAATGAAAGAATATTAAACAGCATTTGACATGATATGCACATGATAACTGCATATTCTCTAACGATCAAGATATAGGTTTTTTAAGGTTTTTTATACTCATTTTTCCAAAATGGAAAAAAAGCGTATATTGGTTTTGTGAAATGTGTGTTTGTCCTTCCGTATGAATGCAGTTTTTTTCCACAGTTTTGAAGCTAAAGTAAAAAAACTTGGTATATATGTTGATATATATCAAAGACAGACAAAGAGTCAAGATCGGCCAGATCGGACCACTATAACATATAGCTGCCATAGGAACGATCGTTTGAAAAATAAGTTTTTGTATGAAAAACTTTATTGTTTTTCAAGATAAATCAACCAAACTCACTTTATCTAAGTTTAAGGACAGTTTATATATGCTGACCAAATTTGATCAAATTCGGACGACTATATGCTATAGCTTCCATAGGAACGATCGAGTAACTTGTTGATCGTTCGCTTCTTTAATAGGTTTAAAGTCAAAAATTAAACTAGACAAAAATGAATAAAAAATGAAACACTTTTTTCTAAGTGTGACACATTACATGACCAACTTGCAATACCCTACGCAAGTGTATCAAGATATAATGGTTCGTTCCGGAAACTTGTGTGCATAGAAACAGACAGACAGGCAGACGGATGGACGGATGTCCATAGCAACATAGTCGTTCTGGCCATATATATAGTGCACTTACTTTATGGAGTCAAATATGGTATTATTAAGGAAATACGCATTTGATGACAAAGTTATAAAACGCTGTGGAAAGTGTATGTAGCTTAGTGTTTGTGAATAATATAAATGATGATGTTGTTGATGGTTACTTCAAACATAGTAGTTGTATAACTTGAGACGACTTAATCGATATTCAAATGTTGTTGCAACTGAAGTGCCTGCATGTACACAAAATATAGTACAATATAAAACGTAGATTCATGTTATAAAATGAAATGAAATGAATTGTCCACTTGATGACCGTTAAAGTAATTTTGGAGTACAATATAAGTTCACATTGTAAATGAAACCACTTCGATAACGACCATCGGCACAGAGAGCTTTACAATTTTGTTCCCAAACATTGTGTTAAGAAAACTAAAGTAAGCCCCCGCAGTTTATGCTTATAACCGATTACACACAAAAAGCCATTTGCCGCTGGCTGTCTGGGATCTGACGGGACTGTTTGAGTCTCTCTGGACTGAGTTGGCTGGTCTCTGGTCTCTGGTCTTTGGTCTCTGGCCCCACGCTGATTTCAATTTCTCGAACTCAACATGAAACGTTACAAAATAATAATGATGACGATTGCTGTGCATTACTTTTGCGCATTTCTTGATTTCTCAATGATACGAGCTGAAGGCACTTTTGTCGGCAGATTTCTTTATTATTGTGTGTGTGTGTATGTGTGTGTGTCGAGAGAGGACCGCATGTGGCCTAAAAGACTGAAAGACTGAGCGATTCAATACCCGCAGCCGCCCTAAAACCATATTGAGTTGAGTTTCCCATTCATGAAACCCGTCGACTAATTCAAGTTGAAATGTGTGAACAACACACACAACCGATTTCTCGATGTCGTTGTCGATGTCGATGTCGATGTCTTTGCTGGGACCGCAACGCTAATGATTAATGTATGAACACTTTGAGTGAGTTATGTGTGTATGTGTGTGTGTGTATGTGTGTGTGTTTGTTTGAGTATTGGAAATTCAGTAGCCATGCGGCGCTGTCGATCGCACCGAGTGTCATTAAAGTTGACTTAAGCGCAGCTGGAAGCATCATCCTCAATCCTCAAGCAGCCCAACTAGAAAACCAGCAGAGAGAATTGTCAAATGCGATTTGGCGTAACTCAACACTCAATGAAGCCTGGGTAATTGGTTCTCCCAGTTCATTTGTACGTTCATGCATCATGCATGATCATCTTCAACTTCATCATCATCATCATCATATTCATCATTGAAACCATCTAGCTGGTTCATTATGATCGTTGCTGACGGAGCATACATAAATCCAATTTGTATCGCGCGTGAGCGTTTGACTTTTGCTACGATTTAAAGCCATTCGCCAGTTGGCCAAGACGTCTGTCTGTCTGTCTGTCTTTGGAGTCTATTGGCCTATTGGATTGTCAGTACTGCTTTCCGGTTGCCACAACATGACAGTCATGCGCAGCGATCGCATATTTTATATGCTTCGATTTAAAAACACATCTCTTTGAGGCTTTCGTCTGTCAGTTTTTGTTACATTTAATTCAGTTTCGTTCTGCGGCTTTGGCTCTGATGGCTTAATGCTACTCAACTTACAAAGTCGTTATAATGTTGGCCGTGTAATGATTTAACCATTTTCGACTTTGCTAGTTTCTTTAGCAAATGGAAGAGCACATTTTTGTTCATACTAAAACACAAATTGAAGTAATTTTTCATCTACGCGGATACTTGACATACTTTTACAAAACTATTTGAAACTGGAAATTCTCATCAAGTTTTGGCTTAAGTTTCTTTTTCAAAACCATTTTTATACACTTGCAGAGAATATTTTAACATATTCTGAATGGTGATAACCACAAATATACATTGCATACTTAAAAATCCTGAAATCGTCCTTTCTTTTTCCGGGATATATAATCCCAATATTTCCCAAGTATTTCTAGAGGGACATATTATCCCAAAGAGTGTAAAAGCCGAACTTTGAAAACTGCTGGGACGTATTGTCACAGTAGACCCGAAAGGGTTAAAGCAATACCTTTCGATTGATATATAGCTCGATCTGATCGGACACTCACAGTAAATCTTTCATTCTTGCTGTAAATAATATTCGTTCCTAGCGTGAACTGCCCTCCACTTTGAACACAATCCACAATGCTCAAAATGGTATGCATCAAAGTCAATCTAATATATGTAAAATCTATTAGTTAAGGCTTTTTATTAGATTGTCAACTGTAATTCTCAAACGGTTCAAGCGCACACTAAGTGTAGTGCCTGACTAAATCCCTTGAACCAATATCATCTTATTTTATCAACTTATTTTATAAAATATTTTGATACCTCGACTATGTCTATTTGATGCAAGAAGTTGACATACATATCTGTGCTTGTGGTAAAGCCCTCCATTGCACTATAGGGAATTTGGCCACTTTTTGTGGCCATAATTAATAAATCAATATTAAGCGTATAATTTGTGTCTAGTATACTGAATGACGTTGCTTATATCGTTGTCAAGTATGCATTTCAACGTTACGCATACAGAAATGAAAGACATGTTTATGGAAGTACCAATATGTGATAGGATACCAGATCTGCATTAATGATATATCAGACTTCAATTGGAGCATAATTCAATAAACAAAAAAACACTATCATATTGTTTTGCTAAGCTGTTTTATTAAAGGTTTTGTGAAAAAGTGTTCTTAGTAAACTGGGCAAGTTACATGGATATCTAAGACAACATATATGTAATTGCTGGAACAGAGTCAATAGCGCAAAGCGCGAGACCCATAAATAACCTAAAGCGGAGACAGAGGCGCAATCGCATAATAGAAAATGTCGCTAAATGGCAAACAACCCCACGCAACTGGTTTGCAACTTTGGGAGAAAGAAGCCAGTGAGAATCCATGGAGAACCACTTGTTTTATGGTCGGCAATATTTTTGCATGCAGACGTTGTGAAAACTGGAACTGGCTGTGGCTCTGGCTATGGCTATGGCTCTGGCTATAGGAATAGGACTGGGACTTGAACTGGGATTGGAACTGGGACTGAGACTGAGACTGGAGGATACCACTCGACTCTGCTCCGCTCGAGGGCGACAAAAGACGTTAATCACGTTGAGTTATGTGACGTTCTTATATCTGAGCCACCAAAGTGTCACGTACGCATTTGTTCCACCCGAAATGTTTGGGCGGGCTTATGGAGTTGGGGGGCGTGGCATGCTGCCGCTGCTGCTGTCAGTTGGCATTGTTGTTGCTGCTGTTGTTGCTGCTGCAATTTCGCAGTTTTCTTTACTTTCTTTGGCTGTTTGTCGGGCTGTCCGTGTCTTTTTATCGCAGGTTTCCAGCAGCAGCAACAACTTCCACTGCAGATCTCGCATCCCAAAACACATTTTACACCCACTGAGGGTAGACAACAACATATGCCACACACTCCAAGTTTGGCATTTTGAAAAGTTTTTCGTGATTTTTTATACTGTTGTGTTACACAGAGTACAAAAGAGATTTTTCTTTGCTTTTGTCATGTGTGTGTTGTGTTTTCGTTCATTGTTCCTTTTGCCATTGTCAACACTCTTGTGTCTCGTGTTTTGTGTCTCGTTACCAAGCAACATCCTCTCTCTCTCCCCCCCACCCTTCCCCCTCCTGCCACACTTCAACCATCTACTACTCACAGTCTTGTTGCGGCTGTTTTGAGTGCAAATTGCACATTTGTTGGAACAAATGGGAGAAACAATGCCAAAAGCAAAACATTTTTCCACTTGGGATATAGCAGCGAGCGAGCGAGCGAGCGGAGTTCTTCTCATCCAGAAATGAAACGAATAGAGGGGAATTTTCGAATTTGTCTAACCTTCCTTTTCATTTCGCTTAACTTTTCACTTTTTCGACCCAGCCCTGGATAACTTTTGTTGCCGCATATTTTGCTGCTGTTGACAGTTTGACTTATGCGACTTACGCAATCTTGAAATTACTGTTTATAGCATGTGCAGTTGGCTTTTTCTTTATACAACTATATGTATAAATATACATATAAATATACATATAAATATATGTATATATATATAGTATACATAGATGAGATGTCAGCTGTCAAGCTTCATCTGCTGCACTTGATTATCCCTGCTTGCCACAACTTGTTAGCTGCGACTGACATTTATGAAAACCTAAACTTAAGTTCATTTTAGTTAAATATTGCGATGTCTCTGATAATATCAGAATTTTTGACATGGATTTTCAGGTGTTTTTATTAAACATTTTATTTTTTACAATTTCACATATTTTACCTTTAACACAAATCTGACAATCTTTCTGTCTATACTTAATTCTTGATCTGCAGATCCATAAAACAAATACGATTATTATGTAGTTCACCATTATCATCTTTATTATTTTATTAAGCAAGAACTTAGCGGATTGACAAATAAAGTTCAGATCTGTAATGTTTTTATAACTACAGTGCATCGCCAGATATATTATTTATAGTTCATTTAATTTATTACCAATTTTTAAGTAGTCATTGCTCTTTACTACTACAGTACTCACTCGGAAATGAGCACTTTCAAAAACTAGAATTTTCTGAAAATTAGAATTGGATTTCAAAATTACAATCAACTAGAAAGAAATGTTATCTTCAGCGTGCCGAAGATATATACCCTTGCAGATAATATTTTCACAAGAAAACTTTTTTTTCAACTGATTGTCCCTATGGCAGCTATAAGATATAGTTGTCCGATTTTGATAAAATTTGAACAACATGTGAAGAACGTGCTATAATTAAGATATAGTGAGTTTGGTTTAGTTATTTTGAAAAACACAAAAGTTTTTCATACAAAAACTTATTTTTCAACCGATTGTTCCTATGGCAGCTATATGTTATAGTGGTTCGATATGGCCGTTTCTGACATATGTACTGCTTGCAGAAAGAAGAATCATCTGTGCCAAGTTTCATCACGATAGTTCTAAAACTAAGGGATTAGTTCGCATATTAACAGACAGACAGACGGACGGACATGACGGAGAGGTATTGCTGTTGATGCTAATCACGAATATATAAATTTTTTTCTGAGACGTCTGTCTCAATGCGTTTACACATTTCATGACAAAATTATATTACTCTCTGCAAGGGTATAAAAATCCAACTAAATTGCAAAAACATGTTGATTAATCAGTGAATAACATACACAAATTCAAATGATATTATCAATATGCTTTGCTTTTAAGACACTTAAACAATTATGGTTAATTTTACGCTCATCAGAAATGAATTTGTGCGCAAAATGGCAAAAACAAAAATAATACCGATGAATATTAATTACACATTTCAATCAATTTGAAATATATATTTACAAAAACGACGTGCCCGAAATGAGGGCACATCATTTGTCAGGCGCACAACGGGAGGGAAAGACAGGAAGAGGAAGAGTGCATGCACACCCAAAAAACAAAAAAAAAACCAATCCCGAAATTTAATATAATATATATTTGGGTCTTAAATACTTTCGTGTCAGACGGCGACTTGAAGGCGTCAATGGCGTCAGTGAAACTCATCAATTTTCAGTTGGAGAAGGAGAAGGAGAAGGGTGAAGGGTAAGGAGAAGGCAGCGCCGCCAATAATCAAACGTTGTAATTATGTTTTATTTATTTTTATTTATTGTATATTATTCACGTTAAGCTGTGGAATGGGCAACAATTTCACTGATTTATCGTTGATAAATTTTATGAAATTTTTCACTCGACCCTTTCGAAGCTGTTTGGGCTCGTTTTGGCTTATTTTTATATGGCCAGCGGTGTGTTGAGTGGTGGTCAAGTGAAGCAGATAGAAAGAGAGAGAGAGAGAGAGAGAGAGAGAGAAGCGCCTGTGGAAACTCATCAATATCATTAATCATAAAATTAAGTATCATTTATATTAATTTATTATTGTGCGGCTGAAATTTCAACGGCATTCGTTGCAGCTCCTCTGATTTATCACATAATGCTCATTATCATGATGATGTTGTGCTCATTTCGTCAGCGGCCATCTCTTTCCATCTGCTAGCTTTGCATCTCTTTTGCACTCACACGCTATCTCTTTCTACATTTTTGCCCATCATTAATCAGTTTGGTATGCCCAATGAGAGAGGCGAGGGGAAAGATCGACTTGGACTTGGACTTCGACTGTTCGTTTGTCATTAGCTCTGTGTTGTTGTAGTCAATGTTGTTGTTGTTGTTGCTGTTGTTGTTGTTGTTGTGGTTGTTGTTGCCCTTCGTTTCGTGGTGCTTGGGGCGCAGTAATTAATTATGCGCCTTTTGTATTCTACCGACAATTTTCAGTGCTTTATGCTTATGAAAAATTACATATAAATTGGAAACACTTAATCATTTCGATTTACATTTTAATTAAAATATTATATATCAAAATGAGACCCCAATGAGCCAGCAATCGCACTTAATGAGCTTTATCCATTAACATGAGTTGTGTATCGAAACGCAATACAAGTTTCAACTAGAAATAAAGTCCTTAGAACTATTTAAACATTGAACGAATTAAGTTGATTTTTATTTGCTTTTTCGATTTGCAGATATGAGTCTTATTTGTGTCTGTGTGTGTGTCTCTGTGTGTGTGTGTGTCTCTGTGTAATTTACAATATTGGGTGTCAAAGTGCATGCCAATGAAAAATAATAATGGAATGCCTTTGGTCCACAAATCAGGCCGAGAGCATTGGCACTGTCAAGAGTCATTACAACAAACGTAGAACATGGGGCCAAAAAGGCCAAAGGACCAAAAATTAAATCCAAAATACAAAAGCAGAAAGCACACAGAATGAGAGAGAGAGAGAAAACGAATTGGAAAGGCAAAGGCAAAGGCGAAGGCGAAGGCGAAGAATGAACAACGTGCCGGCCAATTCACAATTTAACAAACTAATAAATATTTTTTGGCTTCCGGTGTGCTAAAAAGGATATGCGAGCAAAGCGACTGCAGTCAAGGATGTCGCACTGAAAAATAGAGCGATGCCTTTGGCAACTGCAAAAAGGAGTAGTAGGACGCCATAGAAATATAAATCAAAGGTTGCACTAAACTTTTGGCCTGCTCGATGTCGTTGCCAGGATAACAACAAGGCTCGCGGACAGACAGAGAGGGAGCAAGAGGGCGAGAGAGGGCGAGAGAGGGCTGTTGTGGGAAGGCGACTTTTGCCAGCTTGATAACTTGATAGGTGCTGCATTGTTGTTATTGTTGTTGTTGTCGTCGCTGTGTGTTGTGTTGTTGCCAACAAGGACACTTTGGTGTTGGTTTAAGGAGCAGGAGCAGGCACTGATGCTGCTGCTGCTGCTGGTGCTGGTGCCGGTGCTGGTGCTGCTAGGTCTCCCCGCACATGGCTTGCAACTGCCAGGCTGTCGGATATGCACTGACATAAATTGCTTCAACTGACAACGACAGAGGCATCTTCTGGAAAGAAGGAAGGAGCAGATACTGCAGCTACCAGGAACCTTGCCCCATGATTACTGCTTGCTTTTGCTTTTGCTTTTGCTGTTGCTGTTGCTTTTGCTGGCTGCCAAGGCAATAACTTTTCGCCTGGCCTTCGCTCACCCAAACCCCAACCCCAGCCCCAATCCCAAACTCTACCCAAACTCAACCCAATCCAATCCTTATACTATGCTCTTCGGCTATTTGGGTGTTTGGGGGTAGCCCCGTCTGCGCTTTGGGGTAAAATTAATATTAAAATGGAAGCATCGGCTTCCATCGTTGGACGCATTGCAATGCAAGGACCCCGCATACAGATAGAAGCAGGCAGCGGGGCAGGACTAACGCCAGTCAGTGCCAGGCCAAAGGACATTTCCAATTTATTTACGCTCAGAGGCACTTTGTCTGCCTCGCTGCTGCCTTTGCTGCTCGTACTGCTCGTCCTGCTCGTCCTGCTCCATCCTCAATGCCTTTTCTCTTTGCAGCTACGCTTTTTGCGCTGCGTATGACAGTATTTGTGTAGTCTGTCAGAGAGAGTGAGAGAGAGACCTAAAGAGGGAGACAGTGCAGTAAAAAACGAGCGGTACAACTCTCCAGACTAGTACTAGTTCGCTTTTCCTTTTCTTTCTTCTTTTTTTTTATGTATTTTCACTGAGCTTCGTTCACATTTTGACAGCAAAATGTTCCTTCTGGTTGTGTTAGCGTGAAAAGTGTTGAAAGGTGTGAAAATGAAAATTTACTACTTACCGCTAAGATTTATGCTCTCCATTTTTCTTCACTCCTTTTTCGGCTGGACAAAAGTTGGGCCAAGTGGCGCAAGTGGAGCAAGTGGGGCAAGTGGAGCAAGTGCAGCAACTATGGCATGGCCATTAGACTTTTATGACATGATAACCATGAAGATGTCTTCTGTTTTGGTCAGTTTATTTTGTTGGTGCTGCTCCAAATTAGGACTTCGCCTCGCACGTCGAGTTAAGACTCTTCAACTGTGTTAACTAACTGAAAGACTAGCTTATTTAGTTTAAGCGTTGACAAGCTGAGAAAACTTTAAAAGCAACATTCTAAACTAAATATTTATTTAAGATTGCGTTGATCTACTCCCAGAAGCTTCGCTGGTAACTACTTTTGAAATAAATCTATTAACTTCTGAGAACTTGGTTATTTTTGCGATTTGATGGTTTTTTTTTTCTTTCACAAAAACATATTTGTGACTGTGCATGGCAGCGCACGCTAGTGACGAAGCTTCACAAAGGATTGAGGATTTTCAGCCCTGTTTCGAATTATACTTCCAAATCATTCACAAAGCAAACTTTTTGGAGCAAAATTCAAGTTTTTTTTACCCTTACTTAATTGGAATTCACTTAAGAAAGTATGTTTTACATATTTCCAAGGAATTGGATTCGGAAATGGAATTGATTCTTTTGGTTCATGGTATGCGTTGACTTTTCGAGAATTTTGGCTAGTTTCGAAGCACTAGAGACATTTTAAAATATAGTTAGATTGAACAACGCTAGGAAACACAACTATTTCTCTCTCACAATAAAAAAAATCAATCATTTCTGTTTAGTATTATTCATGTAAGTATATATGTTGTTGCCTAGTCACAAGGATAACATCCTTCAAGATATTAACTTGGATTGATGTTAGTTAATTTACTACTCTTTAATGTCCAAACAGTTCCAAGCCTAAGCCTAAGCCTAGGGCCAAGCTTCAGGCCAAAGCTGCGTCCTGCTCGAAGAAGAAAACTGCAACTAAATCGAAGGCTACAAATACAAAAGAGACCAAGGCAAAGGTAAATAGTCGATCGAAGGCAAAGTGCTCCACAACTGCTAAGCCAGTTTGAAACCAAAAGCTAAGCCCAGAGGCAAATCAAAGGCTACAAAGTGTGCGAAGTCTACAGGAAGTGCTAAGCCGAGAATCAGGAGTGCCTCACAGAGGAAACGCTTTGGAGCTCAGAAGCCACCCAGTTCTGGGCGTAAAATAGCCTTTATCGTTTTTCTTCGCAATTACTTTTTTAAACATTCAGATATCAGCCAGCCTGACCTACTGGAAAGAGGAACAGCTGCATGGGCTAACTAACAAAGTGTGGAGAAAAATAAATTTGTAAAGGAAGTGAGTTACTTAAAGAGATCCTAACTATGCTAAATAAATACAATACAATCTTAACAGGCAAAGCGCAAGCTAGAAGCAGCACAAGCTAAACAATCCGATAACATCTCAAAGGATCCCAAAAAAGAAAGTTCTTAGTTTTGCCAACAGTTAGAAAACAACAAAATTAATTAAACTAAAGCTCTGATTTCTGTGAAACATGTTAGAAAAAAAAATTAATTAAACTTATACACATATATATGCGAATAAAATTGTTTTCATTTTAAAATAATATAGACTAATTTAAATCTTCGATGCAGCTCCGCTAGTTTCTATACTTAACTTTAAGTTAACTTGATATTCAGTTTTTCAGTTCATGAATGAATATGAAACAGTCTTTCATTTGATATATATACCTATGGTACTTTGATCGCCTGTTAGTCAAAGTATTTCTTCTAGAACAATATACATATTCAATATCGTTTAAAATGAAATTAAAATCATATACATCAACTTTAAAATAAGACTTAAAACCAGCTTGAAAACTGTGCAAAAAGTGCCTTCATACGGAAGGACAGACGGATAGAAGGATATTTCACAAACTCAATATACCTATACTATGTTTATACTCCTTTTTTAATTGTTTGAAAAAAAAAGAAGAAAAAAAATGTTTATTGGGCTTGTGAAATGTCCGTCCATTTGTCTGTCCATCCGTCTGCTTGTCTGTCCGTCTGTATGAACGCAGTTTTTTCCACAGTTTTGAAGCTTGAGCAACCGAACTTGATATACATGTTGATATATACCATAGGCAGACAAAGTGTCAAGATCTCCGCCCCACCCACACCCCTTCCCCCAGAAACCGCAAAAACCTATATTTTCCACAGCTTAACAGCTAGAGTAACGAAATTTGGCACAAGGGCTACTAATCACTTCCTTGATTGATCTGACTAAAAAAATTTGGCCACGCCCACCCCCGCCTCCACAAATGAGCAAAGTGTGTATCTTCCACACACTTTCAGCTAGAATCATCAAATTTTTGCAGGTTGACTTCTGTGGGTCTATTTTAAAGATTGGATAAAAATAATTTTGCAACGCCCACCCCCGCCCTTGCAATCGAGCAATGTTTGTGTCTCTCAAACCTGTAGAACTGTGCGAACCAAATTTAAATTGATGGTAAAACTTGAAAGATTTGAGCAAAAATTCAATTGCCACGCTCACTTCTGACTCCACAAAGAGGCGACAAAAAGAGTATATCGCAGTCGGGTGCATCCGACTGCAACGTTCTTACTTGTATCAATTTTGTAAAAAAAAGAGTATATTTATCGAACAAGTCAGTCGCGTTTTGAGCCTCCACATTCCAAATGATTTCACAGAAAAGTGTGTAGCATACTTTTAGGAGCAGCTCAAAATTATTATAAAATTATTTATAAAGTCAGCATTTGCAGTTGAACAGAGTGCAGAGTTTTTTGTTTTGAGGAACATTTCACAAACATTTGCTAGCAATTATTGATTTATGATTTGCTATTGATTTGTTGAAGCATCTAAAAGTAAAGATTGCAATTATTTGATCATACTAACACCGGGAACAATAGCAAATGTAAAAGGATACAGTGCACTTTGGATGTTCGTCCTAGCTCAGAATTATGTCAGATTGGAAAGTTTTAGTTTGCTGTCTATCAATCTATTTGCTGTCATCGATTGGCATCCTAACTTGACACAAGGCCACAACAACAAGGATATCAAATCTATGTGACACGCACATGATAAATTATTGTGTGTAGCAGGCGATGAAAGGACAAGTTTCGAGATCGCAAGGAGATGGTGGAAAGGAGCAAAGGAGCAAAGATGCAGCTAGCCATGAACTCTGCTCCTTTTTGACTACACTCGGCATGCCGACAGTTGTGTGTTGCAGTCTGCACTTTGGCACAATTTATATTTAAAAGGCAAAAAGGACACGGAGTGCAGCAAGGATGCATGTAAGGATTGCACACTGGGCGGGCCAAGAAGACGAAGAAATGTGTCCGGCAGCTTTGAAGTGCGACGCGTAAGTGGAGCGGTAAACAAGTCGCTACCCGAGAGAAAGGAGCAGCTGCAGGAACAGGAGAAGGAGCAGAAACAGAAGAGCCGGGATGAACTCTCGCCCCCAGTGGCTTGGCCACGCCCAGTTGGGCAAATGTTTGTTGCAACGGGCAACGGGCTCAACGGGCGGCGCCATTTACCAAGTGTCAAAAGCAAAGCTAAAGCCATTGTCGACATGACTTTGGACAACAAGAGCAACAACAACAACAACAACAGCAACAACAATAACAACAACAACAGTTGGCCAAAAGTGAAATGCTTTGTTGGCAATTGCTAAGGAGTTGCCAGAACTTTGGGTCTTGGCCCTTGTCTGCAGGCTGGAGAACAGCATGTGTCAACTTTGCTGGGGATTTTGCTCTCCAGTGCCAGGGCGGGCAAGGGGCGAGTAGGGGTGTGGAAGCGAGCGAGAATGAAGCGTTAGAAAAGTGGGTGACAAGTAACCGGAAAATGTATTTTATTGTTTGCATCCGGAAATTTCGTTTCGCCATCCTGCACGCCCCCTTCGGCGCCCCCTCCCCCCTCTCTCGTCCCACCGCCTCTGTCACTGCTCTCAGTGCCAGTCTCAGGCCACAGTTCCACAACGTGCCACTAAATTTGTCGAGTAATTGATGATACTGCACTTTTTCCGAATTGAATTGACTGTGAACGAGAAGCAGGCAAAATCAGAACGAAAGTGCCAACAAAATATATACACAATTTTTCCAAATTCCACTTTCGCAGCAATTCCACAGTATAGCGTGTAGAATTGTTGCTTGAAGCAAGTTATAATAACAATCTTGAGTTGCCTTATGCATTTCAAATAGTTTTTTGACAACCCCTAAAAGTATGCTTTACTTTTTTTTGATTTGTCATTCATTCGAAAGTGGAATTCGGAACAGGCCTAAGCGTTGTTTTTTAAACATTTAACATTGACCATATTTAATAATAATTATGATCTTATATTATATAAGTACTTGCAAGTAGGAATCATTGTTCGAAAATAGATTTCTGGTATCAAAAGAGTTTCAAATAGGAATCATTGTTCGAAAATGGATTTCTTGTATTAAAAGTGTTTTTCTTTTTAACATAAATTTGAATCAAACTCAGCATTTGCATATTTTATTATTATGCGGATAGAATTAAACGCATATGATCACTTTATGATACAAAATGATCCAATGATAAGTCTTACACAAAGATATTGAATTCGAATCAGTTACATTAAAATATATAAAGCATACTTTCAGGAGCGTATGGAAATAAATGGAACGTTAAAGAAAACAAGGCTTCGTTATTTTATCGTGCTCAAAAAAGTAAATAAAGGCCGGTTCCGAATTCCACATACGAAATATTTTCACAGAAAAGATTTTGACATTCTTTTAAGAATAGAATAAAAACCTTTCGTAAGTTCTTTCTTTCAATTTTGATACGCGCCTAAAAGTATGCTTTTCATATTTCTATGCAATTAATTCGCAAGTGAAATTTGGAACAGGGCTGTTAGTTTGCTTTGCGTTTGATTTGAAAGTGGAGCTTAGAACAGATCTGTATCATATCTTTGACATTAATAGTTTTTTTTTTTCGAATTCTTTACCGTTGCTACGAATATTTTCTAGAAAATTTGTTTTAAAATCGAAACAGCAATTATTATGCTGTCTAAACAATTATGATGCTTAATATAAGTATGAAGTTAGATATAACTAGATATAAAAACAGTTAGCAAGCTACTTCTTTTCCCCCTCAATGCAGTGTGAACATGCCACAACATGGTTGATTTGCACACTGTGCTGAGATTCTCTCACACCTCTTGAGTTGAACTGTGCTGGATGGCTAGATGGATGGATGGATGCTATGCCAAGTTGATAGATTGTCCAAATGAGTTGCGTATGAACGAACGAATGAATGAATGAATGAAGGAATGAACGAGCCACGCGATGCTGCCTGCTGCCTGCTGCCTGTTTGACGCTGCCGAGATTGATGGCCAAAATGGCTGTTGAAACAACGAGCAAACCCAAAGAGAGAGAAAGAGAGAGATAGAGTTATAGAGTGTGAGAGAGAGAGAGCAACTGAGGGCTGCATCATCTCAGCGCTCAATGAAGAAAAATAATCACCAACATCATTTATTTTCCGTTTTGCCTGCCGCCGCTGTACAACACACATCAATCTTTGTTGTTGCCAAAAGTGGGCAGCAAAAACAACAACAACAACTATCGACCATGACCATGCCAAGCTGATGTGTATATATATATATATATACCGTATACTTTTGGCGCTTGACAGCTACTGACGGGTGGAACGCCAAAGCTTTGGCTTGGCACAGCTGACAGACGACGACTTTTGACGTTTGTCTGCAATTAACGGATGTGCTCGACTCCTACTACCAACTTTCCACCCTGCCTCCGCAGCCCCTGCAGCAGTGTTGAAAAATGGCTGCAGCTGCAGGTGAAAATGGGCACAGCGAGTGTTGCCTAATGACATGACAAGCGTCGAGCTGAGCTGCCATACCCAACTCCAACTCCATCTACCATCTACCAACTCCATCTCCCATCTTCATCTCCATCTCTCCAATCATTTAAATCATTAATTTCAATGCCCACACACGCGTACTTAGTACACGCTGAATGGGGCATAAGAGGGGGGCATTGAGGGGAGGGGGGCTGTATATCTGTCTAGCTTCTTGTTTGCTAAGACTAATTTGTACGATGCCCGGGATGCCCACTATTTTAGCCTGGCAGGCTAAATTTGATCCTTGCTGTGAGGCGACGGCTCGTTATGTGACTTGGGTTTTTAGCTGCAAGTCACTTGAAAAGTCGTTTATCATTTTGCGAAATTTGTGCTTTTTGTGTGTGCCCCCAAATGGTGGCAGCGTTCGCCGAGTGTGGCACAGTCGAAAGCTGAGAGAATCCATCACGCATGGCGAATGGGGCAACAACAGCTCACAGCAACAGCCGCATCAATGTCAACGTCAGCCAGGACGTGAACGCGGACAGGCGAAAGAAAAGCCACCCAACTGGATAGAATGATGGGCGGAGTGGGTGTGGCTTTGGCACTGCTTGTGAATGTGATTGTGAATGTGAATGTGAATGTTTTCCTGTAGATGGATGAGCTGTGCCGCAAGTCAGCGAACGAAAGTGCTTTACGATTAGAGGCATATGCTTTTTAATTTGAATGTCAGTGCGGACTAAATGAAAGATTAGAGCGGAAGTTGGCTTTTAGTTGATCAATTTATTTCCAAAGCTTACAAATGCCAGGGATTCTTAAAAACATACATATGTATATATGTTTATGATTATGCAAAATAATGCAAAAATATTGTTCAGAAAATCTTTGAATTCGAGAAAAACTGACAAACTAAAAACTTGAAAATAGACACACTCAGAACTGATTCGGTTTCTGTATTTAATTTATTTCAAAGGCTAGAATTAACAAGGGTTCTGTGAAACGTACATATTTTAATGACGTTATTCGAAATAAAACAAAACAATTTAGCAGAAAAGTGTAGAATTTGAAAAAATTAGCCATATTTAGGCCTGATTCAGTTTCCATTTTCAATTTATATAGAAAACATTGTTGTTCTAGTCAAACTTAAAATGTTTAAAGAAACATAATCAGGCATGATGCGGTATCTATATTCGTAATAATTTTTGAGAACAAAAATGTTCTCTCTATATCACAATTTTCGCTTTTGAACAGATACTGCGGACCCATTAGTTCAAGGCATATAGAAAAATCGAAATATTTAGTTTATATTTACTTTAGCTTTATCTCGCCGATAAAACCGGAATAGGTCCAATTGTTGTTCAGAAAGAAGAGCAAAGTAGATTTAGCGATGAATATCTGTCCTATTTGTCTGTTTTCTCAATTTTAAAAGGTTTCTACAACTATATTATAACTAGATATATTAGGTATACATATAGCTGCTGTAGGAAAGAAAGGAAAAAAAAAACAAACAGCATTACAATTAATTTATTAATTAAGATAAAATTGATCAACGTTGGATAATTGATCCATGAAATACCTTAAAAAAGTATTTGCATCGAACAAAATCGAACCTCAACATAATTTCAAATGTTTATTCAAAGTATAAAATACTTTTTAAACTTATATTGTATCTTTTTTTTATTTAAAAATAAAAACAATCAGGCAAACTGATTAAAGTACGTTTGAAAGCGTTAAAAAATACATTTAACGCGGTTTCAAATTTTGCGCGCAACTATTTTCAAATAAGTTTAAATAAAACTTGCTGCCAACTTCACGTCAATACATGTGTAGCCAACTTCACGTCGTTACATTCGCAGCCAACTTAACGTTGCGCATTTTTGTGCTCGCGTGAAGTTGGCTGCGCAAGTAACATTCAGAAAAGCTCAAGCAGAGACACGAACCAGCACCACGCGTGCAGTTGGGACACAAGCCTTGCGGTAAAGCACAAAGTTCACAATTCAAAACAGCGCGGGAAAGTCTTTTTCTTCTTATGAAGAAACGGAAACGAAAAATTGTAAGCTTTTAATTCTGTATTTAAAATAAATATCACTTGTTACAAAAATATCAAAAAAAGGTCTCGCATATACAAAGGCAACAAAAAATAATATATATAAAAAAGATATATTATTTTTGAAACAAATTTCTTCATATAGCTCGAACAAAAGACACACTTCGGTTAACATTCATTAGGGCCATTCACATCTTTGCTTTTCGAGGATGCCCGCTCGCCAGATATGGTCCAGTAGTTAATCCTGCTTGTAATCCTGCTGGACGACGAGAGCTTTGATATTTATAATTTCCTGCAATATACTCTGTACATTGATCTATATTATCTGACTCTTCTACTTACAGCGAGATTGTTGATAGCTTCACCTTGGAAGATTGCCACCATCGGCATCACTATTCAGACATTGACATTCAAACTATTTCCAATGCAAATTTTGGCATGCAGTATGAAATAATAAAGAAAACCTGGGAACAGTTTCTGTTTACGTTCAGAAAACCGTTTACAGCAACCGTTTGATTGCTGGAATCAGTTCCCTGAATGTGACTCAGAAGTTCCAAGGCTTTCTATATCATTTCATATTGCATAAGGAAAGTAACGTTGGATATAATTTGCCTGTCAACAGCAAATAGCATTCCAATAAAGACAATATTCCAATGAGGAGCTGTCAATAATCTCGATATAAGAAGAAGAGTCTGGTAATATAGCTCAGTTTCTAGAGAATGTTGCAGCGAACGATAAATATCAAAGTCTTCGTCGTCCTGCAGGATTACAATAGGCTTTCTTCAGGAGAATATCAACATGAATATCAAGGACTTCTTCAGTTGCCAATCCTGTTGTCAATAGTACGCTTTCTTCAGGAGAGGAGTCTGATAACTTTATCCAGTGAATGCAGCCCCTCAACATGAATATCAAGGACTTCTGCAGTTGCCAATCCTGTTGTCAATAGGTTTTCTTCATGAGATTAGCTGGATAGGAATTGGATTGAGGTCTCCGGTTGTTCCACCAATGGCATCGCCTCCAATAAACGAAGGAATTGCTAAAGAGTCCAACAATACTTTGAAGCATCTTTCATCAACTGCTGTGGCACACTTTAAGGATATACAGGTTATAATTTGTTTGAATAATTAGCTTAAATACTCACTGAAACGATTGTGGGAGCAAAATATTAAAATAAGAAATTTACTTTTAAATAAGCTATTTTTAATAAAAACTAAACTTTTTTAAAAATTTAGAAGAACTGAAGTGTTGTTCACTGTTGACGAACTTAGTTAAGACTGACTATATGTAGATTTACTCTGAGGCTCCTAAACTAGAAAATTTCTGAAAAGTCAAAGTCTACTAGGTTCTTGAATAATATTGAGAAATACCGTCCAAGTCCTCTGACTGAACTGCTTTATATCCGAAACTATTAACTAACTTTATAAAATGTAAGAGACTGATTATAAGACTTATCTATTGGCTTTGGTTTTTAATAATTTTGAATATTATAATTTTGAATAAAGAAACCTAATTGCATAAAAAATAAACGATTAATTGATGTATTCTAATTCAATTTTATTCCTTTTGCAATTGATAAATTGTCAACTTGATCAGCATATTAAAAAGTCCTTGAACATGTACAGTCAAAACAACAACAATATGCGTCACATCAATCAGGTGCGACAAACACTTTGGCTATTGGGTAAAAGACTTGGCCAAGACTGTCTCTGAGCCACTAAATGCCGTTAAATGGAGACGCAGCGCGCGTTAAGCCAACTTGCAATTTCAACTTGCAACTTGCAGCTAGCTGCAACTGCAACTGCAACGAGCTCTGCGTCTGCTGCTGCTGCATTGGCTGCCTCTGCTGCGTCCTCATAGATGCTTCCTGTTTGATAAATTCAAAAATCAATTGAATTTGCCCGAAAGGCCGACGCGCCATGCAGTCAAAGAGACAGATTCGCGGAAAAGCAGCTGGAAGCTGCTTCAAAATCTTGCTGAGTGCCAGCGATGACCATGCTCCGAGTTGCTGAGTCACTGCTAAGCTACTTAAAAGTGATAAGATGTATGTGCAACTGAACTATATATATATATCTCATATACATACTTCATTTATTCATTGAGTTTCAACATGCTTTTAATTAAAGCTCTTAACTATATCAGCAGACTGTCGTTTAAGTAACCGATTCATTCAAGTAACCCATATGCCATGAATGAGCTTGAAAGCTTGCTATTCTAATCATTCTACAGATAAGGCATGGGAAAGTCAATTCAAATGAACTCCGAACTTTATTTTAACTACTCTTCCGAATTCACTTTAGTAGACATTCGTCTATTTAGATGAGTTGTTTATGTGACCAATTCATTCAAGTAACCCATATGCCATGAATGAGCTTGAAAGATTGGAGCTCTGTTTCAAGTTCCGTACGTATTTAAAAAATAGATTCAAATGAACTCTGAACGTTTTTTATATTACTCTTCCGAATACAGTTCAGCAGATTGTGATCTAGTTAGATGAGCTGTTTTATAGTCAGATTCATTCGAGTAACCCATATGCCATGAATGAGCTTGAAAGCTTGCAATTCCAATCATTCTACAGATAAAGCATGGGAAATGCAATTCAAATGAACTCCGAACTTTATTTTAACTACTCTTCCGAATTCACTTTAGTAGACTATCGTCTACTTAGATGAGTTGTTTCATTCAAGTTATCCATATGCCATGAATGAGCTTGAAAGCTTGCAATTCCAATCATTCTACAGATAAAGCATGGGAAATGCATTTCAAATGAATTCCAAACCTTTTTTTAATTTCTCTTCTGATTTCGTTTAAGTAGACTGTCGTATATGAGATGTCGTATATTAGATGAGCTGCTTAAGTGACCGATTCATTCGAGTAACCCATATGCCATGAATGAACTTGAAAGCTTGCAATTCAAAGCGTTGCTTAGTTAAATCATTTGATTGCCTAATTCTAATTCCGTTAGTATGAAAAATGTAAAAACTAATAATTCCGAAAGTTTTCTAAATATTGATTTCGAATGATGTCTTTTTCAAATTCAAAGAGAACCAAGTTTCACATGGAGTTGTAATATCAATTAAAAATAAAAAAAAAAAGAATTTAAATAGTAGTTAGTTAAATATGTTAAAGCTGTATCTACCACTTTATTAATTTTTAGTTTGAATACTTGGCATTTATCTAAGAACATTGTCAAGTAAGAATTGTGATTGAAAGAAAGTGGTTTGGTAACAGTTGAGAACATAGCGCTCATCTCTAGAATATTATTTTATAGATTTTCATTTTGGAGCCCACCAAGCTTCTCCCCTTGCTGGCATCCATTGGCCATGCAAATAAATCACTGTAGAAAATGCATTCGATGAAAAAACGCGACGCATAAGTGCTGCCAAATAAATTTTGCAATTTATTTATTGCAGAGGCAGCTTCTCTGGTTGGCTGCTGTTTCAAGTCTGGGCCTTTTGGGATCGGGTTCGGACTCGGATTGGGGTTCGGGTTGGCTTTGGCTTTGGCTATCGGCAAAGTGCGCATACAAAGTATTTTATTTCATTGGCAGCAAATTGGCAATAAGTGAAATTTGTTGGCCATCTCTCGGCAGGTGTTTTTTTTTGTTTATTTTTTTTTCTTTTTTTTGGCCATATTGCCATTGCAGGAAGTTCGTTGGGAGCGCCGTTGCTTTTGGAGTACTGGCAATTGGAAAACTAGGTTAGCAGCAAAACAGCAAACGGGGCGTGGCAATGCGGCTTATTTATAAACGTTACTTAATACGAGTGCGCAGCTGTGCAGGCACAGGTGATTTGGCTAAAGATGAGTGCAACAATTCGAACAGAGAGAATTTTGTGACCCATTTTTTGTAGTTATTGTTAACATTCACTTTATTATTTATTGTAATGCTGCACAAATAAATCAGTTGTCGCGAGCCAAAGTGCAAATGAATTAGCATTTTTACTTAGCAGCTAACCCACCATCACCCCCCACCCTCCACCCACGTTTTTTGCTTGTTGCATACGCATCATTAGCCCCAAAAGGCAGCGTCAAGTGTAATTTAACCGTTAACAAAAGCCTATTGTGCGGCACACAGGCAACAAGCTGCAAAGGTTTTGTTGTTGTTGTTGTCTGGAAAGGCTTTTACCAGAGCCAAGAAAAATGCTTGTGTCGTATAACAGACGCAAATTGATTGAGCTCGGCGAGAGTCGCCAACTTCAGCGCCCAGCTCCAAACTCCCAGCTCCAGCTTTAAGTCCAAGCAAACAGAGAAAAAAGAACTTGGCTAATGACCGCAAATTAACACCGAGAAGCAGCTGGAGACGAGTGTCATTAAGCCGAGTGTTTGCCAGTTAAAAACTGAGCTAAACCAAGCCACTTCTCAAACAGAGAGAGAGAGAGAGATAGACATAGTGTGTGTCAGAGTGAGAGAGAGAGAGAGAGCGAGGGAGGAGGGAAGTTGCTTGGCTTAGGCTTCAAGTGCTTGCTGGGCTTTTAGCATATCTTCTAATAGATCGCCAAGCTGGCAACTTCCCATTTTCTCAACTTGCCAACTTGGCATACTTAACTTACGAGCACGACCAACAACAACAACAACAACAACAACAACATTAACAACAACAACAACTTTGCAACTGACCAACTGCATTCTATGGTCTTTTGCCAACTCTTTGGCCATATAAGTTAGTTGCAAATGCGCTACTGACAGCCATTTATAATTCACTGATTGAGGAAATACCTCTCGCAAAACTCGGAGGGAACTTCATTTTTCAGGTTTCATGTTTCATGTTTCATGTTTATCATGCTTTCAATGTCACTTGTCAATTTATGTTCCTCCTAGCAAATATGCATAGTTAAAACCCATTTAATAAATGTGTTTTCTTCCTTCTGATTACGCTTCATCAATATTAATTCAAAGCTTAATTCGCCTTTTATCTATTTGAAGTATCCAAAGTTACAACTTTATATTGAAACGCCTGTATTTCTACATTTTATACAAGAAACCTAGTAGACTTTGACTTTTCTGAATTTTTCTAGTTTAGGAGCCTCAGAGTAAATCTACATATAGTCAGTCTTAACTAAGTTCGTCAACAGTGAACAACACTTCAGTTCTTCTAAATTTTTAAAAAAGTTTAGTTTTTATTAAAAATAGCTTATTTAAAAGTAAATTTCTTATTTTAATATTTTGCTCCCACAATCGATTCAGTGAGTATTTAAGCTAATTATTCATACAAATTATAACCTGTATATCCTTAAAGTGTGCCACAGCAGTTGATGAAAGATGCTTCAAAGTATTGTTGGACTCTTTAGCAATTCCTTCGTTTATTGGAGGCGATGCTATTGGTGGAACAACCGGAGACCTCATCCAGTTCCTATCCAGCTAATCTCATGAAGAAAACCTATTGACAACAGGATTGGCAACTAAGGAAGTCCTTGATATTCATGTTGAGGGGCTGCATTCACTGGATACAGTTTTCAGGCTCATCTTCTGGAGAAAGCTTACTATTGACAACAGGATTGGCAACTGAAGAAGTCCTTGATATTCATGTTGAGGGGCTGCATTCACTGGATAAAGTTATTAGGCTCCTCTCCTGAAAAAAGCTTACTATTGACAACAGGATTGGCAACTGAAGAAGTCCTTGATATTCATGTTGATATTCTCCTGAAGAAAGCCTATTGTAATCCTGCAGGACGACGAAGACTTTGATATTTATCGTTCGCTGCAACATTCTCTAGAAACTGAGCTATATTACCAGACTCTTCTTCTTATATCGAGATTATTGACAGCTCCTCATTGGAATATTGTCTTTATTGGAATGCTATTTGCTGTTGACAGGCAAATTATATCCAACGTAACTTTCCTTATGCAATATGAAATGATATAGAAAGCCTTGGAACTTGTGAGTCACATTCAGGGAACTGATTCCAGCAATCAAACGGTTGCTGTAAACGGTTTTCTGAACGTAATGCAGAAACTGTTCCCAGGTTTTCTTTATTATTTCATACTGCATGCCAAAATTTGCATTGGAAATAGTTTGAATGTCAACTGAAACTGAATAGTGAGTCCGATGGTGGCAATCTTCCAAGGTGAAGCTATCAACAATCTCGCTGTAAGTAGAAGAGTCAGATAATATAGATCAATGTACAGAGTATATTGCAGGAAATTATAAATATCAAAGCTCTCGTCGTCCAGCAGGATTACAAGCAGGATTAACTACTGGACCATATCTGGCGAGCGGGCATCCTCGAACAGCAAAGATGGGAATGGCCCTAATGAATGTTAACCGAACTGTGTCTTTTGTTCGAGCTATATGAAGAAATTTGTTTCAAAAATAATATATCTTTTTTATATTACCTTTGTTCTTTTTATATGGGAGATCTTTTTTTAAAAAATTTGTTTCTAGTTTCAGTGATATCTATTTGAAATACAGAATTGCAAACATTCGCTCCAGAATTGTCAACTTTCAATATATGAAAATGGAACTTCTTGTATATTATAAACGATAGTTTGGCAACACTCTAGCTTCAAAACTGTCGAAAGAACTGACGGACAGACGGATGGACAGGCGGACGGACAGACATTTCATAAGCAAAATTTGAAGAATAAAATGCTATGAATTCTGGACAGATAATTCTATAATTGGCAAGTCCATTTTGTTTCTGTGTCTACTATATATGTTTACTTGTTGACAGAGGAGTATATTTTCGAAATATTTATACAACAAGTTGAATTACATTGGTGTGTTAATAGTTTGAAGCGAGGCGATGAAATGAAACCCTTTCTTTAAAATATGTCTAGGCATATCTATTAAACGAGTTTTCTGATGCAAGTCACAATTTGCAAGTTGAAGCAACTGTTGATCAAACATACCAAAGAAATAGAAAATGTGCATGAAGTTCTTGCAGTTTGTTTGCTGTGTATGCAAATTCCATGGTCAAGTGATCAAGTGGTTCACTATGCCAGCAATTCTATGGGTTTTGCAGCAATTGCCAATTGCAATTGCAACTGGCGCCCAAAATCTGTTGCATGACTGCAGACGACAGAGGACAGACGACAGACTGGTCGAGAGGCTGAGGTGCTCCAATTTTAGTTCTTTCACTTCTGGGATTCGTAAAACGCACCACCAGCACCACCATCAGCAACGATTGATCCACTGATCCGGTCATGCAAATCGTCGCCGTTGCGCCTCTTGACTGGCGTTGGCTGCTCCTTGTTGATCCAGTGATCCGTCCAAGCGTGAGCTTGAGAGCCAGATACGCTTGGTTGGCATTTGGAGTGACCTGAGGCGCCACTTGCCACTTGCCACTTGCCACTGGTTGCATTGCTTCAAGCGAATCTTGGGCAACTTTCGCGTTCCATTCCCATTCCCACTGCGATTGGGTAAAAGCATTGGAAAAGCGCACTCAGTTGACCCTAATCGATTGTCACTCGCTTTGGCATTTGCTATAGTAGCAGCTACCGTTATGTGGATTTTCTATGAATGTGGGTTCATCAGCGCTGCTATATGAAAAAGCAAAATAAAAAAAACCTTTGAAATGCAGTTTAACTTTTACTCAAACGAAAAAGAAAAAAAAAAAACAAAACTGCAAAGTCATTTCTAATTGACCCACATATAACATACTAGACGAAGCTGCGAGTGTCTCATAATGCAATGATTGATGTCATTCTGGTTTGCCCTTTTTTCTTCTACAGTCTAAAGAAAGATCCAAAGTTCCTAATTGGGTCAACTATTGATAACTGCTGCATTTAGTCGCCAATCAAAATTCAGTCTTTTTTTTATTTCCCATACAACCAAAAAGCAACTCTTAAGCCTAAGTCTCGGGAAATGTGTCAAGTGTGCCTGCGGTCTTTCAGTTTTAGTTCAGCATGCAAATTACGAGTACATTTAACTAAGGCAACCAGTTTTGCAGAATCTCTTTAGATTGTTGAACGCATTGGTAGGCTTCAGATAACGAAGCCATTGACCGTGCAACAACCACGACATTTTAATGCCACCAATCATTTACACCTGTTGCAAGCTCGACATTTTTAACTGAGTAATACGCTTATGCTTTAGTTGATGTAAGTTGTTAGAAATTGATGAAATCTAACAATTTACAATCTTTTTTTTACTTTCTAGAGCAGATCAACTGCAATCTGCCAAAATTACTTTTTGCCCTTATTTTGTTCATTTTTAGATCGTTTTCTCTTTAATATTTACGTTGTCAAATAAAATGATACTTGATGAAAACTATTTCATAAACATTCAATAACAACAAGCACTAACTAACAAATACGACAAGCGATTCATTTAACTATCTTAATTGTTAATATTCAAGTACAAAGTCAATGGAAATCTTGTAACGTTCGCGATGTAACGTTCGCGATAGTTGCAAATTTTCTTTTAAAAAAAACTATCCAAATTATTTCAAAATGATAAATAAATATTGAAAACTATATTATTTCTATATAGTTTAAAATGATTTTCTATTAAATATTTCATTCATATTCGCAGACTTTTTCACATTTGCAGATTTTGTCAAACGAGACTTTTATGTTTTGTAACGTTCGCGATCGCTAGTTTTTCTTAAATATTCTGAAAACGTCAAAGCAATGGAATTTGACTTTTACATTGAAAAATAGTGCACCTAACAAGCAAGGAACAAAATTTTAAAAAATATGTTTTAGTTATTTTATTTTCAATGTAAGTGCGTACGAATGTAACGTTCGCGAACCTGTAAGTGCCCATATATTATTTAAATTTTACAGTTTTTAATGATGATATTCATATGTTTGAATAATTTATAGAATTATTCTTATTAAATAGTAAGTATATAGTACATATATACTAAAATTAACTCAATTAGGAATCAGAATCAGCAATTTATAGATGTCCGACATATGTTGACATATTCACAGCTTTGGTGGCGTCCCAATCTTCCTTTTTCTTATAAACAAAATTGAATTTATATTGCTAAACTTAGTTAATTGATATCCAATTGATTTGAAGTATGTCAAAATAGTTTAAAAATATTGTAGAATCTTTAAAAAATATTATACTAAATCGTAATCCAACTATTCAACTAAATACAATTGAATATTTTTCTTCACTTCAAACTCAACTTGAAATGTGGTGAGTCTGCTGTAAATGATCTGAGTGCTATCTTGGAAGTTGCAGCAGCTTGTGCTCTGTGATTAGACTAGTTTTTTTCTATATAGTTTTTTTTTTTTTTTTTTAATTTTCATGTTGTGTTTAAATATTTTGAGCCACACCTGTGCCATAACAAGAATAAACATAGCAACACAGCACACTGAACTGAACGCGCCTTTGGAGTTAAGCACTGTTCTTGTTTGAAGTCAAGTAAAACCAGCTGGAAGCCAAATTTAACGATGACATAAATACTACAGATAACGAGCAGGTAAGCGAGCTTTCAAGACCCACCCAAGTGCAGGACATGATCTATTAGCACTCGTAGAAAAGCATATTTAATAAAAGGATTTGACACTCTATACTCCACTTTTGAAATGGCATCTTTTCGGCTATATATATCATTAATTGGGTTTGGTTTAGATTAAGCATCTATTTCGAACTGGTTAACAAAAGTTATCGAAACCTTCTTGGAATATATTCTAGAAGTGCATTGTTAGCTATCGTTCAAGTAAATGAAAAGATTTGTAGTAAATACATAATACGCCATTCCAAATCTGTGAACTTTATCACTTGTGCGTACATTTTCCTCACTCTTTCCCAACGATTTTCTTAGATAGACCTTGAAATCTGAGTTTGAAGTAGAAATGGAAAAGGAAACGGGAAGAAAATTCGATTCCGTCCCGCCAGTCGCGTGTGCCTATTTTGGGAACATGCAGAAATCCCGCCCACCCGCTCTTTTTAAAATCCTTTCTTGCGCCTTTTTCTCTCATTTTCAGTGCAGAGGGGGGGGCAAAAAGAAAATTTCTAAAATTTCCGATCGAATTTTCCAAAATTGTATAATAAAGTTGCTCATATTTTTGTACGCTTGGCTTTTAAAGTGAGCTTGAAGCAAATCTCAACTTTCGCTCATGCAACCTTGACCACCCATTCTCCACCCAGAGCTCTGAGTTTTCCAGAAATTGGGTATGTAGTCATTGTTGCATTTTCATATACATAGAGCTTTGAAAATGAATTTGAAATAAATCGCACAAAAACTCAACTTTCGTCCTGTTTACCAAACACTTTCCAACCAGGGGATTGAATTTTTCGGATAATTGGTATGCAGTTAAACAAAAAATTAAAAATTTAGCCTTCAAGCTCTTATGGTGTGGGCTGTGTGAAACTTGTAAATCAGTCAGTCAATCAGTCAGGCGGAACACTTTTATAAATATATATAAATAGCTAAAGAAAGGAAATTAAAACTCTGAAATAAAAATTTCGAAAATGCGCGCAAATAAGTAAAAACAGACAAACTCTCATCACCCAGTTACATACTACATAATCTAATTCATGAACTTCATGTGGCGAACACATTGCATCTGTCTTTCAAGGAGAAACAAACAAATAAATGAAGTGCTTAAAGTAATTACAAACGATTGCCAAAAATTAGCTTATATATTTGTAAGCCCCTCCATAAGAACATGTGTCTCCCAGTGGTTTTTTATAGACAGATAATCCTGTTTAATTCTTTGCTCCTCATTAGACAAATAGCATACTTCGTCAAACTGATGCACACAGGAGTATATTTGTAGTTGCTGTTGTTCAACATTTGAAACTTGCCCCTGTCTTCAAAGTTGCCCAAGTTGTTGTAGCTGTTGTTGTATTTGTAGTTGTTGTGGTTGTTCTTGTTGTTGTTGTTGTCGCTGGTAACTGGAGCAATAATCATGCAAACCACAGTTAAATGAAGTCGCGCATGGAGACCAGAACAGTTGAGAAAATATATACAAAAATATAAATAATTTGAGTATAATCGATTTCAAGATACCCTGTATTTGCACTTGAAATATATATTACGAACAGGACTATATATATTCAAACATTAGAAAAATTCTATAAAAGAATATCAAACACAAATATTTTTAAAATTTTTATTGATTTTCGATTTGGCGAATGAAATAGATCCTGACTTACATATGATACTTGGAAATACTCGTTCTTATTAAAATTAAAAAGAATTGATATAGAAGTACTTAGGAACTGAATTCAGCTCAAGTATATAGTATATATATATATATGTTTGTTATACCCTTTGCAGTCACAGTTTTTTTGGGGTACAGGGTATATGAAAAAAAAAAAATAAAAATAACAAGAGAAACTAAGTAATTGCAAGTTGAAGATGAAGAATTTCTTTGGAAATTATATTTTACAATTCAGTGAAAATGCCTTAGAATTAAGTTCGGAGCTGCGCGTTTTAATCATTGGTTGCATGCAACCAGCTACAAACTACAACGGGAACTTGTTGCACTTGTTGCTGCTGTTGTTGTTGCTGTGACTGTTGGTGTTGTTTATGCTACACACACGAGTGGGCAACTACATGCAACCACATCCACTGGGTGGTTTTGGGAGTTGCTTGTCATTATCTCGTTCGACAGCATTAATCAGCAAGCAGAGCAATAGAAAAAAAATAGAAAAAAAAAAAAAAAAAAACAACCACGACAGACTGATAGAAATTGGAAAAGAGAGAATGATAGTTTAAGAGAGGGGCAAGTGAAAGGTAGGTAGAAGCTGCATGCCAAACAGAGCAGCAAATTTACTGATGCTCCAAGTTTTCTATGCAACAACAACACCCCAACTCAAAATCATTGCCATTTGAATATATATATATACATATATAAATATTTTTATATATATATACAATATTCAATTATGTTACGTTTGCAATTTTCGCATCCTTTTATGCTCATTTTTTTATGTTTTTATTTTTTTGTTTGATTTTTAATCTAAAGCGAAACTCGAACGTCGCGTGCAGTTAACGAGATTTTGATTTATGGCATTTCTATAATTCAAAAATTTTTAATGAAAATTTACACTGTCGCCGCCAGTCAACTGTTCTATGAAGATTTATTGCTGCCAATTGACACCCGCCTCCATCTTTGTAGACGCGCCTGTCAATTGGCGGGGTTTCCGCAGTCGCAGTCGCAGTCGCAGCCGCAGCTAAGTAAATTGAATTGAAATTGAGTTTCTTCTTAATTTTTTTTTTTTTTAGTGCTCCAAGTGCCCGTGAAAGAAGCAGTAGAAGAAGAAGCAGCAGCAGAAGTCTGCAAGTAAACTGGAAATTGCTTTATTTGATGAATTGTTATTAAAATTATTTATTTGATACAACAACAGCAAAAGCCAATTGGCCTCAAGGCACCCACATATTTCTAGCTAAATCTTTGCAATTGCAATAACTAATTTATAGTTAATAAATATTTGCTAAGCTATATCCGCTTCTGCAATCTGATGGAGCAGGCGTTCTCAAAGCACATTCTAGTCTTTTGACTATGCACATCAAACTGTAAAAGAAATTGAACTATTGCAAGAGAAGAAGGTTGTACAGATCATATACACAACAAAAGTAGATTGGCAAATTTATCTAAGAAATTGTTTGATTGTTAATCATCTAAGACTTAATCTTTAACTAAAAGCTAATTAGATTTGTCCGTCATGTCCGTCTGTCCGTCTGTCTGTTTGTATGCGTCTTTTAAGACTTTGTTCTAGAGCTATCTTGATGAAACTTGGCACAGATGCTTCTTCTTATTGCAGGTAGTACCTGTAGTTGAATTGGCTAGATCGGACCACTATAACATATAGCTGCCATAGGAACGATCGGTTGAAAAATTAGTTTTTGTATGAAAAACTTTTTTGTTTTTCAAGATAACTCAACGAAAGTCACTTAACTTAAGTTTAAAAACAGTTTCTACATGACGACAAAATTTCATTGAAATCGGATCACTATGTCTTATAGCTGCCATAGGAACGATCGGTTGAAAATAAGTTTTTGTATGAAAAACTTTTGTGTTTTTCAAAATAACTCGACCAAACTCACTAGATCTAAATTTAAGCACTTTCAACGCATGTTGACCAAATTTTATCAAAATCGGATCACTATATCTTATAGCTGCCATAGGAATAATCAGTTGAAAAATAAGTTTTCTTGTGCAAACCTTTTCTGCAAGGGAATCATCTAGAATAAATTAAATGATAAATGAAAAGCGCTGTAAATTTTCTATATTTTTACAATGCCAACTTACAGTATTATATGGAATCAGTGTTTCTAATGGGATGATAAACGCTGTAAGATGCTTAAGGGCAATGTTTTGCACATACTTTTTATACAATGATATATTTTCATGCAAGATGTTGATTGCAAGTTAAATGCAAGCAAATCTGACATTATCTAAATGACACTTTAGAAAGCTAAGAAATATTTTGTTTTTTGATATGAGCATGTTAATGTTGTAGAATGATCATAAGTATTATTGCACATACAACATATGCCTCAAACTTGCTGATCACGTTAATTTATTTCTGCACATGTTTTAATTGGCAGCCGTTTTTCTTAACAACAATCAACATGAAAACAAATAAAACAAATAATAAAAAAAAAAAATAAATATAAAAAAAAAGCAGGCAACAGTTGTAGTTGCAATAGTAATAGTAATAGTAATAGTAACTGTAAAATGCGCATTGTGAAAATGAAAGTAATTGTTGGCAATTTGGCCAGACAGTCGAGCCTGAAACGCTTATGGACAAGAGATTTTCAACAAGTTTTTCACAGTCCGAAGATTGCATTTCTACACTTCATTTTCACAACAGAAAGACGAAAATTAATTAAGCACATAAATAACACGAAAGCGGCTTTTGCAACACCCCTCTGCCATACAGTTTTTCCACCCGTTTTCCCATACCCCAAATGAGCCCCACCAAACCCCCCAATCCGATCAACTGTGACGCATCGTACGAAGTGAAAAATGTTAACTGTTTGTTGTCAACAAATTGGAGCGGGGCCTGAGACTGGTACTGGGATTGGGATTGGGACTGGGACCAAAAGCGACCAAGCCCACAACAAACTAAAAATGCAATTAAAAAATCGAAATGGAAAAACAATAAAATGGAAAAACAGAAAACAGAAAATGTGCAACTTGCGACACAAGACACACACAAAAGCAAATGCGGCTAAAACTCAACAACAACAACAACAACAACACACAAAATAACATACATAAAAATACAACAAATACAACAAAAAAAAGTGAACAAATATTTTACAACACTTTCGCTCGTTAGAAGCGGGCGGCTGCTGCAGATAGATATGTGTATACTTTTAGTATGACGAACAGTGCTGCACGAAAGTCGACGTCTCTGTCTCTTTATGCACTCATGGTCACCTTAATTGCCACCAACTTAAATAATGCGCTTGGCATTTGTTGGCTGCTTGTTGCGGCAATGTTTACTCTAATTATCCCATAAGTCGATGCCGATCTCAATGCCCGATCTCGATCTCGATCTCGATTTCGATGTGCAAGTTGATGTCGATCCCTTTGATTTCTTGCGAGCCACAAAAGTGAAATTTCGAGTGAAATGTGTGATCGTAGAAAGGGCCGGAGAAAGGGGGGAGTCTTTGCGCAGGTGCTTGTCAAAATACCTCTTAAAGATTTAGTTAAACCGAAATTGTTGATAGAATACAAGAATATAAGTTCACACTTAAATGATGAGGTTTTTTCGTTAAGTTCTTATTAGTTGTGAAAAGGTGTAGATGTAAAGCTTTTTCGTTCAATTCTCCTACAAACGAGAACTTAACGAAAAACTTAATCCAAATGTGAACAAAGTCGGCATTTAGACAATGACGTTTATCACATGACGTTTTTTCGTTAAGTTCTTGTTTGCTGGGAAGAGGTGTAAAAAGGTTGGTTGCTCCGCCTCACGTCTTTCTCTACAAGCGATAACTTAACGAAAGAACGACATGACAATAAACTAGTGTCTAATAAGTAGAAGCCTTGTTCTGGTTTTCACTTTCGTTAACATTGTGCAAAATTTAAATTTCTTTAAATATTCAAAATGTTTTCATTCGTTTGCTATGTGAATTGAATCCTAACTAACTTAATGTAGTACTTGATGAATTACAAGAGAATTCAATTCGCAAGAGCTTGAAAAAAGTGTAAATGAGGACACTTAGGGAAATTCACTTTCTCAATATTTTGACGAAAATACAAACCAGAAAAGGTTTGGTAAAATGAACACAAATGAAACATATTAGATCATACAATGAATCGGAGCATATGCAGATATAGGCGCCTGTTTCAGATTTCACTTTCGTGAAGATATTGCGAAAGTGATTTTTTCCATAAATACGCGTATTCACATTGCCACTTTTAGTTCAACTTTGTGGATTGATTTCACTTTAATTTGATCAAGGTATGAATAAACTTTTCCTTTGAAAAGGAGAAGTTTTCTTTACCTTTAAGGAAATCTGCCCAAAGTGGAAGACGTAACAGGCCTGATGTTTGTATCGAATACATTTGTATGCGAATAAATTTGTTTGAAATAATATGAATATATCACATATACTATAGATTGATGAAATAGTAGATCTAACAATCAAAGGTGCATTATAATCAATACTTCTGTAAGTGTATTCTCTTTTTTCTTCTCTTCTTTTCTCCTAAACTGTTAAGTCAATTCTTTCAAATTAGACAATGAATTCTTTGTCATATTTGTTATATGTTGTACTATGTATGCCACATAAACATTTTCTACTGTGTCTTCCATATGTAAACCAAATCATTCATCAACTTTGGCAACCCAAAAACATAAAAAAAGAAGAAGAATTCTGTGCCATTTGCCACCGTTGTTGCTTTAAATGTAAAGTCTGGAGTGTTTTTTGGTTATGCGGCAAAAGAAAACCAATTGGATATTCACAGCACGAACCTTTTACATGACGATGTTGGCTACGATCCATCCAAGTCTCAAAGACCCCTCAGCAACAACAACAACAATAATAACAACGACAACGACAACAGCAACAACAATGGCAATTTGTGCGCCATTACAGAAGCATTAAAGCCAAACTAACAACACTCCGAACCCAAAGTAGTTCGGAACAGAGCAGATCGGAGCGGATTGGAGCGAACTCTTTGGCTGCCAATAGACACACTGCGAACTGCGCCCACGGCTGAGGCGCGGCTCTGCAAGCGCCCGAACCCATTTCCATTTCCAATTCCAACTTATGAACCTCTTCCCCCCTCTCCACCACACACACACACACACACACACACACACAAAGACACTTAAGCATACGCACTGGCATGTGGCCTCTCTTCTCGGCACGCACCTCTCCGGGACAACAACATTGAAAATTGGGTGCGTTTATGCAAAAAGTGACAACGAACATATTCAGGGGGTCCCCTACCCTCCACTCCCCGCTCCACCTCCACCTCCTTCTCATCCTCAACCTCCTCCTCCACAATCTTAAGACTTGGGTAGGTGAAATCGCTTGGCGCACGCCTCAGGCATATTTTCATGCGTTTATTATTGCTGCGTTGCTTTTTTTGGACGCTGTCGACGCCGATGCCGCTGCTGCTGCTGCTGCTGCCGCCGTCGCCGCCAGTGCCGACACACCACCCTCCCTCCGCCCTCCCCCCCTCTGCTCATACCCCTACCCCTTTTATTGCGGACGGCTGCATTTGAAACATGTTTTAAATTTATGATCAAGACACGTGCATTGGCATTTCTCATTGGCCTGGCGACTGAGATTTCTATTTGTTTATGTGAATAATTTTTATGTGCATATTTGTTGTATTTATAGTTCTTAATGGACTCCGTCCAAACAGAGCAACGCTCTCAACAAAATAAAAGACTCGAGTCTATCTGACAAATTAGCTGGAATTGTGTTCAGCAATGTTTAGTTTTAATTAAATAATATCAAATTCAATCTATAAATCATATCTAAATCTATAAATCTATCACATATATAAAAATCAACAATTTTGTATTTTATGCAAGAATCGAAGTATTCTTCTGAAATCCAACGTTGTATCAAACCAATTTACATTTCAATCAAAATTAATTCTGAAATATGTTTTCCAACCAAAATGTCAATCAAGCCACACCCTTTTTAAAAACACGCATATTTGGAAGGAAAATTTATGTTCGGCTTGCCGAATTTGAATACCCTTTGCTGAAAAGTTGTTCACATAAAAACTGAACTATAAGATTTTGTCGCTTGATTTTATTCAAATTTGATTAGCATAAGTAAAACATAATAAAATTGAGTATAAGCGAGTTTGATTGCAATATCTTTATCAACACGAAAGTCTTTCATACAAAAACTCAATTCTCAACAGATTAATGCTATGGCAGCTATAAGATATAGCCATTCGATTTTGATAGAACTTACTCAGCAAGTGTGAAACAAAAGGCAATTGTATGCAAGTTTGATTGAAATATCTCAAGATAGTTCTTAAACTGAGTTCTTAAACAATCGGACAGACGAACAGACAGACAGACGAACATATATAGCTATTTCGACTCGACTCGCAAACATTTTCTTCAATGCGCTACACATTTCGTTAAAGAATTATAATACCCTCCGTGTGTTTTGAGTGTTCACATAATAATAGAATAGTTAAAGGTAAAATATAGTTTTTATTACATGATGAAATCTGTTTTTCCAATCGCAATTAACATGCGTATTTATTTGATTATATTTTGGTATAAACGAACAACTTTTATGCTTTCCAAACAATATGTTTTAACTAAAATTTAGCAAACTCGCTTTTTCAATACAGCCAAACACTTGTTTACAAAACTTTGCTCAGTTATGCGCTCTATGAATGAATTATTTGATTTTATTGCTGCTATTTTGAGGACTGGGTGTGGCCATTTATGAGCTTTAATTCTCGACTCACGACGATGCTGACAAGTGTTGAAAGTCGAGACTAGCTTATCAGTAAACTCAGATCGTTAGCTGGAATACCTTTTTAGTTTCTATATCGCTGTTTGACGCTCTGAGTTTAATGTGTAAAATATGCATATGGCTGTGCTGTGGAAAATGTCCAAAAAATAAAAAAAAAACGTTGTTTAGTAAATTGTAGTTAATTAAAGAGCGCTCAAGTTGCGGCACACGCCCGTCAACTCGGCCAGATAACCACATTTCAGAGGTTTTTGCAAACAAATTTCACTTCAACCTGCTCCCCACAAACGGAGACTTCATTCATTTCAAATCCATCAAAAAATCCAAGACAGTGTTATGACAACTCACGGCCGTTTCACTGTCATAATCAAAAGCATGGAAATACGCGGCGAAACTCTTCAAATTATAACGAGTACTCAGTTTTGTGGGCAACTCAGTTGGGCTATTCACATATATATAGACGAGTATATTCACATATACGAGTACTCGTAGTATGCCATTCCATTCCACTAGTGCCAGCAACTATTCCAATTTGGATTCAATTATAGCAGGTGTGTGCTCTGCCCCCATCTCCTCTTCATCGTCCTCCTCCTCAGGTTACTCAGGTATCTTCGTCTCGGGGGTCGGCATTTTTTGGCGTATGACAGCACCAAAAGAAGGCGGATGGCTAGCCGGCTACTGCTACTTACAACTACTTCACTTGAATCCCACTCGATGATCGGATGAGTTACAGTGGAACATGCGCCAACAATTTTTATCAAAATTATGATTTTTACCAATATATTTTCTTTATTTTCCTTGTTGCTAAAAAGTCAATTTCATAAGGCCTGTTTCCATTTCTGAAAGCATTTCATTCTTAATCATCTTCATAATCATTTTTGATTTTGTGTGCCTCTTTTCGATTGTAATAACAATAGACATTCCACTCGAAAACAAGTTTAGTTCTAGAATTTTAAGTATTGTGAACAGATTCCACAAAAATCTACTTTTGCAGTGCCGCCCACATTGAACACAGTCTACAATGCTTAAAGTCAGTCTATATGCATCAAAGCCAATCTAATATAAGTAAAATCTAGTAGTTAATGTTTTTTATTAGATTGTCAATTGTAATTCTCAAATGGTTCTAGCATACACTAAGTGTAGTACCCGACTAGAACTATTCTTAAAGTAATTAAATTTTATTTCTTCTTCTTTACAGTTACAATTTCGACGAGTTTTCAACGGCTCCTTAAGATTGAATTGACTCTCAAGTCAACATTTTCAAATCAATTGCAAGAGTATACAAAACTCGAGTTTTTTGTTAGAGTGGCGCTTATAATTCTCAAATGGTTTAAGCACACACATTGAGTGCAGTGCCCGACCAAATCTCTATTGGCAATGTCAAGATCTTATTTTGTACTTCTTATTTTATTGTATATTGTAAATATACATAATTTTGTACAATACTCCAAGTTTGTAGACGCTTGCAGAGGTTATTATAATTGTGACAGAGCAATCGTGATGAAACTTGGCACAGATACTTAGCCTTTCTGCAAGCAGTTTATTATGTCAGAATCGGCCAGATCGGACCACTATATCATATAGCTGGCATCGGTTGGAACAAAAGTTTTTGTGTGAAAAACTTTTTTGTTTTTCAAGATAACTCAACCAATCTAACTTTACCTAAGTTTTAGGACAGTTTTCTTATGCAAATCTGTTCTGCAAGGGTATATATCTTCTTATTTTTGTTTTAAGTGATATAAAAATTCGAAAAATTGTCTAAAAAGTATTGCAAAACTAAGAAAGGTATTAAGGTATTACTTTGTATTTGTTTGTAAAGTGAGCAACATTTTATTGAATTTGAATTATTATTCATATGGATGAATGTATTCAAATTTTGTGACACTGTTCATCCGCTCCCGTTGTGTGTTGCACGCTGCTGCTGCTGCTGCTGCTAAAGCGTTGTGCCACCTCATTCAGTCAGTCATTCATTCATTCAATTCGCACGTCTTCGTTCGACCTGTCAGCTAATGGCCCAGGGGCCAGAGGAGTTAACATTACTGGAACGACATTGATTATATGCATAGTACAATTGTACAGACATATTCACATATATTCATATATATATTCATGCAATGTTCTGCTGTAGTTGTTGTTGTTGTCGTGGTTGCTGTTGTTGTTGTTGTTGTCGTTGACGTGTGAAATTGGCCTGGCATTTTTAGATTTTGGTCAACTGGACAAGTGAAATGGTTATGGCTTCTACAATCGTTGTTGCTTGTGTTGTTGTTTTTTTTTTTTTTAACTATTTAGTTTTCTCTTTGGCTTCGCATATTGGGTGGACGGGTGGATCGTTTCTGGCACACGAATCATACAAATTTCCATTCATCAATCAATGCCAGCTAAGTGTTTGAAAAAAATAGAACCAAGTTTATAGTTGTTAACTGCAAAACAATTAGAATAATTAAGAATTGTATGGAGTGTGGGGGGCCAAGTTGCAGGTAACCAAGTCTCTTTCTCTCTCTCAGGTGGTCCAAACGACAAGGTCAAGTTTTGCGTCAGGCGCCTCGTGTAATGTCTTAAAAAACAACTTCAAGTCAAAGTCATTTTGTTGTATTTATTTACAAGCTCGTGTTAATTAAGTCTAGAAAAAGATTTGCCATTGTTCAGGTCCAAGACTGAAGACTAAAAGACTGAAAGAATTTCAATGCCTCCAGACAGCCGTAGACAGTTCCCAAGTTTGTTTTCTGTGGCTTACTTTGAACTTGAAGCTGACGTCGCAACTTGTTCTGCTTCTTGTTGTGATTTGTTGTTGTTGTTGTTGCTATTGTTGTTGTTTTGTGGTTGTTGTAGGGTTCAAGCAGCACGCGATTAAGTCGTAATTTGTAAACGTTTTTAAGTGAGGTGTTTGGGTCAAGTTGACGACGACGATGATGATGATGATAATGATGATGACAGCGATGTGGAAGGCAATGGATAAAACAATTTTCTATCACATCAAATTATTTGATACAACATTTTTGTTGTGATTGAGGTGTCATTTATTTTACTATTTGAGAAAAAAAAAAGAAACAAAAAAATAGAATATCACATAAAACTCAATATGAGAGAAAGTTATTTCTTTGGATTTCCGCACGAAGAATCGATTGCACTTTTGTTGTCTTTGAAGCACATATCTTATGACAAATTCAGTTTAGACGAGAGGTTGCTTAAATAATTGCTGTGGATACATAAGTTATTTATTGTTATAAAGATTGAGACTCATTATGCTAAATGATGGTTTAATTTGAAGTTATGACCAAATGCATAAACTATTTTGCTTTGAGCAGAAAAAATACTATGTTATATTCACAAATAGTTACAATATAACATTTTGCAGCTATATTTGAGGATTTTATGATACTTATCTTTAAATGCATTGTGTATAATCACTTTTTTAAATGGAATCTCTATTTCTATGCAAACTGAACGGCAATAGCATATTTAAACCGTACTCAACTTCATCGCAGTCCAACTTCTCAGGAATTCGTCACAATTTCGCCAACAAAAACTTTAGTGAAAGAATTTGAATATGACTTGAATATGGCAGCAACGGATCTGGCCGAATCTGACATATGTACTGCCTGCAATACAACTCTAAGCCTGAGAGATTAGCTCGCCTATAAACAGACGGACAGACGAACGGACAGATATGCATACATGGCTGGATCGACTCGCGTATTGATGCTGAGCAAGAATATATGATCTCTGGGGTTGGTGACTTCTACTTCACACATTTCGTGATAAAATTATAAAACTATAAGAAATCAAAATATATGCATGATTTGAATAATATATATAAGATTTAATCTACCTTTCTATCTTTCTCTAACGGCAAGTAAATCTATAAGTTAAATAGAAAATAGAATTTCAGTCTCAGCAAATTGGAATGCATTGCATATGACACAACCGAAAAAGGCGTGTTAGCCATAAATCATGCATTTGACAGTTGGCTATGATTTCAGAAATGTATTGCCACACACAAATGTTGTATTTTGTTATCGTGAAGATGAGAAAACGCACTTCAAACTTATCTGCAAGTTAACTAAAGTGAGCTTTTGAGGTGAACATGAGAAAACGAATCGAAGTAGATAAATCATTTCATGGCTGTATTTTTGTTTTTAAGTATTGCACATTTGACTTCAAATTTGATATAAAATGCTCAAATTCTCACATATCAAATCAAATCAAATTAAATTAATTCAGTTTTGTTTTTTTGTTTTTTGTTTTTGTTTGGGGCAATTGGTCACCTTTGGCGCTGTTGCAACTCGCATAACAATCATTTTTGGGCATTCATTTTGGCTCTTTGCCCTTTTTCTCAACATGTGCAACACATTGTTGTACTTGTTGTTGTTGTTGTTGTTGTTGTTGGTGTTGCCGTTTTGCAATCGAAAATGATTTGAGCTGAGCTGAGCTGATCGCTGCTCTTATGAAATTACCGTGCCCAACTGTCCAAGCTGTCCAAGCTGTCCAGCATCCCAGGCAATCATCCCAGATGGAGTAAGACACACGTGTCCGTTGGCCATTGCACCCATAAGTTTGAATGTTGCTGTTGTTGCTGTTGTTGCTGTTGTGTTGCCGTTGTGTTGCTGTTGCCACATGGCCAACAACAATGGCTATAAGAAAAAGTGAAAATCATAACTGCTAATTGTATTCAAATGCAGTTGTATTACTCGCAGTTGCCACATTGTGCACATTGGCTTATGTAAAGGAAATTCAACTATGGATTGGTAATAGCATCTGGCAGGAGCTAAGCAACTTTACAAGTGCATTTTCTTCTTGAGAGTGTAAAAGTGTATAAGTGTGTAAGTGTGTTGCTTTGTCGCTTTCCCAAATCGAATCGTAAAAATTCAATTAAATACGCATATGAAATGCAATTTTTAAGGCCCCCACTTTTAGATCTCTTAGACTTTTACTTTGTCTTTCCGTAACGCTCGTTGCTAAATTTAATTTGTTTACAACTTGGCATTTATTGCCTGTTTCTGTTTTCTGTTTTTTTTTGCCATTTCTGCTTTCTGTACAATTTTATGGTGGCTTTCAATTTTGTTATCCGTGATTCAGCAGCCATAAAATAACATAAGAGAGTCAGTCTACCTCTAGAAGCTACCAAAGCTCAAGAATCTCAGACTCAATCTGACTCCAAGTTGAAGTTGAAGTTGGAGTTGGGAGTCTGTATCGTTCAGTTAGTCAGTTAGCCTGTTGACCAATATCCCGCTGTGTTCTGTTTATTATATGATTTATCTGCAATTCTGATAGTCGCACTTCGTTTTAAGTTAAAAAGAGAGTGGGTCAAGTGCAGCCAAAAGTGAAATTAATATAAAGTTCCCTTGAACACATTTGCTTTTTTTATCTGACCATAACACACCCAGTAATATATGCAATGGGGTATATCCGAAGTTAACTGCATTTTAATGCACTTTGTTGTTAGCTTGGAAAGAATAAGTTTTTTGTAAAAAATGATAAAGCATTGAAAGTTAAAAAAAACTTAAAGCTAACAATATAATCTATGTGGACCCAGCACTACTTTTATACCAGACCTAAATCAAATTTATCATAAGAACCAATTTACATTGATAATATGCAGGCAACAGAGTTGTCATACAGATAATTTAAATTTAAAAAAAATTGTTTTGTAACATGTTAACTAGAGCTCCAAAAATTTAATTATTTAATTTCAAATTTGATTACATTTTAACTTTCTTAATTAATTTAACAAAACTGCTAATAAGACCGAGTAAAAAAATGAACAAAATTACTTTGGTGTGCTGACAACCCTATGTAGGCAGCCATGTTGCTTTCGATCAATAAAGTTCGAAAATATGAAATCTCTCGAACTCTTGTGACAACTACGGTTTTTTCGAGCGATTTACAAACCAACCAAAGCCAAAATCTCTAGAGATTTCTGTGACACCCCCGTAGGTATTGGTTTGATCTTACTTTTGATCTATTGTGTAAACATGACAACAAACGAATAAGAAACATCAAAGTTATTCAAGAAAAGAAAGAAAAGTTGCAGCATCTCAAAAATGAATGATATTCATTAGCTGTACATGCTTAAGCATAATGCTCTGTTAAAAAAATGCAGTAGATACATAGCTCTCTATTCGTACTTACATGATTATTCAGATTTGCCATTAAAAAAATAAAACTTCTTATGTTTCATATTATATATTATTATTTAACATAACTACAGATTTGCTCAACTCAACTAATATTAAAAAAAAAAAACTTTCATTTGCATTTCTTAAAAATTAATGAATATTATTAATAGAGTAATAACGCATAGGTGTTTTTAAAGTTAACACATTTTTGGTTGTTGCTTGGTGTCTGGGATTATTGCATTTTGATTTGATACTGCATGAAATTATAATTGATTTTTGCTGTTGCCAGCAGGTGCACAAATTGGAGCTACAGCTACAGCTACAGCAACAGCAGCAGCCCACATGCCACATGCAACATTGAAGTGAGTACTATGGCAACTGGCAACTAGATATTGGTGACTCCAATGTGGATAGTAGAGGAACCCGAGCAACATACTCGTACTCGTACATAGGTGACTGGGCGGCAATTGCGTGTCTCTGTCTGAGTCTGTGTCTCAATCTTCGTCTGGGTGTTCAATTTGAAATGCCCCGCACTGAACACAAAATCATTAAAAATCCAGCATTGAAAAATAAATCTTTGTCCATTTGACTGTCATGTCAAATAAATCATAAGACACGCCAAATGGCCGAAAAATGGACAACTAGGAAACCATGCGCTCAAAATTTGCCTTTGCGTGCAACTTCAATTTTCAACTTGAGTCTCTTTTTTATTTTCATTTTGTTTTTGGCCAAAAAAACATATGATGAAGAGTTAACGGAAAATTATGCTGTTGTCGCCTTGGCCAGAAATAAAAAATAAAAGTTTCGGTTTCTGATTCGCTGCACTTTCCCAAAAAAATAAACAACATATATAGCCGGTATTGTCAATTGGCAAGTAGATAAGCTTTAGACTCCAACTCAGTCTCAGTCTCAGTCTCGTACTTAGCTTAAGCCTCAGAAACCGCAATATGTATACGCAATGTTAAATAGCAAAAAAAAACAAAAAAAAAAAACAAAAAGTTGCTTAAGTTGCCAAAGTTGTTGCCGCTGCACGTCACATGTCAGCCGCTGTTTTTCAACGTTTTTTTTTTTTTTGTTTTTCGGCTAACAATTTTTGCAGCATTTTCCATTTACCATTTTCTATTTTCAATTTTCGTTTTCCATGTTAATGAAACGCGATTTCCTAACTGCTCATTGTTTGTTATTATTCACGCGCTTGGAGTCAATTATCAAAACCTCACTTGACAAAAATTAGCTTGTGCAGAACGACTTTGTGATACTCTACATTTGCTTTTACTTTGCTTAATATATTGTAGACAATCTTGAATATTTCAAAATTGTATCAAACTGATAGCATTAGTAGTTTCCTGTTTCCTCTTTCGGTTAAGTATTGCATAAGTAAATTTTTCCTAAAATATTCTCATTTTCACTTCTTGCAAGATTTTGCGGTTTGAGTTCACTGGCGTTTCTATTGATCTAGGATTCAATTCACAAGCACTTTAAGAAATTTTTCATTTAATTGATGTTTTTTTTACAAAACCGGAAGAGTTTTCTATTTTCAGCATACAAAATGATATTTGGAAATACCTTTTTAACGATCGATGGTAGATAAACTGTCGACCTTTCAGACTATCAATAGCTTTGTATTACTGTATATCATAAAGAAGTCTGTTACTATTTCTAAGATCTTTTCTTTTCGAATCGTTTTAGATTTTGTGTTCCAGTTTTCGGAAGAAAAAGCTAACTTTCTTTCTTTTTGAAGATTAGTTCGATTACTTCTCATGCCATTGTCTCAAAAGCTAAACTTTTTAAAGCAAGTTTTTGATAAATATTTGGAATTCAGAACAGCTAATAATTTCGATAACGAATGTGTTGATCGGAAACGGAAATATGAAAAGGAATGACTGACTTTCAGAATGTGTCTATAAAAAGTGGCAGTGAAACCAGAAACTGTTGCAACTCGAAAGGGTATCCAGAAATGCATTCGGCCGCAAAAAGTACAGGACAGGAGAAACATGGTAGCAGTCGCTGTCGCCGTCGCAGTCGCCGTCGCTGCCGTTGCCATTGCGCCGTTGCGCACACACTTTACAAAAATTTTCACTTTCACAAAAGGTCTATGGACGCTTCCCCGATTTCGTCTCGATCCACGTATCTCTCTCTCTCTCTGTCTCTGTCACTCCTTTAGCCTCTCCCTCTGTCACTGCCCCGCTCTAGCCCCCCGCCCCGATCACATCACTCTATCTTTGGCCTGGCGTGAGTCGCGAATCGACGGCAAATTGGTACCAGCCATAGACTGTCAGCCGTCGATTTGCGGCGATTTTCACGAGTTTTTTTTTATGGGAAATTGTTTGCAGGTGGTTGCCGTCAGACAGACAAATGGTCAGAGATCGGTCGCTTGGCTAGTTTGCTAGTTTTTTGCTTGTTTTTTTTTTTTTTGTTTTATTTTTTGTTTTTGTTGCTTGCTCAGCCAGCCCATGGCGGAGTAGGCTGACTGGGCCTGATGGAGCTGACGCCCATGTCTGGTTATTCGGCAGTGCTTCCATATCGAGGAAGTGTTGCTGCCAATGAGTTTTTGATGAGCGAGTTTCGGAGCTGGAGCTGTTTTTTAAATCGACTACCTCATGAAACGGAAGCATAGCAAAATGTTGCATCTATGAATCGTTTCAAGTCGCAAAACTTGAAGTTTGAATATGTTTGATTATATGTTTGATCAAATTTAATAATAAAAGTTTTTAAATTTGTTTATGATGATATTAACAAACGCAAGTGGAACTTGTTTATTTAAGATTGGCAGTTAAGAGTTTTTGAATTACAAACTTCGTTTGACAAAAATGATAAGAAAATTAGAAAGAAAAGTTTTGCATGCGTTACACATTTCACAAGTCTCGATCCAAGTTCAAGCGGAACGTTAAGAAGTAGTCGGAAAAATTGTATCAATAAATATAAGATGTAAAAATAAGATTAAGATATTGCAACAAGAGTTTTAGTCGGACACTACACTCAGTGTGTGCTTAAACCGTTTGAGAATTATAAGCGCCACTCTAACAAAAAACTGAGAATATGAAATATGTTGACTTGAGAGTCAAGCTAATCCTAAGGAACCGTTGAAAACTCGTCAAAATTGTATCTGTAAATAAGAATAAATAAGATTTAATTAATTCAAAAATAGTTCTAGTTGGGCGCTAGACTTAGCATATGCTTGAACCATTTGAGAATTACAATTGTAATTGCATTGTAACCTCTGTTCAATGTGGACGGCACTTCACGCTGGGGACGAATATTATATATAGGAAGAATGAAAAATGTACGTATGTACGGCTTGCAGAATAAGGGAGCATCTGTGGCAAGTTTCATAATTTTGTACTTTAATATAAAAATAATTAATAAATAAAATAACTGAAGTTATTCAAGCAATCCATAGCCTGAAATCGAAAAATATGAAAATCTTTAAAAAACTAATATCAAAAGAAATATATATATATGTACATATATATAAAACATTTTTAATAAACTCTCAAATGCGCTAGAATGTTTCTGAGTTAGTCTATTCAGAAATGTTAAAAACTTATGCCGAACACGCCTATAAATTTTCTGAAAAGTCTTGCGGCTATTTCCAAAAATAAACTGTTTGATATCGCGCCCTCCTCTTTTGTATAATTTATTTGGTAGGCTTTGTTTCTTGGCTGCCGTTTAATAAACATAAGTCGTAATTTTAACATAAATCATTGTTGTGCAGTTATATTTTTAAAGTTCTCAATGCCTGTGTAACAACAACAACAACAACGATAACAACAACAATGTAAAACTTCTAAAGAATAAGTTCGAAATGCCGACGCTTTGAGCTATTTCCAAGACAAGACAAATATTTTGATTAGCTTCTCTAACGCGCCATTAAAATTAAAATTAAATTAATCAAGCGGCCCTAACGTAACTTAAAAAAAAAAAAAAAGTTATACAAAATATGTATACATATAAAAAACAAAAAAAAAAAAATAACAACAACAACAGGAAAGAAAACCTTAAAAACCATCAGCGTTAGGCGATATTCGAAAGTGGCACCCATAAAAATTATATGGTAATTCATAAATCTCCAAAAAGTCAATGCACCCAAAAACCGTAAAAGGACAATTTCGAAAACATAAAATGCGCCTTATAAAAATTGTTTTTTTTTTTTTATATTTTTTTTTGCTTTTCTTTAGCTCTTTTTTAAATTAGCATAGAAAAGTGAAAGTGTGATTCGGGTTGGTGTTTGGTGGGTTGGTTTGGTTTGCTTTGGCTTTGCAGCTGCAATGAATTTAATATGTAGCAAAAGCAACAACAACAACAACAGCAACAAATAACTGCGACAACAAGTTGCAAGTTGCAAGCATGTGTAGCATTTTAGCCTCGCCCGTGCAGCGACTTTGCCTTCGTGCCGCAAATACATATCAGCTAATATGAAAAAAAAAAAAACAATAACATGCTGCTGTCAAAAGGGTTTCAAGTGTTGATAACACTTTTGAAATATCCAAATGTATTTCTAATTGTGATTATGGCTACAGTCTAGTTTTAAAAGATATATTTACACAATTAGACGCAGTTGAGATACAGATGCAGTTCAGCTGCACATACAGACATTCATCTATGTACGAGTATGTACATATCGATGTAGGTACAATAAAGTAACAGATAAAGATACTGATCAAGATACAAATAAGAATACAGATACAGATAAAGATTAAGAAACATATTCAAATACAAAAACAATTTTAAAATCAGATACAATTGCATATCTTAGCACGAACACAGATACAATGGAAGATTTAGATATATACGGCTGTACTCATTTCCGTTTCCGATTCACAATTATTTAATGTTCTCAATTTCAAAAATCGTTTTGTTTGAATTGTTTTGTTTTGGAGTCAGCGCAGTGATAAAAAAGTCGTTCTAATATTTAAGGAGTTGTATACACTTGTACCTCGAAAAAAGATGAAATTTCCCGATTTTTTTTGCACCTTAAAAAATATTCATTCCAAATCTTTTGTCAACGTCAAATACAACAAGTTTTTAGGTACTTGTTGAAATTTTTTCATAAATAAAAATGAAATAATAAAAAAGTTATAGGCGAAATCCAGGAAGTCATTTTTTACGTACGGTGGACATCATATCTTCAGAACGGTTTATCTCAAATCAAAAATTCAAAAAGATTTCGCTAGTGTGTTATATTATCTTGTTGCTGAACGAAGGATTTGTAAAAATACACACATGCTCGTATCTAGGCATGTTTGAACAGAGATGGCTATTTTAAAATATCACACATTTCGTGACACAATTAAAATACCCTATGCAAGGGTATAGAAATATCTGGGGAAGTAGGTTTTTTTTTTTTTTTTTATATAGTTAGTATTGTCTCCATTTTGTGTGGTGTACAGACGCGCGTGACTCGATTGACATTTGAATGAGAGTGCAAAATGTGCAAAACGAGCGGCAGACAACAACAACACAAGTAGCAGCAGCAACAACAACAACAACAACAACAGCAACACCAACACAAATAGCTGCAACAACAATAAAAAATTGTCGGCCTCCTAAAAAATCAATATGCGGTAATGCATTTTGAAGCCGTGTTGCAGGTATTTCAACAACTGCCGCAGCAATGCAGTGGCCAAAATACAAAAAGGCAGAAAAATCAAAAAAAAAAAAAAAAAAAAAAAATACAAAATAAAAAGCCATTATCATGCAATGTGCTTCGAAATCTTTGACTGAACGGCAATAATAATACTGAATGCCCCACAGGGAATTTACTCAATGTAGCTAATTACTTGGCAGGTAGCGTCAAATCAAAGGCGGTTTACTTCTTTTTTTTTCTCATTTCTGGTGAATGAACTTTTATAACTCTTAGGCTTAATGCTGTTAAATACCATATGCAACATAGATCTTATCCCAAAACATAAATGTCGAAGTTACAACACTCTTGAAAGATTGCGTTACATAATATGTTGTTGAAGCTTCTTCTATTTTTTGGTAGAACATGGCTATAGTCATTATTTAGATCCTTAGTTATTGCGTTTTTACATTATATTACAAAATTTTACCTTTTCTTATCCTAAATGACTCTAATCATCTTTAAAATAACCTTTTTTCTGTGAATTAAATAACCAATGAAAATAACATCTGCTCTAAGGTTTATATCTTTGCCCTTCGGGTCAGAGCATCTATTAGTCTCAATTAGCTACGACCTTAGACAACTACAAAGTTTTTAATTCTATCTTCTTCGATATTTTCAGGCTTGTCGAATCTTAAATACCTTACGAATATTTACAGGTATTTTGTGTAGTCGGAACTTCTTTATATCTAGGACGGTATAAGCAATCCATATAAACTATTTTTAATGCTTGGCTCTGCATGTCAACTAGATCAAAGAGGAAGAATGCTCTAGTCGAGTTTGCCCAACTACGAGACTCCCTGCTCCCAGATTGCACTTCAAGCTGCAACGCAAGCAAGCAGCGCACTTAACTTGTCCAGTTCCTGTAAAACTGTTGCTTCTGCCTGCTGAGACCGGGGGAAATAGATTCGTCAATAACTCTGGTGTTTGTTATCCGATCGTAATGAAATTTATGCTGCTGATCAACATTGATATAACATATATGTGTACCAAAAACCAAAGCTATGTCTTTAAAATTGTTGCTGTGGGTTTTTTTTTGATTTGACAGTGTGCAAGGGAGGTGGGGGGGCTTGCGAAATTTTAATTAAACTTGATTTGCGTATGGTATACAGGAACCTGAGTGTCAAATTTGGTGTCTCTAGCTCTTATAGTCTCCGAGATCTGTGTGTTCATACGGACAGACAAACGGACAAACAGACAGACGGACATGGCTTGATCAACTCGTCTGTTGATGCTGATCAAGACTATACATAGTTTATATATTAGGAAATGCCTCCTTCTGCCTGTTACATACATTTGCGGGACTTAAATACTCCCTTTTTTCCCAGTTTTAATGGCAACAGGGAGTAAAAATATCAATTCCATCTTTGCTACAAATTGCTTCAAGAACGGGTAGGCCCGCGCCCGAGTCGACAATTTTCAGGGGCGCAAAATTCCCAATGTTTTTTAAGGGCGGCAAATCTTTGAATTTTTTGGTTTGAAAATACCTATAGTTATTTCATAATACAACGAAAATGTTGGTGAATATATCTGATTTCTAGGGCATCCAAATTTTCAAAACTACCCCTCTTCAAGATCAATGAAAATGAGTTCAATTTAGAGGTAAATAAGTGATGCGTTGAAACTTACCCACTCAATTTAACAATACTTATTTCCAATTGAACTGCATAAAATAAGTATATTGATTCATAAACAATAAATTATGTAAATTTCATTCAACAAGTTTAGGCTTTGAAAACTTGGCAGAAACCAAATAAAATACATAAAGCTGTCATGGAAACTGTCAATCGTTTGTACTTTATTAGACGCCAAGATCATCAATCTGGAAAACCAACGAACTTTGAAGGCTAAATTGCTTTTGTCGTATATCATTATTATTATGATGGGAATAATGTGCTGTAACTGTCAAAGGGAGGCCGTTAGTCACCCCTCATCTTAAAAGATTCTTCTTCTTTGTCATATGTACTGCACTCTAAGGTGTTACATGTTTGCTAACAATGTAATGTTACCCTTTGTAGGGTATTCAAATAGACTCAATCCTAAGCGCCAAGGTCCAAAGGCGTCAGTCAAAATATTTGATCGAGTGCTGCGTTGCCCTTGCTAGTTGCATGCTGTTTCCTCCCTGCTTTGTATCCCCTTTCAACTATCCTTTTCCCTTGCCACCAAACAAAGAGACAAGCGCAATTAATCAGTTTTTGTTCTACTTTCATTGCTGTTGTACCTCAGTTCCCTTACCTTAACTTACCTTACCTCACCTTACCCTAACTACTCCCCTTCAAGTACTACCACACAAGGTGCGTGAAAAAGGGTTCGACTCGCCTTCTCTCTCTCTCTCCCTCTCTCTCTCTTTCTCTCTCTGTCTCTGTCTCACTCACTCGTTATATACAATTATGTATATATTATACATATATGTTTTTCTTTCAGCTCTCCTGTTGTTCGCTCTGTTGCGGCGCACTTGAAAATTTGTTGTCTGAGGTTCCTAATGAAGCGTGCAGTTAATTGTTGTTATTGTTATTAGTTGCTGTTGAAGTTGTTGTTGATGTTGTTGTTGTTGTTGTTGGTGTGGTTGCTGTAAACAAATCGTTTTTTGGAATATACTCGTACAAATGATTGCCGACATTGATTTTCCTTAAGCATTTTTAATTTGTTCTTATAGCAATTTGTACAAACTCATTAGTTTAAAGTCTATACAAAAAACATCTTATACCAATATATGTTCCTTAAGTAAGAAAAAAAAACTAAAATTTATATTCATATTACTAATTAACATAATCTTTTTAACAAATTTGAAAATAATTTTTAGACATTTATTAGCGGCTCTAAAATTATTTATATTTTCATATACTTAATCTTACTTTTTAAAGTTGAAAAACATCGATGTCAATTTGGATTATTTCTTTGGCAAAATGTTGCTTATAAGCCAGTATTATTATTGTAATAAAAATGAAATGTTCTGTAAATAATAGCTGTTTTTTTTTTGTTTTTAAATTTTTAAAAAATAAACATATTAAATTCACTTACTTTTTTTTAAATTTATTTATATATTTATTGATATTTGAACACTTCACCCATATTCATATTCGCATTGAGCGTAGGTTTTTTAGCCTTTTCTAGCTAAAATCACGCTAAACAGTCATATGTCGCTGTATCGCTGAAACAGAAGCGCAGTCAAACCAAGTTTGAAGCCCCAAAAGCAGCTGTTTGAACGGATTGTCAGCTATGCAACTCAAATTCTCTCCGCTTTCTGTAAGAGCGAGTGTGCGTGACGTCAGAGTATTTCAAAACAGTTACAATTTCAAACTATTATTTTCAACTATTATTCGTCTGTATAACTTATGTAAGTAAATGCACATTTAGGTTGTAGTTGTACCAATAATTAATTTAAATATTAAGAAAATATATTTAAAAAAAAAAAATATTATTTTTTTAAACAATATAAATTAAATACAAATATTTATACATAATAAAAATACAAATACATACAATTATTTATGTTACATATATAAATAATCAATTAATGCAGTTTGATCAATTAATAAGTAATAACTATGTATATACACAATAAGTTCATTTAAAAACAATCAAGTAAAGTTATTTTCGCCTTGCCGAAACTGAATACTTTTGCAGAAAAGGATTTTCATATGAAAACATAGTTTTCAACTAATTTTTTCTATCACAGCTATGAATAATCTGCTTTAAATATCTGTATAAACCAAAATATTTTTCATACCTACATTTTAATTGATTTTAATAAAATTTTGTGAGCTTGTTAAGAACATACTAAAATTACATAAAAGTTGAATTTGGTTATTATAAATTAAGAAACAAAAAAGTATTTCATACAAAAACTTATTTTCCAACCGATTTCTTCCTACAAAAAGAAATAGTTGTCTGCTTCTGAGTTCTGGAAAGTTTGGGCGACTTATCTTGAAAAAATACAATATTTGACCGATCGTTCCTATGGCAGCTCTATGTTATAGTGGACCGATCGGGCCGCTTCCGACATATGTACTACCTGCGGTAAAAAGAAGCATCTGTGCCAAGTTTCATTAAGATAGCTTTAAGGAGAGGCCAGTTTACATAGAACAATTAGATGGATGGATAGTAGAAAATGGCTAATTCGACGCTGCTGTTGATGCGGATCAAGCATATATATATTTATATGTGTATATTGCTTTACACTTTGTCTGTTCAAAGCATATACCAACATGTATATCAAGTAGCTTCAAAACAGTACAAAGAAATGTGTTCATACGGACGGACACACAGACAGACGGATATTTTACAAAACCCAATATAATTCCATTTCTAAAAAAAAGTGTATAAATAAAAACTTTTGATATAATGATTTTTGAATTCTTAAAATTAATTTCAAAAATAATAAATAAAAATAGCAATAAATCGGAAACAAAACGCATAACGAACAAGAGAGAGAGCGCACAATTGTGTTACCTGCCTCACTCGACACACATTTGTTTTGCTTCTCTCTCCTTCTACCGCTGCTTGGCGCTGCTCTCTTTGCTTGTTGCGCTCTCCCGTTTGGCGTTTGGCGCTCGACGGACTGGTTGGATTGCGAGTTGGTTGGACTTGTTGGGGCTGGCAGTCGTCGTCGTTGGCGTCGTCAGCGTCAGTGTCGTGTATGCCTTCGAACCGATTCGTTGTGTCCGAGAGCAGAGCATTTTTGAAAGCAGCGCGGTAGTCGAGAGACGTCAGCGTCAGCTTCAACGTTCAGCGTTCAGCGTCTAGCGAAACTTCAGAGTTGTGTGTTTGTTTTTTTTTTTGGTGTGTCCAAAACAAGAAGCCAAGTGCAAAGCAAAATTGAATAATTTTTTAGTGTGCGTGTGTCGTGTGTGTGTGTGAGTGTGTATGTTTTTTGTGTGTTGTGTTTTGCTTGCCAAGCCAAAAAAAAATAAATAAATAAATAAATATAAAGTTGATATCAAAATCTAAAGGGCAAAAAGCATAAAGCAGGGCATATAACAGTTAGCCAAGTTAAGAGTGTAAATTCAAGCAATAACAACAAAAACAAGCAGCTGAGCTGATTCAGTATCAGATTGTGTTGCTATTTTTGGAGCAATTAGCAAAGAAAGAGAACAACAATAACAACAATCGCAGCAGCAGCAGCAATAACAACAAAATTTAAAGCCATACCGGCTGCTGCGCCGCTGCGTCTGTGGCACAAGAACAACAACAACATAAGCAACAACATAAGCAACAACATAAGCAACAACAACTGCGTCAACAACTCTGGCGCATTTGCATAAATATGTGAAACTAAACCACGCCCGCCCCCCGCGCCAATTGTTACCCCCATTGTGAAGTGTCGAAAAATAATAATAATAAGAAAAAAAAAAAAATAAATAAAAAAAAATATAAAGTAAGCACAAATTGTGCAAAATTATTCAAATTCTGCTTTGTGCTTTGCTGTTTACTTTTTTTTTAACATTTGTGTGTGAACAAAAATGTCGCTTAGCCCTGAGCAACAACAACAGCAACAACAACAGCAACCACAACAACGTTGAGCTGAGCTCCAAAGCTCTTTTTCGCTCGTCCATAGATTCTAAATTTGCAAAACTGCCCCAAAATGTCAACTTCAACGATAACAACAACAGCAGCAACAACGACATCAGCAGCAGCAGCAGCAGCAGCAGCAGCTCCAACGACGCCCCCAACGACTGTCAACGTCACCGGCGGACGCACCGCAGACTGTCGTAAATTCTCACCAAATATATTCAACAAGAGCAAATGCAGCCACTGTTTTCGTCAGCGGGAGGAGCACAGCGCCGCTGCCTTGGAATGCAATAGGGTGAGTGGAGCAGAAGGATAGGGGGTAGATGTAGAGGCAGAGGTATTGGTATTGCTGTGGGGCATGAGGCATGGGGCATGCCAACTGAGCAGCAAGAAGAGTTCGACTAGTGTCGCTGTTTATGAAGAATTTGGGGCTACTTTGGGGCTACATCGCTCTGCGTTGGATCGTTCTGAATAAGTTCCAGCAAAAGAACCACTAAAACGCATGAACGGAACTACTGAACTTAAGCACAAGTTTCTTTTTAAGTGGGTGCAGAAGGCTAGACATCCCAAAACATGCACAACTTTTTGCTTATAACGAACTTGTTTAAAACGAACTTTTGCCTAAAAACAAAATATCAATTTCAAAAGTAAACAAGCATAAATTCTTTTTTGTTCAGTTGTTCATTTAAAATTAACTTTCATTTAAAGGTCTTTGCTCACTTGGTATTCACTTCAAACGAAATTCCGGTATTGCTTAACATTTCTATCAGCTATTCAAAATGTAGGTATGTAAACTAAGTTTTTCGAATAATTTCATTCAATCACTTTTTTTTGTACAAAGTTTTTCATTTCGGAAGCATTTCATTTGAAGTGAATACCAAAAAGTAAAACATTCGTTTTAGATGAAAAGTACTATATAAAGCTAAGTTTATATGTTTTGTAACAAATACAAAAATATAAATCAAATCAAGAAACAGTTTGTGCCAAATATGCACTTAATAAAAAATTCATTGCTATTCCCATTTCAAGAACTTTTCATTCCGAACAGCTTTCGATTTTTTGAAAGAAATTGAAATTGTTATTTTGTCTTTTGGCCTAAGGATGTGATCTTAAGTATTTTATTAAAGATTGAAAGCAAAAGCCAAATTTTTTGATATTTTATCGATATGTAGATTATGTAATTGTTAATATTTTCAAAAATTTGAAAAAATGTATAACGTGTTTAAATATGATAAATAGTTTTGGAAGTGAACCAAAAAAACCGAATATAATGATCAATTTCTGTGTTCTTCAAAAACGGAACGACTAAAACTATTTGTTCAAATGAACTAAAGCAGTGCAGCTCTAATATACATAAGTTTATGTATGTGTGAGTGTGTGTATGTATGTATGTCTGTATATATGAAGACATCTCTGATTCTGTTTATAATGCGTGTCTCTCTCCCTGATTGCATAAATTTATTGTTAGATGCAGTTTGTATATCTTATGTGGCTTGTTTTTATAGACTTGTAGCATACTCGTAGACCATAATGCTTTTCATATGTAGTATCTGCTGCTTTTAGATGATACTATATGTATCTAATATTGACTTGAATTTATATATGACTTTAAAGAATGGAATACGTTGAAATTGGACGACTTTCTTTATCTGTAAGAAAACATAAACATAATGTTTATGATAAAGCCATATGAGAAAGGGTGTTGAAAACATATCGAAGTGAAACAGCTGTTCTTGTCTTATCGATACTGGTCAAAACAAGAAAGATTTCTTATCAACTGTTGAAACTAGCTAAAATCGAATCCAAATTAGATTTCAATCGATCGTTTAGCCTTATCTTGGCCTGCTTAAGTTTACACTTTCGTTAAGATATTGCGAAAGTGAAATTCTCTTCAAAACTTTTGACAATCAAAGTTTGAATCAGACTTAGAAATATCTAAATCTTCGATTCCAAAACAATTCTGAAGTTGCAACATTTTCTTGAACTGCAACCCGAAGCAACTTTTGTTTTGCAGCCCTGTTGATAACTGCTTAGATACTGTTTATCTGTGTATTTTGAAATCTGATGACATCAGTTGAGATAAGTTTTAAGTGCTATGTGTTTATCTTATGCTGTATTCATTTGCATAGTTCTGCGTTTTCGAGTCACAACTTTCACAAAAGAGTTTACAACATTTTCCTGTGCCCACGTAATAAATAAACTATTTTTCATTTTCCACTTTTTGTAGGCTAGTACGCATTGTCGTTGTATATTTTTCATAGATATTATGTTATTAAATACGACCATTTTATGTTTATTAAATACAAATTCCAGCATTAACAAAATAAACGAATCGTCGCATAAAAGCAGACTTGAATTCATTTTTAGGTTTTTTGTCGTAAATTTTTGTGACACCGGCAACCCAAACGATTTTCACTTTTATTTTTTCGAGCGTTTTGAGGGTTCCCCTTTTATTTTTGTAAAAGGTTTTGTAGTAGGCATTGTATTGTATTATTATATTATTGTAGTAGGTTTTATGTTTCTATGCTTTGATTGGTTTTTTTGTTATTTTAATTAGTTTTCGGTGGCATATTCCGAATTCTAAACGCAGATTCCAAGCAACTCAACATGGTGAAACGAAAAAGCGAGAGTTTGCTTTGTTGTGCCGCTGGTTTTAACAAATATACTTATCTTATATCTTATAAGCATTGATTAAACGAAAGTTTTATATCTGATGCTATTTATATACAACTAATGTCTTTCATTAGAACTTTTGTGCTATGCTTATTTTGCATAGTTATTTCAGTAAAACTGGGCCAAAACGATATCGAAAACACACTATATAGAGTAAAAACATATAACTAAATTGGGTTGAAGCTGAACATATTCAAAATCAAGTTGAGCAAACGGAAAATCTTATTGAAAAGTAAAATATTCAAACATACAATCAGGTTGAAAACAAATATACAGGCCTTTTCTATTTTCCACTTTCTTTAGAATATTCAGAAAGTGAAATGTGTCATGTTCTCATTCTCACTTTTGACAAGAATTTGCGCATTCAATTCACTTGCTTGATGAAAGATTCAATAATGCAATTTTTCTTATTTCCTCCGAAATTTCAAATCAAATTGAAGTGAAATATGTTTAAAATGAAACTGCACAAACTTGAAATCTAGTTGAAGTACTGCCTGACATCTAAAAATATGAATACAGTATTGATATACATTCTATATAGTATAAATATTGTACTTTGATTTCGAATCGTAATTGAATATCGTAAACATAATCTATACAATATCATTTCTGTTCATATTCTTAATAATAAAAATTGTTTATTTCAAGATTCCAGCCTTTTTCTAAGATTACTTCCATTGAATATTGATATTTTAGTAAATCTTGCGATAATTTAAACAGTTCTTTGAATTCAAATCGTAATTAAATATCGTAAACATAATCTATACAATATCACTTCTGTAAATATTTATGCACATTTTCTTAATAATAACTTTTGTTTATTTAAAGATTGCAGCACTTTTCCAAGTTATACTCTATTGAAAATTGATATTTTAGTAAATCTTGCGATTATTTAAACAGTATTCTAAGAATATTTCCCAACTGCATTTGTTAGTTTGTTATTGATACAGTTGTTCTTACTGTGCCAGCTGTCATATCAAATGAGTTTCTATTGAATAGTGCTCTATTTATGCTTGCTCAACACGCATGTTAGTTAAATACTTATGTATCTCAGTTTATTTGTAAATTGAGCAGCTATATCAATAAACACACATTATTCAGTTATTTGTAAAGTGCTACAATTTTTTGGTATATTATTCAAAACAGGTTGCGAGTGCTTTGAAGATAATGGCCTCGGGGTCCATGACTTCCTCAATAACAAAAAAAAAAACAAAAAAACGAAAAAAACGCAGCCCACAATTTGTTTGCTGTGCTAATTTCTTGGGGGTCATCTGCTGAAGTTGAGTCTGAATTTTGTATTTGAATTTGTAGCTGTATCTGAAATTGTTCATGTTCTTTACTTTTCTGCTCAAAAAACAAAAAAAAAAAGAAGCAAAGCTGTGAAGTGTTTCTTGTGTTCCTACTTACGGACACGTTTAAAGCATTTGGTTAACAGCTTTTTGTCTGGGCCAAATTTGATTTGATTTCTACACTTAGCACACAAAAAGCATTTCGTCTCGTCGAATTATGTTGTGTTCGTTTGCCTCGAGCTAATTCACATCAATTAAAAATTATGCCAATTGCCGCAAAAAAAAAAAGAAAAAAAAAAAAGACAAAATGTATATTCAACTTTTCAAGTTTTTGACACCCGAAATTAATTGCAGACCCAAAATAAACAAAGCCAACAACAACAATTTCAAAACGGCTGCTTGTAAAATGTCAATGAAATTTAAGACATCTCTCTCTCTCTCTCGACTTATTCAAAACAAACGAAAAACTGCACAAATTGACCCAAAACGAGAATAGCACACAAATTATTAGGGTCAGCTTGTTAAAAATACATTTTGTTTGTTAAGATCAAATGTATATACTTAGCTTTGCATATATATTATATAGAGAACACGGCGCTGACTTGTTTTAAACTAGCAACTGAAAATAATAATTGTAGTTTAAACCCAAAATACTCATTTTTTCTTTTTGAAAAAACAATTTTAAAATCCTTTCTGTCAACTTATTGAATTTACACTTTATGTCAGTATAAAAATCATGGTCTTTATCAGAAACAGATTAATCCAGTTTAAATTGGTTTAAAAATAATAACATTTAAACGAAATTATAACGATTTAATCAGCCCTGTTCTGGTTTGCCCTTTCGGCAACATTTTGCGGAAATGAATTTCACTCAAATCAACCGATTTGCATTTAGTTCGAGTTTAGTTAGAGCAAGCAAATTAATCATATTTCACTTTAAAAGTTTCAATCGTTTATCAAAGTCAAGTGAATTCAATCCGCAAAAACTTGTCAAGTGATTCCAATCCGCAAAAACTTCTCAGAAGTGAAAATTGAACCAGTTTCAGTTTTAGCTGAGCGAACTAGTTGATGTAATAGTTCGTTTAGTTCGTTCAGCCGTTTAGTTCGTTCAATTCCTTAGCTAGTTCCTTAGTTCGTTCGTGTTTTTAGTTCTTTAAGTCGTTTAGTTCGTTCAATTCTTCAGTTTGTAAAACAAATTCGATTTTCTTGTTCGTTCCATCGTTTAGTTCGTTTGATTGCTTAAATCTATCAATTTTGTGGTTCCAAGAAAAATCGTTGCACACTTTAAAACACATTCTTTCTGTTGACATTTTAATCAATAAAGCTAAAAAGAGTTGCAAAACGATCAAAAAAATGTTTAAAAATTAGACTTTAATCGAAAACAAATGAACAACAGAAAGAAACGAACTAGATGAACTACAATCAGGACAAAAGTTCACTCGTTCAGTTTGTTGAAAGTTCGTTCGTTTAGTTTTGGTAAATAGTTCAATTGAACTTATTTTGATCAATTAATAATATCATTGATATCATAGCTCACTCTCTTTGCTCTCTTTAGTTTCATGTGCTAGAAAACTAATGTGAAAGTTATGATTTTTCAGTTCCAAAATGATATACTTTACATCGCACATCGGCATATATAAAAAAAAAAAAGAACGATGTATAAAAATAGATGTCGCAGGTCTTCCGCCTGCTGCTCTGCAATTAGAAGAGGCATACTCATCTGCATTGGAGTTGAGTTGACGTCGACAAAGAGCAGAGAGCAGGGAGCAGGGAGAGAAGTTAGCAGGGAGCTTGGGCCTTGTGCGGTTAATCACCTAGAAGAGCGACCCCAGAGGCAAACTGAGCACAGCTCACCGGTCGCCCCGAGGCGTTTTCTTCTAAATTTAGAAGCGCTTTGCTTTTGTTTTTTGTCTTTTCAGCGCCCGTCGTGTTGTCTTTGCTGTCTTTGCTGTCTTCTTGGCTGTCGCTGTGCATAATGTGAGCATAATTGTTGCATTGTATGCATATGCATATGCATCTGCATCTGCATCTGCATCTGCATCTGAATCTTCATCTACATCTGCAAACTGAATCTTCATCTGAATCTGCCCTAACAGGGCTCTCAGGTTACCCATGTAGACCACCATGTAGACACCTGACAGTCAACGGGTGGCGGCTTAGAGAGCCACTTAAAAAAGATGTCCCCTCAAGTGCAAAAAACCGAAAGATTTCTAGTTCGCTGATGTGTGAAATTTTAGCAAAAATTCTTCTCTTCTTGTTTTTTTATTAAATCTTCTTGTCGTTGCTTTGTCTGCGAGTATCTTGGCAATATTACAAATACCCTTAACAAACTTTTAATAATTGTGCAGAATGATCGGAATTGCGGAATGATGAGACCGCGTTGACAGCCAGGTCAAAGGCTGTCCACGTTGACAGTGGAGAAGCCACAAGAAAACTTGTCGTCGTGACTGGGCACTGAACACCCACCGGGTCAAAATCTAACCCACTATTTGTCTGCCAGACCAATGGCACAGTGGTTAAGAACTAAACTAAAAGTCTTGAAAATTTTGTAAGCAAAATAAATGCAAGTAATAAGTTCTTGAGCATTTTCTTAAACGTTGAAGCATTTTCTTAAGTTTACTTTGTAATATTTTAAATCTTTATAATGTATGCTAATCATAAATTTTCATAAGTAGATACAAACATTATAAAGTTTATAAGCAGAGATTAGAGTTAGATACGTAGAGATTTGTATACATAGAATTCTGTTAGACAAATGTGACCCATTTTAAGATGGTAGACAATAAACAAATATTTAATAATACATTTTTTGGCACTGACGCATAAGTTATGTGGTTCGAATCACAGTCAAAACGTTTTTGAACCTATTTTGATTCCAAAGATTCTTAGAAAATGGAATTTATAGAGTTCTATTATTATTAATTTTACGTATAGTATAAAAATATCAAGTGATTATGTATTTGGCCTTGAAACATAAGTTATGTGGTTCGAATTTCACTCAAAAATAAAAGTTACAAATAATGTCTAGACATTGTAGAGATATTTATATAATTTAAACTTTTTAAATTATGATTTGAAACTAGTTTGAAAATGCAGTACTTACAACTCTATTAGAACAATTTTTAGCTTTAAGTAGTGTTAAGGTATTTAGCCCTGAAGCATAAGTTATGTGGTTCGAATCTCAGTGAAAATAAAGTAACAAAAACACTGTATACAAATTTCTTTAGTTTGAATTTCATAAATTAAGATTTGAAACAAGTTTGAATTTTATATTTTTTAAGATCTGATGATTAAGTCTTTGGTCCTAAAGCATAACTTATGTGGTTCGATTCCCACTTAAAAAAAGAGCTTCAATTAATACACTTACACTTACAGATCAATTCACAGCAATTTTTTTTAACAGCACATTAAAAATGTAATTTTAAATTCGAAATTTAAAATGAAAAAAAAATGAAAAAGCAAATCATCTTTGTCCTTATATCGATAGTACTGATTTGATTGTTACACAATCGATAGTTTTTAAACGTTATATATATTCTTTTTATTTCAAGCTGAGTTATATCATTCAGATATTGAATAAACTTTGAACTTCTGAAATGATGAATAGAGTTCAAATTCAAAATTAAACAAAATGCTAAAATATGTTTTCCTTGAATGAGCAGTTGAGTAGTATCTGTATTATACTAGTAACATTCTAACAATATTTAGTTAGTGTTAGTTCCACTGTTTTTCCTGGTTGTCATTGGCTTGCCCATTGTGTTTGCGTTTGCGTTTGCGTTTTGCTGGAGGAGCTTCCAACGTTGGCCTATCCCCCAAAAAGATCTCAATTGATCCCCGGGGTGTTATTGAGCTATTGGCAGCGCGCCAGCTTAAGTCGGGGCTGTACGAGTGGAGTCCCTGTTCCTGTCTTTGTCTCTATCCCTGTCTCTATCGCTGTCTCACTTGCTGTCCCTATCTCTTCCCGCCTTTTTGCCCTTTTCATGGTCTCTTTTGGCTGTTCTGTTTTTAGTGTTTTCAGTGCTGTTGTTTGTCAGGCAGATATACACATAATAAATATTACCTTAACACACCTTCTATGCGACATGGCACTCTTCCTAGCTGTCTATTGCTATATGTGTGTGTGTGTATCTATGTATCTGTATCTGTATCTGTATCTGTGTGTGCCTTGAAGTTTTGCTTTGGCCTCTCTGCGTGGTTTTTGCGACGTGCTCAAGTGAACTTTGTTGTTGTTGTTGTTGTTGTTGCTACAGCGTTGATTGATTGTTTGGCTTGAAAGTTGTTGTTGCTGTTGTTGTTGTTGTGCCCTCAAGTGGGCGTGTTGCACTGTTGTGTTGTGTTTTGTGCTGTGCGGATATTTGCATTTTTCTAGGTTAATTAGTTAGCCAGGTGCATTGAACTTTAACGAGTAGCGCACCTAGCCAACATCCAATTTTTTTTTGGGGTCACAAAGCAAACGCTTATGCTATCTAAGTACGCAGAATCAACAACTTTGAAAGATTAAAAACCATGCCTTAGTCAACTTGCAACTTCTTTATGAATGCAGTTGTGCAAAGTGAGCTAACAAAAGACAAACTGATAAATGTGAGCTACAAAAAACTGCCGCCAGAATGCTGCAACATACAACACGTTAGGCGTTTTGGATTCTAAGCTGTTTCTTTCAGATAAGATACAAACAATTTTTATTTTTACTTTTTTCCTTCTTTTTTTTTTTGCTATCTGTGTTTTTATCGCAAGTTCTGTTGATGAAATTTGTTATGATACTCTGTTTTTTTAAGTGGAAAATGCAGTGTATTGGCATTGTGAATTGCCTGTATTGCTATTAGTTTGTTAGTTTACAAATATTCAAAAATAATTTCATAATTGAAATCGAAAATTTCACATTTTTTTCATATTTAAATTCTAGGTGTTAGCATATTACAATTGAAATGTTAAAATATTGAATTTTAAAATATTTCAAATATTTTTATGACAGCCTTGTGGAATTTTTAGCTGGAAATGTATTTCAATTTGTTAAATGTTAATTTTTAACAAAGTTAATATTCAAATTAAGGCTGAAAACATTTTAATTTAAATATTTTTCTTACTTGTTAAATTCTTTGAATTTATTACAAAACATATTGAAATTAAATTTTTGTGTTTCAAAATTTTTCATTGTAAAATTTATATGTATTAATATTAAAATGAAATATTATTCATTTTAAAATGCATACTAAATGTGTTTTTTGTTTTCAATTTTAATGAAAGAATTTGAAAAAGGTCGTATATTGATTAAATATGTAAAAATTCGAACACACCTGTTGTAGAAAAAGTGTTGTAATCTTCCCCTGCAGAGCTGACTTTTGTCAATCGATTTGCGAACAGAGTATAACACAATCGGTTGCATATACAGCTGCAGCGGTCTTACTTTGTTTGCTATTGTTGCTGTCGGTCTCTGTGTCTGTTGTGTGTTGTCTTCTATCTGACGTTTATGTTTGCCTGCTGCAATTAGCAGAGAGAGACTCCAACTCCATTTGCGACTCCAACTTCGACTCTAAATCAGAATCTGAATCTGAATCTGACTTCGTCTTCGTCTTCGAATTTCGCATTTTCTCAAAAGGCAACTTGCGTATGTATATGTGTGTGTTGTTTTTATATATTTTTTACTTTAATTTTTTTTTGCATGCAGCAATTATCAGCACGAACCTTTCTGTCACTCAACATGAGCAAGGTTGCCCCAGACAATGGCCAGAGTTGCCAGCTTTGTTGAACTGTCAGTTGCTTTGGGCAAAAGCAAAGCAAGCAAACCTTATCGCGCCACACAAACAACAAATCATCAATCATTCCAGCAGCAGCAGCAGCCAACAACAACAACAACAACTACAACAACTCTACTAAGTACTACAACAATACAGAAAAAAGCCCGATTAAATCAACTTCTTAACGCCAACAGCTTCATCTCTTGCTTTTGCTTTTTCCTGGGCTATTAGATTTCTATACAAAACAGAACAACAACAACAACAACAACAACAATCACCAACTAGCAGCTGAGCTGAGCTAAAAGTTTAGTTCGTCAACATCGGGCGTCATTTTCAACATCTTTCTTTATAACTATTATATTCTTTAAACAAGGATGCTTTACAATGTTCTCCAACATGTACTTGTAGTTGTACTTGTATTTGTGCTGCTTTAACAACAACTGCTATGCAATCTACTCAAGAGGTGCTAGATATATAGATAATACCTATTTATCATACACAAATCGTGCTTGCTTTTACACTATGTCATAACTGTTGTGAATGTGTCGTAACTAGCTTATCTTCTAGTATTTCCGCGTATCTACTCGTAACTTCTCTTTAAGAGAAGACTCAACAATGGAACAAGTTTCAAATATTTGCTATATATCAATTCTATCGAAAAGAAGAAGAGTTCAAATTATCAAATATTATATAGAAACAAGCAAGAAAAGTTATCTTCGGCGTAGCGTAGATATAGCTATACACTTGCAGAAAAGTAGTTCTTATGAAAACTTATTTTTCAACTGATTGTTCCTATGATAGTTAAAAGATATAGTTACCCGATTTTACAAATATTTGGTCAGCATAACAAAAGTTGCCCAAAAAGCGGAGTTCGTAAATTTGGCTAAGATATCCTGAGAAACAAAAAAGTTTCTCATACAAGAACTTATTTTTCAACCGATTGTTCCTATGACAGCTATAAGTTGTAATAGTCAGATTTTGATGAAATTTTGTAAAAATGCTAAGATAATGCTAAAATTCTGAATTGGTAAGTTTGCTGAAGTTATATTTAAAAAAAAAGAAGCATTTTCGACCGATCGTTGCTATGGCAGCTATATGTTATAGTGATCCGATTGGGCCGATTCTGACCTATGTGCTGCTTGTACAAAAAATAAGCATCTGTGCCAAGTTTCAACACGATAGCTTTAAAGGAAGGCCAGTTCACATAGAACAGTTAGATGGATGGATAGTCGAAAATCGCTGGTTCGACTCTTCTGCTGATGCTGATCAAGAATAGATGTACTTTATGGTGTCGGAGACGTTCCCTGCTCAATTTTCGTGATATTCATTTATAAAATTCATAATAAATCTGCTTTTTATTCAAATAAGAAATGTTTAAACAACTTAAAAACTAATTCAGCTTAGCAAAATTGTGTAAAAGATTAACCTGCCAGTCTTATCCGCAAGCATTTGCACTTGTTGCCATTATTTTGTGCACTTCATAGATCAACATCAAACAGAGACTCAGACTGAGACTGAAACTGAGGCAAGAAGCTGCTCTGGGTGCCAACATGTTGAGTACTCATGCTTCATTCTCCTTTTCCCTACCATCTAGTGTCATTTTTATTGTTCTGAAAGCCAAGTTCTCTCTCGTTTTTTCCGTTCGCTGTGACATTTTGCTGCATAATTGAATTCTTAGTCTTATTTTGCGGCGCTTTTTGCTGTTCAGAACTGAATACAGCGCCAGAAAGAAGCCAAGTTGCAGTTGCAGTTGTTGTTGTTGTTGTAGTTGTTGTAGTTGTAGTTTGCCGCTAGCAGGCTTATGTTAGTTATGGCATCATCTAAACTTGCACCTGGACTGCCTCCAACTAAGTATCGTGGTTGAGAATCGTTGGCAAAAAGATTGCTGGCGGCATTAGATTGCTGGCGATTGTGAGGATGGCATTTTCTCAGATATAATGATGTGTTGAGAAGGGCATCTTGATGCCACAATGATTAGTTTATAATTATGATACTGCCACGGCAGCAGTTATAGTTGCAAGTTGCAAGTTGCAGTTGTTGCAAGTTGCTCGCTGCTCGTTGCAAACAGCACACATATTTTCTAGGTGAAAACTCATTACGCGGCCATTGAAACTTAAATTACCGTTTAATTGAAAAGTGTTTAACGATATCCGCAATTTGGATTGAATTTCGCACCAATGGCAACAATTTTCTAATGGTGAAACTAGTCGAGTTTCTTAGACTGACAGATACCCTGTGCGAAAGTTGAAAGAGTTGTTTTGCAGACAAGTTGTATGCTTTGCTTGATGTTGTTGATGAACACAACTTTGTTGCACATTTTGAATGGAAAGAGAGTATATATATTCATTCGAAGCGGTTTACAGGGTATCCAAAGTCTCTACATGCTGCAAAGTTCATTCAAATTGATTGTGTATCTTTCGGTAGAACAACAAAATTTACTTTGCCAATTTGTTTGGCAACGTCGCGACGATGTTTTGGAACAGTCAAGCGATTGTCTCAGGTAAATCTCAGCTGTGCTTTTTGCTCGACGATATGTAAATTTGTATGTTGTTGTTGTTGTTGTTGCTATTGTTGTTGTTGCTGTGCGGTCAAGGTGAGTGAGCTGGAAGCAATCGAGACGCAGATCGAGATCGAGGCAGGTGACGGGCAGAGTTCTGCACATGGACTTAACACTTCCAGGAAGAAGTCTCGATCTTGTTCTATTGTTGTTGTTATTGTTATTGTTTTTTGTTGCTGTTGTTGTTGTTGTTGTTGTTGTTGTTGCTGCTTGGTATGCACAGGCAGCGCAGATAAATCATCTAAAAAAACACCGCTTTTTGTTTTTGGGCAGTCTAGAATTTGATTATGCTTTTATTGTTTGTTGCTTTCAAATGCGTAAAATGTGTTGGGTTTTTATTTTTTGTGAATTCTAAGAAAACATTTTCTGCCATATTGAATGAATGAAGCTTAAAAATTTGTTTATCTGATTGTGACGTGCCTAGAACAGAAAACGACATTCCACTTTTTCAAAATAGGAAAACAAAAACGACAGTTATTAACTGCTATGAGTACTACTTATGAAAACTTGGCAATTACGTTCGCAAAAAAAAAAAGTGAACAAAGACCAACAACGAAGGCAATGCTTTTTATTTACAACCAATAATTTAGGCAGCCGCCAACAACAAAAACAATAACAATAACAACTACAACTACAACTACAACACATGCTAAATATATGTAGGTGGACATGATAATTTCGTTTTGCAGACACCGACACTCCAAACAGAGTCAAAGAGTACCTCCTCCAGCCCCCCAAGGTCTACCCTAGCCAACAAATTTCAAACCAACAAAAAAAAAAACCGAACCAGACGAATCAAAAACAGATTTCCAAGTCGCACCCAAAAAATAACAGCAGAAACGTCAACGTACCAAACGCTGCCCTCGGGCGTATTTTATTTAAATAAAATAAATTTCGAGTCTGCTGCCCAAAAAAACAGCGCAAGCTGCAATTACTGTAAATTTGCACAGACAAACAACTATTAGAGCAGAGTGTGTTGGGTTCAGCCAGGGTAGGATAGAAGACAGCGGGCAGAGGGAAACCGATCTGGAATAAATCTAGATATGCATGTTGATGCTGCCAACTCGAAAAGTAATACTTAAAAAACTTAAAAATAGAAGGGCGCATTAAGTTAAATACTATTGTAGAAAATGTGGTTTGAATCTTAGCTTCTGATTGATAACATTTGATAATTAGCAAAGAATTGCATATATTACGACTTATAGTATAACTTCTAAATGTGTACATTCCTCGATATTAATATTGAACATTTCGTCATGTTCAACAATACACCCCTTAAAAATGGGTTAAGGGCGGTAATTAAACAATAAAAACTTGTTTAAGAACAAAATAAATAAAGTGAAAGTTTGTTTTTTTAGATTACCACTTACAATTCTCAACCAGTTTAAGCAAACACGTGGCTTATTAGTTCATTTTATTTTTAAATTTAAACACATGGTGTACTGCCCGAATAAACTCTGTATTGGGTGACAGCTTATTCTCTTTTCTTATCTTCTTTAATTTGTATTTTATTTATTTAAAAAACATTTGGATTTTCTTATGAAAAAAAAGTTTTGCTAATTCCTGAATATACTTGCATAAATAAAGCAGCAATATTTTTTTTAAATTTTATAATGTTTAAATGTCAAATTGGACAAATAAATTAAATAAAAAATAGTTTTCTTTAAAATTAAATTAAAACAAATTTTAAGAAAAGCTCGCTTATCTAATCGGATTCATCAATTTAGTCAGAGAGATATATACAAAACAAATGCCAATTGAAAACTTCCAATTTGAAAGAAAATTATAAGTACTAGCGCAATCCAAATAAAACATTTACTTATTCATTTATAACTTTAACATTAATCAAACTTGATTAGCACTTTGTTCAATTAACTAAATAATAATCAAGTAAAAACTGCAAAGTTATTTAATGTTATGTAGTTTTCAGGATCACAAGCGTTTAAAAAAAAACGGCAGTGAAAAACGAGAAACAAACAAAAAACAAATGCAATTTTAATGGGAATTTGTATGCGGCATGTTTTGTCAGTGGTGTTGTGGGTGGTGCGTCTGCACCACCCCCACTGCCACTTTATCCACACAGCTCCAAACCACCTCCAACATTGTTGAAGTTTGTCTTCGATTTGTTTGGCTCTTGTACGTGGGTCGGAGTCAAATGTAGCGAAGGCTGCTGCTGCTGCTGCTGCTGCTGCTGCTGCTGTTGTCGTTGTTGGCGACAAAAACAGCCATAAACAAATAACTATGCCACTGCCGATGGCTATGACTATGACTCTGACTATGACTATGACTACGACTATGGCTTAAATGGTTTGGGCGAGCTCTGTTCGAGCAGATCATGCACACTTGAATGCTGCTTAGACGCTAGACACACCCGATCTAAGCCAAACTATACCGAATCGAGCCGAAACCGAACCAATCCAAACCGAACCTTTTCAAGAATGTGTGATGGTATTTTAGAGTTGATTGTTGTAGTTTAAATGAAGGCATAAGTTCGCAGAACGAACTAACTGATGAGGTTCGTTTAGTTCGTTCAGTTTTTCAGTTTGTTCAACAGCTTCGTTCGTTCTTTCGTTACTTAAGTTCGATCAATCGTTTATTTCGTTCGTTTCTTTAGCTCTTTCTTTGTTTAAGTTCGTTCAGTTACTTTGTTTCTTCGTTCGGTTAAAATAACAATCGGAATCAAATGAGCAGAACGAATTGTAATCGGAATCAGGCGATCTGTAAACGCATTGAATTGAACATAGTGATCTTTAATCGGAATCAAATGAACAAAACTTACTGAAATCGGATTCAAATGAACTAAACGTACTGAAATCGGATTCAAATGAACAAAACGAACTGAAATCGGATCCAAATAAACAAATCGTACTGAAATCGGATTCAAATGAACTAAACGAACTGAAATCGGATTCAAATGAACAAAACTTACTGAAATCGGATTCAAATGAACAAAACGAACTGAAATCGGATTCAAATGAACAAATCGTACTGAAATCGGATTCAAATGAACAAAACGAACTCTAATCGGACTAAAATGATCGAAACGAACTACATTAACACCAAAATGACCAACAAGAAGTAACGAACTACATGAACTTCAATTCAGGGAAATATTTTCTTTCATTCATTTAAGTAAATAGTTCATTCGTTCAGTTTGATGATTAGTTCGTTCGCTCAGTTTGGTGAACAGTTCGTTTGTTCAGTTTGGTAAATGGCCCTTTCGCTCATTTTGCTGACTAGTTCAATCGTACCTATTCGGAACCATATGTTACAACACTAAAGTGTGCATGTGTTGAATCGACGAGGAATTTAGCTCATGAAATATTTAGGTGTTTGCCGTATTTGAGCACGTCTTGCATAATTTGTACGTTTGTACTTTTAATTAAAGATATCTTAGATTTACATGTACCATATGTACTTCTTGTTTGCCCATATTTGGCCAGCGATCTTAGCTATCTATGAGTACATGCGAATCGAAACGAAACGAAACCAAACCAAACGAATCGAATCGTATCGAAAATGTTGCGTTCCCTTTTCCTTTAACAGCTGCAACCTGATTTATCGCAGACTACTATTTAAACTAGCAGTATTTCGACGGCAACCTCAGGGTCAACTTGGGGTCAATAACTGCCAGCATTTTGGCCATAATTTGCAAGTGTTTTTTTTTTTCTTCTCGGCCAAGTTATTAAGCAAATATTAAGAGTATTGTGCCCAATTATAAATCATTTAGTTGTTGGTTGATGGCTTTTCTTTAAGCTTTTTAATTGCTGAACTAAATTGTGTTTAGGTTCGTTTAGCTTTCAATATCGTTAGGCTAGCAACATTTTAGAACATGTTGCCATTATTTAAAATATATTTACTAATGTGTTTTTTCTCTATTCATTTTATTTCCAGGTATGTACAGCAAATATGTTACTTAAAGTATTATTTTGAAGACAGAGTTTCCTGCATTTGGTGAGAGGTAATATATCTATTTTCACAAAGTTTTAAAGAAACTAATAAATCATACCATATAATGCTTTAACATATATTGAAATATTGTAAAATTTGCAGTTTCAGTTAGCTTAAATCTAAATAATTTGTCAAGAGTTTTCTTCAAACAGTTTAAGCTCAAGTTTCCAATGCACAGTTGCATTGAGAGAGAAAGAGAGAACTTTAACGATAATTAAAAAATATTAAAAATTAATAGAAACTTTCTAAGTACAGTAAATAATAAAAAACAGCACATTTTTTTTTAACACAGTTCAAACAAAAGTCAATGACACACACAAGTTGCTATAAAATGTATGTTCAACTTGTAGTTAACAAACACAAGCCTAAATATAGAAGATATTAATTTTGTTTATTTGTCAATAAAAATTAAAATTAATTATGTCCAATGTCCAAAAAAAGAAATAAAAAACCGTTGACAAACGTGCGCCATAGATTAAAACAACGCCTACGAACAGACAGGCGAATTATAAAATGTTGAATGATGAGAGCACAGTTGCCAATTCGTTTAGTATGCCCTTACAAAGGGTATTACAAATATGTGATGAAATGTGTAACGCATAGCAGAAGACATGTTCGATTCAATAAACAATATAATGGATAAGCGTTGGCAGCTGAGTTGAAACTGTTTGTCAGTTTAAAAACAAATTTTAATGTTAAAGTTGCTTATTATTTTGTATCGAAATGTATATCGAAACGGAACAGAGTGGTTCACTTTAATCAATTTTGAGTTTTAGCCATGTTTCCATTTCCGATTCTGTTGAAAATATGCAGAATCGGAATTAGTAGCGCTTCTGAATTGTCCATATTGATAGAAACTTCGTATTAATAAATTTTGAGTTTGAGAAACTGAAGGTTGAAGTATCTTTAAAAAGCCAGAACGATTTCTAATTTATTCGAAAAAAGGAACATGAAATCCAAAAACGATTTGGAATGAAAAGTTTAAGTTTATATCTAAATTTCTTTGCTGCAGGTGTATAAAATTTCGGTATAATTTTTTCTAGTTTTTTTCGTTAAGTTTAGTTTCTTTTTATTTCAAAATTTTGGTGTAAATATTTTTGTAAATTTTTTTTTTTGTTATGAATAAATTACATAGCCAAAACGGTGAAAAATCAAACTAAATTTTGTTTTTTTTTTTTGAAAATCCAACTAGTTTTTTGGCTACTGATAAGTTGGCCAAACTGAATGGCAGTTGTCAGCTTTGGTTGTTGTTGTTGTTGTTGTCGTTGTTATGTTGTGCTTGACCATATAAAAACACACAGATCAGGCTCGAACACTTGTTGGCCAAATTGTGTTGAGTTTAAAGTTAGTGGAAAACTGTGTCAAAGTTGTTTGGATTTTGAGCAGCTTATAAGGTACACACATACATACACACATGTAACATACAACATGTATAACATATAACATTGTATTGTATATAGTTTTGTTCTGTGTTTTTTTGCTCTATTCGAACATTTTGTGGCATTTAACTGTTTATCATTTTGCAGCGAATTTCACGTTCTTTTCGCCGTGTTTACATTTTCGCCACGTTATCACTTATTAACCTACTTCCGGCAGCAGCGAAGAGAAATTAATTTGCAATGACGAACAATAAAAGACAGAAAGAAAGAAGGAGAAAAAAGAAAAAAGTAAACAGTAAAAACAATTTACAGAACCTAGAAATAATCATAAATCATGATGGCAAATTGGGCTAATGTCGCTTCGTGTGAAAGTCGCCGACTCGTCTCACATCGTGTCTCACATTTTCACGCGAATTAAGTAATTTTCATTTAATTAATCAAATTATTTTGTATTTAACATACATACGTATACGGTATACGGTATACGGTATCTACAGATAATTCTCTCTCTCTCTCTCTTGCCGCCTACCATTGAATTGGAACGCTGAGTGGGCGTGGCCCACACTGCTTAGTGGAACACCTTCCATTTCGATTTCGATTTGAATTTGGATTTGGATTCAATTCAATTCGATTTGCTGTGCAATCGATTGTTAATTGAAGTGCACCACACACAGCGTACTCTACTTGCAGCCTTTTTTTTCAGTGCGTTTCATTCATTTTCCTTTCAGTTGACAAATGTGGCAGCAACAACAACAAAACTCGCACATGTCCACAACTTTAGGTTTCTTGTATGTTTGTTGGTTTGTATGTGGCCTACTTTATTTCCATTCCATTCGTTTAGCTTATGGCTGGGGCCTATTCAGCCAATATGATGAAAAAAAACAACAACAACAACAACAAAAAACAGACAACAAAATCTTAAGCGTATTGAGAATTAAATACCCTTTCCAAACAAATGTTGCTCTGTTTTGGCTCTATTTCGGTTGCGACTTCGGCAATTTTGTCTTTTTTCACTTTTGACTTGATTTTGCGGATTGAATTCACTTGCATTTAATAAGGTATAGAATTAATTTGAGATTTTATCTATCTGTTTTGGCTCTGTTTCGGTTTGGACTGACAATTTATTGCAGAAGTGAAAATTCCTCAATCCTCTTCTCTTTTTTCACTTTTGACTTAATTTTGCGGATTGAATTCACTTGCATTTGATAAGGTATAGAGTTAATTTGAGATTCAGATAAAATTCTTTCTTTTTTTCTTAACTGTTTTGGCTCTGTTTCGGTTTCGACTTTGGCAAAACTCCCTTATTCTCTTCTATTGTTCCTTTTCTCTTTTTTCACTTTTGACTTGATTTTGCGGATTGAATTCACTTGCATTCAATAAGGTATAGAATTAATTTAAGATTTTATCTATCTGTCTTGGCTCTGTTTCGATTTCGACTTCAGCAAATTTATGGCAGAAGTAAATATCACTTTATCCCTTCCCACATATTCCATTCACATTTTCACTCTTGACTAATTTTGCGAATTGAATTCACTTGCATTTGGTTAAGGATAACATTAATTTAGATTCTGGTATGATCTGTTTTCGAAAATTTATTGCAAAAGTTATTTTCCCTTATTACCTTTCCTTATTTACCTTAAACATTTAAATTTTTCACAACATTTTGTGAATTGAATTCACTTGCATTTGATAAACTATAAAACTAACTTCACATTCAGCTAGAATTCAATTCACAAATTCAACGGCAATTAAAGAAATTTTACTTTCGAAATATTTTGACGAAAGTGGAAACCGAAACCGTTTTCTGATTTTCATTTTGTACGATTTAAGCAATAAATATATTTTTTAACGTTTTCGACCGATATCTTAAGTGTATCTTGTTTTAACTCTATTTTGTTGTCTTTGATTGTTGTATTGGTAGAATAAAAGTATTTTTAACATAAGAACTCAAAGTAAAAAGAAAATTGATATGCTTAAAAAATTGTTTTTAAGGTTATTATTAGCTGTTCAATACGATCTTAGCATAGGTATTTTGAAAATATCGGAAAATTTCGATTTCAAGAACCAGAAGATCGTTAGAAAATCAATTATATCACTTTTAATAACTAATGCTAAAACACTTTTAATACTTATTTTGAACGTGGCATCAAGCTTAAGAAAAGTTTAGATATATCTTATTTGTTCAGGGTACATAAAATGTGTTATGTGCATTGGTAATTGTAACTTTTTAAAAATCAATTCTCATTGTTTTTCTGTGTTCATTAGAGTCGCATTTGAAGTCGCTTTTGACTATTGACAAGGTCTAGGTGCAGCCCCTGGGACAGACAGACAGACATACAGACAGACAGACAGACAGACGGAGCTCTGGAGCATTGGACAATTGATTGCTTTACAGATTTCAATTTGAATTTGTATTTATTTTGGACTGGCTGTCATTCAGATTTCTTTTGCAGCGTTAACACACGCGCGGGCAGAAATCATTGGAACAGTGAATACACTGTGAATACCCGTGAGTGTGAGTACGAATACGAATACCCCAGCTCGAAGTCCAAGTGGAAGTGGAAGTCGAAGTCGAAGTCTAAGCGTGGTTCATGGGTAAATCACATAAAGCATTTAGTTTGTGTATCGTACTAGCTTGTGATTGCTAAACTGAGTAATTTTTTGTTTTGGTTAGAAAGTGCAGTCAGAAACGTAATCATGAAAACTTTAGCTAGCTTTTGTGGCTGTCTAAACAAAAGAAAGACTTTTTCCCAGCTCTTTAAGTGCGGCAAAAGAACAAACATAGAGCTACCAACTTCCGTTGCAAGGTCTTCTTTTTTTCTTTATTTTCTTTATTTTTTTTTTTGAAGTTTGCTGCCAAAATCAAATAATTATCTTTAGCAGGCTACTGTGGAGCAAATGAAAAACGTAGAGCTATGTACTCGGATACTCGTAAAAACCAACAATAGATGCGAAGAGTTCAACTATTTAAAGGCTTTGAACAATCTGTAGAAGAGTATCAACAGCTTGTTTTTTTTTTTTGTCCGTAGGAATCAATTTTTGCGGCGGGTAAATTACTTTGATTCGATTTGTAAAGTTTGAAGGGTAATGGTTAGGGGAACCGGGAGAACGGTTGGGGGGGGGGGGGGAACTGAGAATAATACTGAGAATGAGAATTGAGAACTCTACTTGAAGCATCGTTTCATGTACCGTTGGCGCCCTTTGCGGGCAATTCGCGCCCGTCTTCATCGTGATCATCGAAATCGACATCGACAGTCTTTGTCGATGATGTTGCTAAGTTGCGTGTAGATGTGTGTGTGTATGGTGTGTGTGTGTGTATGGTGTGTGTGTGTGTGTGTACATGTGTATGTGTGAAGTAATCGGTAGTTGCGGCTCAAGCCGCAGAGCAGCAGCAGCAGCAGCTCAGTCTCTGGCCTCAAATGTGTTGTTGTAAGTGTTCTTCTGCTGCTGCTGCTGCTTCTTCCACTTCCACCTCCTCTTCGTCTGCTGCGTCTTCTTCTTCATCATGTTCTCCATAACGAAGTACGAAAGCAAAAGGTTGTTGAACTTGCTTTACAACTTGGTTTCAATTTTGTTCCCTCAATCAGTTGCCTGCCTGTTCTTTGGCTTTTGTGCTCGTTTTGCGCCCGTTCGACGCTACCTTCCCTCCCCATCTCACCATCTCACCATCCCCTCCCCTTAACCCCTTTACACCATCCAGCTCACAAGACGAGCGTACATTCAGTTCTATTATAGAAAATTATATTATTATTATGTACTCCATTCGCTCTTGGCTTTTTTTTCGCTGTTGTTGTTGTTGCTGTTGTTGCTGTTGCTATTGTTGTTGTTGTTGGCGCACACATTTTTACTGTTATTCTACGCAGTGAGCAGCTCATGTTCGCTGTCTGTGTCTCTCTGTCTTACTGTCTCTTTATATTCCTATGCAAATTCTTATCTACAAACTAGAATAACCTTCCCAACTATGACAAAAAACAAAAAAAAAAACACTAAAACAAAAACAAAACCCATAGAAAACAACAAATAGCAATCAAGTAAGCAATTCCTTGAACCAGTTCCAACTTGTAGTTCCAACTACCAAAAGTTTATTGTCCTTTAGTCCGATTTCACATAAGTGTTTCATGTTCCTTGATACAGTTTGTTTTCCAAACAAATTCTTCAATTCTTTCAAAATCGCAAGTCACGTTCTCATGTTCGGCATGTTGTTTCTAAGCTCCATTTTTGATCCGCATATTTTTTAAAACTTTTTTTAATAATTTGTTGAAGCCTCTCTCAAGGAGCACTAACAAACAGTTCTCAAATCTCAAATTCTAACAACTGAAAAATCAAAATATTGAAATGTCCTAGAATGCAATACTATATATAGTTCGGATTGAAAGAATGTAATAAATTTCAATACAAAAAAAGTTATTTTTAAAGGTATCAATTTCACATTTACAGGAGTGTTTCGGTCTCCACTTTAAGCTACAATTTGTGAATTTGAAATTCCCTAGTAGAATATACCTACGTACATATCAAGTCGGGATAGAAAGAACATAATTAATTTCAATCCAAAAACCCAGTTTTTTAAAGGTATCAATTTCACATACACAGGAGAGCGCCGGTTTCCACTTTTTGTGAATTTGAAATTTTCCTATAGTATATATAGTCGAGATTGAAGGAAGATAATTCATTTTAATTCAGAAACCCAGTTTTTTAAAGGTATTAATTTCACATACACATTACTGTTCCGGTCTTCACTTTAAGCTACATTTTGTGAATTTGAAAATTCTCTATAGGATCAAAATTTCCTTTTTGAAGTGAAATGAGTTCTATCCCAATGGCAAGTTAATCGTGTCCTTGCTCGAATGAAAGTGAATTCAATTCACCAAATCTTAACAAACGTCCAAATGGGCACATTTAAATGAAAATCACTTTCGCAATATATGACCGAAAGTGGAAACTAGAACAGAACTGATTTTTAACTTTTATATATAACTTATATTAATTTGATATAAAGTAAAGCAGAAGATTCAATAAAACCACACATCAAAACACAACCTTGACATTTAGAAGGTATGTGAATGGTATATAAGTAACTTATCTATCCATAAAAACGAACTCAACACCTTTGACCTCTGCTTTGTCTTATCGTCTGCCTTCCAATTAGCTCAAATGAACCATCAAAATGTACCATAAAATCCAAATTAATTTTCCCAAGCGCTGAGCTCAGCTTAATTAGAATTAAAAGATAGACTAAAAGTAAATAATTAAAACATGGCAATTAAGTGGCGCCCCTTTTAATTGTGTCTGTGTGCGTCTTATCAACATTTGTCAGCTGCTCTCAGCTGACCTTTCCAGGTATTATCAACTTTTGTTGTGGCATCTCATTGATTGTTGACATAACAAAAAAAAAAATAAATATTGAACATCGTTGCTTGATTTTGGCGTCAATGGAGCACTTCAATATTTTTGTATACCAATCTTTTGAGACTATGAAAATATAGAGTTTTTGAATAGGTTGAAAAAGTCTTGAAACATTATTTCAGAAACGTATTTTTAGACATGGTGTTAAAGTATTACTGCATAGAAATCAACTTTGAAGTGTTTATATATATTTCAAATACTTGTTTCCCAATACTTCAAAAACACATAGCCATCTCTTCAGAATGATAAAGTGAAATAATAATTAATATACGTTATATTGAGCCTTAACTTCCTATCGTATGTTGAATGCACACTTGCTATAAAATTCCGTCTTAGCTCAAAATCGATAAAAAAAACTTTGAAAATCATTCAAGTTTTTTCTTTAAACCTGCTCTGATTCGTATCGAAATGAAGAATTGTTTTAATATTTAATAGGATCACAAAAGGTGATATATAATAACGAAATTTGTTGTTTTGTTCTATTTGACGTTGACAAAAGATTTGGAATATATATATTTTTTAAGGTGTCAAACAAAAATCGAGAAAACTTCATATTTTTTCGCAATACAAGTGTATATAACCCCTATTTGGTTGCTTGAGCAACTTTTTTATGAATTCTCAATCCTTTGATTCGCCTTAATCTATATAATTTATGGATTCTAGTTAAAATAACAATGCATAAATAATTGGCATTATGCATTTCATCTCTGATGCTTTTGGACAAATGTATTTAAGATATGTTTGTTATTATTGATGAGTTTATAGACCAATAAACTGTTACTAATATTATAACACTCGTTGAGCTATGCGTTGAACTATGGAGCATGTTAAGGGGGGAATGGTAATGGGATTCCTGCTCCATTTTGACGTGTCGATTGGAGTCCGACCACGTGTGTGCCCCCCCCCCCCCCACTCCCCACTTTGCACACATTCTTAGTCGACACATTTAGCAGCAGATCGTGCCAATAAATCATCTTTGACCCCTCTTGTCCCTGTGCTCTGTGCTCTGTCCTGTGTCTCTGACAATCCCAGCTGGGTCTTGAAGCAAAGTTTTCTCGACAATAAATCAAATGCCTCGCGCCCGTCAATTGCTATTAATTTCCTTTGGCGTTGCGCAAAAATCAAAAAAAAAAAAAAAAACACAAGAAAAAAAAAATGAAAATTGTATAAAAATATTTTATAAGTATAAATAAAATACAAAGTGCATAAATTATTTATTGCTAAAAAGCAAATGTCATAAGAGCCTGCCATGTGGCATGGCACTGTGGGAATTGTTGCAACTTTTCTGTGCCTGTTTCATTTGATTGTGTTGAAATGTGTGTGTTTTGTGTTGTGTTGTGTTGTGTTGTGTTGTCGTTTTCTTGTGTCAATTGGCTGAAATTGTTGACCAGCTGACCAATTGACTGCTTGACCGGCTGTTAGTTTCTTAGTCACGGTTTATATGAGAAACAACAACAGCAACCGCAACTTGTAAATGTGATGTATCGATTAGAGTTGCTTAGGTTGACTTATAGAGTTCAGGGTTCAGATTTGTAAATTCAAATTCTCAATCAAGTTAGCAACATTTTTCAAATGCAATAGCTTTTGTCTCTAGACTATAAGTTCAACTTATTCTATTAGTTGTTATTAAGTCAAGATATATTATTCTGAATATTTGGAATACTGAATGCGTTTCTTACAAGTCAAAAAATATTGTCATTTCGTCATGATTTTTGACCGATTTTTGAACTAACTCAGAAAATGTTTTGAAATACTAAAAGTTGAATTATTTTTGGAAATTAATAAGCTTTTAATGCAAAACTTATCTTTAGGCTAATATACGACCAAAAAGACATTCCGAATTGAAATCGCTTAAGTTTTGACAAAACCAATTCTTGGCGTATATTTTGAAAATCTTACATAAATCAAGCAACATATTGACAACATGAAAAGTCAAGCAAATCCTAGTCATTGTATTACAAGGTTTATTATAATATTAACTGAAGATTACGCCAAGTTTCTTGTGCAGCAGATCGAAACGTAAAGCGTTAACAAGTGTAACATTGGCAACTAGTCATCAAATTGGCTAGAACGACAACAACAACAACAACAACAACAAAGGAAGTTCAGTGACCAAAAACAAAGACATACAAAATGTCAACATTTGAAAAGCTAATGACAATCAAATGTTATATAATGTTTTGGAATATTGTCATCGTGAAGATTCCAACAAGCTTTTGTGGTTAACTCCCAGTTGCTTAATTTGATTTTCCGCTTTGCTAACGACGCCCTCAATGGAAAAACTCTGCGTGTACCAGGCTGTGTATAGCCCATATGTACATCTGTATGCCACCCCCACCCCCCTCTATGCCCCTTGCAAGATTATATGAGTATGATTATGTTTATTTTCCACTTCATTAAATCGCGCAACGACTTTGTTTGCTTTGGCATCGCGCCGCATGCCATATGTTATGTAATTTCCTTAAAATTGTAACTACTTTGTCTTTGTGTTATTGTTGTTGTTACTGTCGTTACTATTGTTGTTGTTGTTGTTGATTTTAGTACTTTGTGTATTTTGTCGTATTTCATTTTCAAATTTGTTTATTTGCGCTGCGCTTTTAAATGCGTTTGTCCAATGTTTTTTTATTAAGCTTTTGATTTTCATTATTCAATCAAATGCATTGTGCAGTCAAAAAGAGACAGCTGCCAGTGTTAGACTGAAACAGTTGTTTTCTTTTCGATCTTGGCTTTCTGCTCATTCATACACTTAAACTACTATTTTGCCAGTCATTTAAACACTCGATAATCAAATAGTATTATAGATTTGTGATTAAGTAAGAGAATGCTTAGAAATAGGATGCGGCATTTATTCATTATTATTATTTTTTTTTTTTTGGAAATATTGTATATATTGCATATCATCATGATAACGTTAAAATGCAACAAACTAAAAGTCATATCTAAAGCGTATCTAAAAGATCATTATAGTTTTAAATTTAGAATTTAATTTGGTTGAGCAGTTTTATATCTGCTGGGTTTATCTTGTGATGCAATTTGAAAAACATGCATGTAAGCTTTACTCTCGGTTCAAAGGTTAGATTCTTAACTCAGGATGTTTATTTTTATACCCTTGCAGAGGGTATTATAATTGTGTCACTAAATGTGTTACGCATTGAAGAAGACGTCTCAAAAAAATTTGAATATTCGTGATCAGCATCAACAGCCGAGTCATGTCCGTCTGTCCGTCTGTCTGTCTGTCTGTCTGTATATATGCGAACTAGTTCCTCAGTTTAAGAGCTATCGTGATGAAACTTGGCACAGATGCTTTTTCCTTCTGCAATCAGTACATACATGTATGTCAGAATCGGCCAGATCGAAGCACTATAACGTATAGCTGCCATAGGAACGATCGGTTGAAAAATTAGTTTTTGTATGAAAAACTTTTTTGTTTTTCAAAGTAACTCAACCAAACTGATTATGTCTAAGTTTTAGCACTTTTCACACATGTTGACTAAATTTCATCGAAATCGAACCACTATAACATATAGCTGCCATAGAAACGATGAGTTGAAAATAAGTTTCTGTTTGAAAAACTTTTCTGTTTTTCAAAATAACTCAACCAAACTCACTATATCTAAATTAAATCACGTTCTACACATGTTGACCAAATTTGATCAAAATCGGATCAGTATATCTTAAAGCTGCCATAGGAACGATCGGTTGAAAAATAAGTTTTCTTTTGCAAGGGTATATCGGCGTGCCGAAGATAACACTTCTTTCTTGTTTTTGGATGTAGTATTGGAAAATATGCTGAAGTCTGGGACATCCACAGCTTGTTACTTTAAGCGCAGCTTGAGAAAACGGAACTAGTGAAAAATACATGGAAATATAATGGGAACATTAAAACGAACTAGACAAAATGGCGTTATGTTTAAATATGCACAAATATTAATGATAAAAGAGCATTTCACACTCGGCTGTCTTACTTTTTTCGCCTAGCTCGTATGTATTCCCCTTTTAGCTTAAGCGTTGTGCTCCGATTCCAATTCGAATTCGGAATACGATTTCCAGGCCGAGGTCACGATCTTTGAGCGCAGTGTGCAAAGTGTGTCAGGGCGGGTGTGATGAGTGCGTGGTCTTCTCTGCAACCAAACTGAGAAACAGTATAGCCATAGCTATAGCTAGAGTCTGGACTACAATCTGTGCGAGTACGAGTATATAGTATAGCCGAAGCAAACGTAGTAATTGTTGGGTTCAGCGGAGAGCCGTGGAAACGTTGCCATGACCCATTTTGGGGAACACCCACTGATCATTTCGGCGGTTGCAGCGCTTTTGAAATATTTCGGCTTTTGGGCTTTTACTTTTTGGCCCGATTTGGTTTGCGACGTGTACCCGCAACTAATTATTTCTAATAAGGCCAGTTACTGTTGCTGTTTGCTGTTTGCCGATACCGTTTCTGTTATTGTTATTGTTATAGGTAATAATGCATTGCTAATTAGCTCTTCAAAACCTTTCGCCACTGCACTTTCACATGCAATGAGCTATTGAATTACTGTTTGTCGTCTTACACAGCTAGGTGCAATAAATAATAGCAAAGCATTCACCATTGTTGCACATTGCATTTCCATATTTGTACAGCAAACAAACAAACATGCAACAAATTTTCGCAAAATTTGCATGCTCAACTTTTACCCGCCTCACATTGAAAATACATACATAATTGTTGTAAGTTTTCTTTACCAGATGAGATGCTCGGCTAGTGTTTTCTTCCAAACTACAAACTAATGCAATCCATCTTTGTATTACAATTTACTTGATTGTTATTAAAGTTCGAAGTTCATAAGTAAAGTCTGATATATTTCACGAGTCAATACAATTTTCAAGTGCCACAAAATTTGATTGAGCAAGTGACTTTCTGAAAGAAAGCAAGTGAAGAGATATCCTTGATTAGCTGCTGAAAAAGACTACGCCTATTAACAAGTATAATATGTATCACATTATTTGATCTTATCTATAAAAAAAAACAAGGTTGCATGCACTAAACGAAAGTTGTAACAAGTTGTATTAAGTTTTTACAGAAATAAGAGCTTGAGTACATAAAACTTTAACAAATGATAACTATTAACATGTAAAACAATTTTGATTGAAATACTTTTTGTGTATGTTGTGTTTGTGGTTGTTTTGAACTAAGAACTATTAGATTCAGTTTCATCCTACTGTATCATCCCAAAATCTTCCAATTCTCTGTTGTATATTTTTTATTTCCAACTTTTCATGCTAAGTTTTCACACCCTGTATCCACTAAATATGGGTTAAAGTGGATAATTAAGTACTGCAAACAAATGCAACAAACATAAGAAAGCATCTCTGTCTTTATAAAGTATAAAGTATAGATATTCCGGATGATTTTGAGCTTTTTAGAGGTAATAAAAAGCAAAAAACATGAGCCAATTCTAAACTTAATGCAAGGTTCAAGAACTTATTTGCTCAGAAAATAGCAATATCGATATCGATAGCGAAGGGAACTTAATAATATCGATAAAAATCGATGTAAATACCAACTCTACTGCAAGTTATATAAAATTGAAAACAATATTTTTGCCTTGAACAAATGCAAGTAAAAAGGAAATAAAAACAGGTGAAGTGATGATAATGATCTGATCTGGTTTTTGATTGTTGTTGTTGTTGTTGGTGTTGGTGTTGGTGTTGTTGCTGTTGTAAATAGGCTGAATTTCGCTAAACTGTAACCGTAGCAAGTTTTTAATGGCAGCCCACGAAATTCGTCAATTTGTTTATTATTATTTTTAACAAAATTACTTAATTTTTCAAATTTGAGCGCAGTGTGATTGGAAATTGGATTGAAACAACTTTCACTTCACTTTGCCACAAGAATTGACAAAACACCAAAGAAAAGCTGCCGCCCCTTTGGCTAAAGTCTTCCAATCGAAATATACAAAAAATAAAAACAGAAACAAGCAACAAAAACAAAATAAACCTTCAGGCGAATTAATTAATTACGAATGCATGAACCGACTAGGCGCTGATAACTTTTTTCCTACAGGTGAATGCCTATAAAAATCAAATTTAAATAAATTGAAATTTTATCTACGCCCAAAGTGTTTGAAAGAAAAAAAAAAAAAACCTACGCGACGGGTCTCTCTTACTCCTAATACCTTTCTCTCTCTCTTTCTCTTTCTCTCTCTGTCTCTGTCTTTCGTTAATTCGCTCCGTCTCCTTCTAGTTTAATGGGACCGTAAAAATATTTTAATTAGAAATTATTCAAATCTTGTCTTTTATGGCGACCGCTTAAGTTGCTAAGTTGGCTAGTTGCCTAGTTGGCTAGTTGGCTAGTTGGTTGAATAGAGTTTGTTGGTAAGCGGCTTTGAGTTTGTTAACAGAGCTAAGAGCAGTAAACAAACAAAGTGAAAAGTGTATAAAGGATATGTATTTCGATAATGTATCAATACTCTTACTTAGTCTCATCTAAATCAAAATTCTAATTACCTTTACAAATTGCATTTTGCAATTGTTACTTTTGGTTTTGTTTGTTTTTCTTTTTTCAAATTGTATTCCGCAACCTGCAAAAGTTAACTTCAAATTTGTGCAGTTCCGATTGCACAGTTAAAAAACAATCAAAAATATGGCATTTGTGCAACAATCGCAGTTGATGATGAAACATTGAAATAATTATAGATTTGCCAAAGCAAGAGTAATTAATAATGTAAATCAGGCTACCGTTGTTATACTTCTCTATGGCAACTGGGTCATACTGATTGGATTGGCAAAGCATCACGATATAGACATTGGAATGGCCACATTTCCCAATAAGCTTCAATTCGTGATCAAAGCGAACAAACACACAATTTGATAATAGAACTTCATAATAGTAAATAAGTCAAAGTGTTTCATAGTATAAAAGAATGTTTGCTTTTGAAACAGGTGACTTGTAATATGAATAGGAAGTTTCAGCCAATTAATTAACTTATTGTTAGTTTAGGCTTGCCTTATAAATTACTTAAATATTGTAAGTTAACCAAAACTTATCTCAAATGTTTATATTGCAGTTGCATTGAGCTATAATAACTAAAAAAAACTAAGTAATTAATTAAAAAGCAATAAAGTTATTAAAGTCGGGAGTAGTCGACTAGAAGATACCTTTGCTCGAGAGGAATACTTGTTTCGCAGCGCCCATAACTCGAAAGATGGGCGTATTCAGATCAAAAAGCTTTTGATATATGCTTTTTTGATCGAAGATTCAATTTGCAATGCTTTATGATCTCGTTTTAGCCATTTGTTTTGCTAAACAGGGTATTAAAAGTCATAAGCGGCCCACCGTGCGTTGCTGGGCCTCGAAAAACTTATGCAACAATGGCAACAGCAGCATTACCAACGAACAACAACAACAAAAGATCTTGACATACTGGCAAAAAGTTTCTCACATTAGGAAAACAGCAACAACAACAATAGCAACAACAACAGCAAAACAGCGGCGAGTCTATGAGAAAAATCACACATTATCTTCTTGGAAAAATCAATAAATCAGAGCCGCAGCCAGCGGAGCAATTTTGAACAAAGCCTTCGAAAAACAAAAAAACAAAAAAACAACAGAGGTCGTTTAGAGTATGCCAATCTGGCAGCCAAAATCTTAAATATTTCGCCATGAAAAATTGCACAAATATCATTGAAAGATGCGCCTCGGCTGCCCCCCTCTCCCTTTCCAAGCCACAACAACAACAACAACAAAAACTTTTATTTCAGCTGCTGCACAAGTAAAATGTCAAATATGCAATAAGAAGCAGCAACAAAAACAACAACTAAAAAACTTGCCTTAGTGTCGTTTGCATTTAACATTGTTTTTTTTTTTTTTTTTTTTGTAAGTTTTTTGTTTTTGAGGGGGCAATTGTATAATAACAACAATTACAAGCTGCAAAAAAAATAAATGCAGTAACAATTTAAAGTACAAGCAAAAAATCACAGTCACAACATCAGCAACAACAACAATAACAACAACAACAATCGTCTGAAGGTAGTTGTTACTAGCCTCAGCTACATTTTATCGAGCCCGACCTCACTTGACTCTTTTTCACATCGAAAACTTAAAGCGCTAACCAAAGTACTACAACTGCAACAACTACAACAATTACAACAACTACAACAAACATCAGCTATATAAAACAACAAAAAAACTGGCAGCTTAATACTAAATAAGATAGCTCCACATGCACTAAACAAATATGTATGTAAAAAGCGTTTTTTTTTTTAGTTTTTTTTCAAATATGCATTCAAAGTAACCCCAAGCTGCATCCCGACCTGAATTACAAATGGGGAATTTGAATTGTGTAATCGCGATGCGCTTGCTGAGATAATCAAAATAAGTTAAGACTTGAAACATTGCTTGTGCTATAATCAATTAGTTTAAGTAATTGTTTATGAATTGTGTTTTGCTTTGAGTTGATAAATGTATTTAAGAGCTTTTGAAAAGTGTGCTTATATGACAGCACTTTCTTTATTCTTATACGATACGATCTTATCTGGTTCGATTGAGCAGGTCTGTATCTTCGATTACAGTTCCTTTAGTTCCATTTTCGATCAACGTTCAATTCGACTAGTTTCAAAATTATAGCAGAGTTTCAAAGTTGACAAAAGTTTCAACAATTTGAAGAACTACATACAAATATCTTTGATTATAGTTCTTTTAGTTCGTTTAGTTCCATTTGCCATTTCAGTTTCATTCTTGCGTTATTTGAAATTCCTTGAAAATTTTAGTAGAGTTTCAAATGATCAAAAGTTTCAACAATTTTAAGTATATCATCAATCCGCAATCGCATATGGGCATTTCCAGGTTCGCGAACCTTACATTCGTGCGCATTTATATATGGATAACTGAACTAAAGAAACTCAAAACGATAAGATCCTGTATACGCTAAGCATATAAAGTAACGATAAGTTTTTTTAAGCCGGAAAGTAGTTAAAGAAACTATTAGCTTATATATTTTATGCGAAAAGAATCTAAAGGAGAGAATAGTTCTTTTAGCTGGAAAGGTAAGAAGGGAACTAAAAGAGAGATAAGTTCTTTTATCCGGAAAGGAACATATGGAACGATTCTTTTCTTGTATCCGGAAAAAAAACTAAAACAAAAACAAGTAAGAACGTTGCAGTCGGAGACACCCGACTGCGATATGCTCTTTTTTTTGCCTCTTTGCGGAAAGATCTTGACACTTTGTCTTCTTATGATAACAAGTATACCAAGTTTGGTTACTCTAGCTATAAAACTGTGGAAAAAACTGCGTTCATACAGACGGACAGACGAACATTTCACAAGCCCAATATACTCTTTTTTTTCAAAAATATTAAAAAAAAATAGTATAAATAGTTCTTTTTATCGGAAAAATACCTACTGAATGATGTCCGAAAAAAGAACTAGCATGCCCATCTTAATTCTCAAGTACTCTTATAAATTTGACTTTTGAGTTCGATTTCTGCTATCAGAGTACCTAACACACCCCTGAAGGTCTGATTCGATGATAATATGAGTTTTGATACGCCATATCAAGTTCACGTTGAAATTTGGAACAACTCTGCTCGAACGCAGTTTTATCTATATTCAAAGAAAGCATTTCACTTGTGCAAATGCATATTTTTATAGTAAGAAAGCATTCGAGAATCAATCAGTATGTAAAAGCATTGAAATTTGATTTTATTTAAAGCATAGATTAAAGAGGCAGAGTTACAGTTTAAGGCTATTAAGACAGCTTAACGTTTTTTATGAGACCAGTTAATAAATTGAAAAAAAATAAACCGTTGGACGCGTGTGCAAATCGTTGAGCATAAATCGCAAATGGCAAAAGTTATATCGTTTATAACTGAAGAGAGGCCAAGTTGTTGTTGGAATTGGAGTTGTAGTTGTAGTTGTAGTTGTAGTTGTAGTTGTAGTTGTAGTTGTAGTTGTAGATAACGAGCATACGATTTATGAATGACAATAATTATGGCATAAAAAGTCGAGATGCGGTCACGTCGCATGTGAAAATCAATTAAGTTGCCCGAAAGAGTATCGTACGGATAACGTAACGTTGCATACTTACTTACTTACTTACTTACTTATATATGTATGTATAAATACATATCTGCCACGTTTAATCTGAGCAAAGCAAGCCAACCAAATGAAAGCCCCAACCTAACACAACAGGTTCAATTTATCGCGATGCGATGCGATGCGATGCGATGCGACGATCGTTGCAGTTTGCTACATCGCTTACGGTAAATGTCCAAAGTTATTACCAAAAGCTGACAAATTGCGATTCAGGTTCGCCATTCGATTACGCGACTTTGCGGAAATAGAAATCCAGATTTATGCGAACCGATAAGCTGCCCGCCAAAAGAAAGATTTTACAGCTGGGCGCTACCCAAGTCAACTCGAGTCAAGTCAACTCAAGTCAAGTCAACGCCTAGTCTCACCAATTCTTCTGCAGAGCGTTCTTCCCAAAGCGTTCTACAGCTTTAAGTCGCCAATCATGTCAATGTCTAGAGCATAGCGGTTCTCTGTCAATTGATGATAGTCTTTTCAAAACTCCAGCCACCAGCTGGCCAACGCTTGTAGAAATGCGACAGAAGCGTCGCTTAGCGCCAACTTACGACATTGCAGTTATTCCTGACGAGATATGTGATATGTGTTATGTGTTAGCTCAGCTATAGAAAAAGTTTATGGAAATTTCAATAAATGCTTTGCAACCTATCAATTCATCATGCACTTTCTTGGAATGTAAACTTTGCTTGTTGTCAACATAATCAGTCTATCATAAAAGTTAATTGATTAAACCTTTATTTGACTGACAAAAGTAACAACAAAACGCAGCTTGAAAGATAATGGCACTTCTTGAATACTGCCCACTGTCAGTTTCCATCATCAGTGTAGGTTTCTTGCCCCTTTGGCCCTTAAGTTGCCTCCCCTTCGTTGATATCTTCAATTAAAAAGTTAAAAAGAACTCAACCTGCATTTGTTTGCTTATTTATTTGTTATGGCTTTTTGGTTTTGTTTTTTTTTCTTTTTTACCTCTTTTGCTTTGCTGCCAAATTTGGAAATTTTGAAAAAATGTTGGCGGTAAGCAAAAGATTTGTATACCCTGTACACAGTTTTTGAAAAGTGTAAAACAGCTAAATTGAGACACAGCTAAAGCATATAACTATGCTTCCTTTGGACATCAAACAACAATTAGTTCCTAATGAAGTATTAAGCATTAATAAGAATCGAATTATAGACCAAGTTGAGAGTTCACCTTAACTTACAGGGCATTTTCTAGTCGTGCAGTCTTTACTGAAGTTATTTTAAGCACTTAATACTAATTTGGGGTTCCTTTCCTCTGAATTGTGTCTGTCTTCATTATCATCATGTTCTCTGCCTGACCGAGCTGACATTTTAATACATATATACGTATACGCACAGTTGTCACATTTGGTACAAATGTACCAAAACTGGTTGGTACATTAAGCTGCTTTCTTGCAAAATCGTGAGTTTTCCTTCTAATTATGATTTTTATAAAAATGTTGAAAAATGCATAGTGTAAATGCAAGAGAAGATTTCTCTTGTATTGGAATAAATTCCAAAATTGAAAAATAATATTTTAATTTAGTTTAAACCTTTCGGGACGAAGTAACAGAAAATATTTTAACATACTCTGAATGGTGATAACAAAAAAAAGTTGTGCTGACTTGAAAATCCTGAAATCGTCCTTTTTTCTGGGATATATATTCCCAATAAGTATTTCTAGTGGGACATATTATCCCATAGTTTGAAAACAACTGGGACGTATTGTACCAGTAGTCCCGACAGGGTTAAGAAACGTATTTTTTTCTCAATTTTCTGCTTAACTTTATAAAAGTGTTTTTCTATTCTGAATTGGTTTCATTCCCATTTTATTTTGTGTTAGAAAAGTTTAGTTTTATATAATTTAATAGTTATAGAGAATGTAACACAAATATGTTGGTACTTTTTCTACGTAAATGGTACATTTTTAGTTTAAAATGTTTTTTATACTCTTTTTTTAACTTTTTTGAAAAAAAAGGAAAAAAGAGTATATTGGGTTTGTGAAATGTCCGTCCGTCCGTCTGTCTGTCTGTCCGTCTGTCCGTCTGTCCGTCTGTATGAACGCAGGTTTTTTCCACAGTTTTGAAGCTAGAGCAACCAAACTTGGTATACATGTTGGTATATACCATAGGCAGACAAAGTGTCAAGATCTCCCCCCCACCCCCACCCCTTCCCCCACAAACCGCAAAAACCTATATCTTCCACAGTTTTATAGCTAGAGTAACCAAATTTGGCACAAGGGCTACTTATCACATCCTTCATTGACCTGGCAAAAAAAAAATTCGGCCACGCCCACCCCCGCCCCCACAAATAGGCAAAGTCTGTATCTCCCCCACCCCTTTAGCTAGAATCACCAAATTTTGCAGGTTGAATTCTGTTGCCCTATTTAATAGATTGGATAAAAATATTTTTGCCACGCCCACCCCCGCCCTTGCAATCAAGCAATGTTTGTTTCTCCCAAACCTGTAGAACAGGCCCAACCAAATTTTAATTGATGGCAAAACTTTAAAGATTTGAGCAGAAATTCAATTGCCACGCCCACTGACTCCGCAAAGAGGCGAAAAAAAGAGTATATCGCAGTCGGGTGCATCCGACTGCAACGTTCTTACTTGTTTTTTTTTGTGTGTGGCACCATTTGTGCTCATTTTCTGAAAAGTGCATTAAAATAAACATTTTGTTTTATGCAGCAGAAACAGCAGCAGCAGCAGCAGCAGGGACAACTGTCTAAATAATTAACATCCATGCAATGCAATTTGTTTTTGACTGCTTGGTTTTTATAAACATGAATACCCTTACTCCAGCTATAATACTATTTTTGTCACTGTGTATGAAAGCGTATTTAGAAATAAACATGTTACAGATTTTTCTCTAAAAATCAAGATATACAGAAGCTTTGAGCGCACTCAACAGCAAAATTATACTAATTATATTTTTTAGATAAATTCGATTGTAAAAAAATCGAGGAAGAGCACTATTTAATAGCTTCGAAAAATATTTAAAAAATGTAAACATATATGTAGATTTCTGGTTCCACTGCAGTAAATAGATATTAAATTTTACAATATTTTGAAATGTAGTTTAGTGTACTTCAAATTTAGAATATACTTGAAGAAGTTTTTGTAACAAACTTAGCCAAGAATGCTTTCTAAATCATCCAAAAGTACTTGCATATCAAAATGGTCTTAAGAAAGTGTGTTTTATATTCGGCTCGGCAAAGTTTAAATTTTTCAAAAATTTGTTTTCTTTATTGGCGCTGCCATGTTTTCGGGGCTGTCACTTTGCATTGTTTCGATTATTTTTGGCAAGAGCTTTGTGCTCATCCCGTTGACACAGATTCAAGTTAAATGTGTTTTTTTTTTTTGTTTTTATTTTGCTTTTGTTTTTGTCTTTGTTTTGTTGTTAATTAACCCACTTGAGCCAAATTTTATACAAATATCCAAATTTGTGCATTTTCGCATTAAATATGTTTTATTTTTTTTTTGCGAAAGGTGTTGCAGACTACAAAGACCGCAATGATAGAAAAAGTGTTTTTCATTATTGCTATTGCTGCTTTTTCAACTCATTTTCACAATCGTTTTTCCACACTTTTCCGTCACAATCCATTGGCTGCGTTTCATGCATGGCTTTTATTGTGATTTCGCTATGATTACATTGTCGATTTTTGTTATTTTTCTTTTGTTTGAAATCTACACTCTTAAATTGCAAAATATGTTCAACATACAAACAAATATTATTTCAAATATGAAAATAGTCATACGTTTTCTAGATATCTTTAGCAATTTTTACTAATATGTATATGTTTATAAATTCATATCTTATCAATTTCAACTCAACTAATTGTCAAAGTCTTAACCCTTGGAACCCTTTCCTATACAACTTGTTAACTAATCAATACAAACTTGAGATTTTTCGATCATATATACCTTATGATTATTAAGCATATTCATTTTCTTATATGCAGCAACTATGTAATACTTGCTGAGTTTTTTCCAAATCTTTTCCCACATTTTATTGCCTGTATGATCCATAAGTATTACCTTTTGTCTTTTCTGCATTTGGCACCACTGTGTGAAGCGTTGGCAATGGCGACACGCCCACTTTGGAGGCCCCCAGATCAGCGTCAGTCAGTCAGACAGCTGCATTTGTGAGTTTTCCATTTTGACGACTGGCCAAAAAAGTACAACAAAAAAATATCAGAAACAATGAACAGTCAGCCGCAGACATTGCAGCACCACACAAACACACACACACACACACACACCCTGCCCCAAAACATCAACTCCTCCCTGCGTCCCGCTGGCCAGCCTTCCTCCTCTATATTTGCTGTCATGCCCCGAAGACAGTTCGTCTGCAGCGCCAAAAAATGCATATTTAATGCAGACGCAGACGATGCGTCATCGTTTTGTTTGGAGCATTGCCAGCATTGCAGTAATTGCAATTGCAATTGCAATTGCAATTGTAGTTGCTGATCAGGCAGTTAGCACCCCGATCCCCAGTCTCAGTCCCAGTCGCAGTCGCAGTCCAAGTCCCAGCCACAGTGCCAGTGCCAGTCCCAGCTCTGCACAGTGGACCAAATAAGCGATCTTGATATTTTTCATTTACATTTTCACAGATTGCAGTTTATCAATTGCCCAAAGATAGTTATGACTGGGATTGAAAACCAAATAGCTGACGTTACAGCAAAACAGATGCCAAACTCTTCTGAGATCTTTTCGATTGAAGCAGTATGAAAGGACGACATTTTCATCCTAACTCGAGCAACTAAAATTAACTGATACGTACTAAGTTTCTGTCGAACGAAGTTAGAAAAATAAGAACATGATTTCACTCGAAGATTTCAAAATTTGGGAAATGCGTTATTTTCAAAAAGCATATAAGTCATCCTTTCCTCTTTCTTAAGGGTACAATTTTACAACAATCACGACACAGTTTTTCAGATAGATATCATGGACTCTTCGAGTTTCAAACAGTTTTTAGTTTTTACAATATCAGGATTCAATAAAAGTTTTGAATTCGGTTTATATTAGTGAATATAACAAAATAAATTTCTATGTTGATGAAAGTAAAGTCTCAAAAAGTGGAATTATGAGATTTTGGAATGAACGCTTTAACTGTTTCTCGTTACTTGATGCTTAATCGATTTTGATTTTGTATTAGTCGATTCGAACAAATATCAATAGATCTAGCTTTTAAAAGATAAGTTTAAATAGTGCTCAATCCATTGTCTTCAAAACAAAAGTTATTAAACCGATTGATATTTGCAATTGAGAATAGACAACAATTTGGTTTCCGATTTCCTTGATCGTAAATGGCAGCTGAATTTTGATATTGGGATTATATATTTAAGTTATTTGCTGTTGACTCGTATCGTAAATGAAAATAAGAAAAAATGCATTATAAAATTTGCATTTTTGTATATAAGATAATTGGTCATTTAACCCACTGTGCTCTTGTTGGGCTATAACTTAAGCAGCCACCATGCACTTGGTCATAAATTATTTGATCGTTGCTGCCTTTTTTAAAGTTTTTTTTTTTGTTGCCCTCTTGTCCCGCTGACTGCTGCTGCTGAAGCTGCTGCTGACGCTGCCGCGGTTTTATAATGTTGACCCCGGTTCAGCGGATCTGGCGACAGGCCATGTGGCCCCCGTCTGGCAAACTTGAAATTTTTATTGTAGTTTATCGTGGTAGACTGCAGTTGGCTGTTGGTCGTTCGTCTTCCGACTCTGATCGTGTGTTAAAGTTCAAATGTGGCTGGCCACATGCGTTGCTGAGTTTTAGGTCTGGGGTTTGAGTTTGGGGTCTGTCTTCCTTTCTACTATACTCGTACTATATATGAAGGTATCTCAATCTGTCTTGAGGTCCGAGTTCGACTGGGTGCACAAATTTATAGGCTGTGCTTTCGGGGCTCTGAACCTCTCTCTCTCTCTCTCTCTGTGTGCAGTACTTTTACTTTTGTTTGCCTTTGCCATTGCCTCTGCCATTGCCTCTGCCATTGCCTCTGCCTGCCTGAATGTTATAAATTATATGGGGATTAAACGCATTTTTATTGAAATTTGACTTGACTTGCATAATTTATTAATGTCTTATCGCATTGCTACACAGAGCCAAAAGAAAGACAGTTGAAAAGACAAATTTGCTTGGGGTTAAAGAATCATTTCAGTTGCGTCACAAATTTCAAGCTTTGTCAGGCAACGTGTGAATACTGATTAAATAACTGAACTCTTGGCCACATCTTAATGATATTTGCATAATAATTTTATATCGAAAAAACAACAAAAAGTGATGTTAAATGAAAATTGAATGCATTTTGTTCGTACAACCTAAGGCTGCTATAAATTTTAATGTGTTTTCTTTCAAATTAAGTGTTTTAAGACATATTTTAAATTAGTTTTAATCAGCAGAAAAGCATTTTAAAGCTGATTTTAAATTAAGAACTTAGAATTGAAGTTTTGTATTTTCTTTTTTAATGAAAGGTAGTTGGGAAATTTCTTCAAACTATTGAATATATATAAAATGGAAATAAACAACTTAAATGGCTTGAATAAAGCTGTCTATTTCTTCTTAAAATTTACAAATATTTTGATAATATTAACACTGTCCAACGTTTTTCAATTGGAAAACTGCCGAGCGAGTACAGAAAGTTCTGCCCTGTTTGTTTTGTGTTGCACAGTGTAATTACTATGTGCTGTGATTGCAAACTAACGCATAACCAAGACTGCGATTCTTTTCTGGTGAAACTTAGATACAAATACCAAAATAAAAAATAAAAAAATAAGAAGAAAAAAAGAAGTGTACCTAGACAAAGACAGCTCTTCGGTTTGCGATCGGCATTCATTGTCATTTAAAGTACTCGGTACAATATGGTGTGCGGAATTTCCATTTTAACCAAATTAGGCAAAGGAATATTTTTTTTTCGCTTTAGACCAAGAAATGCCATGATCCAAGCGACTGTTTGTTGGATTGGACATGGCCATTGCCATTGCTCTGGGCCGCGACTAGTATGGAGACGAGGAAGCAGGCAACGGGAGACAGCGTGTTGAGGACGAGGACTGTTACTTGGGCTGGAGTTGGTATTGGTATTGGGACTGGGACTGGGACTGGGACTGGGACTAAGACTGCGACTGCGACTGAGACTAAGACTGAAACTGAGACTAAGACTGAAACTGAGACTTAGATTGAAACTGAGACTTAGACTGAAACTGGGATGCTTGGCCAGTCAGCTCAGATATCATCATCGTTTGGTGGACGACTGCGTCGAGATTGTCTTTGGATTTTGTGCAAAAGTCAATCGCTTGATTGACAAGTCGGTTCGTCAACATCGTTGCTGGATACGCAGCGAAAACTCAGCAGCTATTTACTGTTTTGATAATGCAGCCAGCCTCCAAAGCGATCTTGTCTATGCTTGGAAGTTGTTTTATTTCCTGGTCTTTGGGGTCTCTACTCAGCTCCTCCTAGCTATATACACTGTATATGTATAGCATTATACCATACATAAACATAAATATATATAAACAATTTTTTAGGCATTTTTCGTTTAGTGTGTGTGACCCACTTGGCTTAGCGAGCTACAACAACACATTTGTCCATTCAGCACGCCCCCCTCTGCCCCACAATTATTTACTCATTTGCAGTTTCAGTTCAAAGCACTCTTTTCAACAGCAATTTTGTTGTTGTTTTGTTGAGAATAACATACATCGTACATCGACTGTGGCTGCATCAGCCACAATTCGGCAAATAATCTGTGCCATCGACTTTGCCAGATGTATCATTTATAGCTGAGGTATTATGAGAAATTATGGATATGCTCTATTTAAAATCATACAATTTCGATATGCAACCTAAATTCCAGTCTTTGTTTTTAATGCTGGGCATAAAAATATTTACAAATTTGGCATTTTGTATTGTAATTTTTATAAAATTTATTTAAATCAAGAAAGAAAAGCTATATTCGACTTGAAGAAGCTAATTACAATACAATAAAAACATAATTTCCCACAAACACTTAGTCAGCATTTGTGGAGCATACTAAAATTGAGTACTAGCTAGTTTGGTTGAAATATCTGCATAAACAAAAAAGTTTTTCATACAAAAACGCATTTTTCAACAGATTATTGCTATGGCAGCTATAAGATATAGTGAACCGATTTCGATAAAATTTGGTCAGCATATAAAAAACCGGCTCAGAATTCGAATATGTGACTTGAGTTAAGATTTAGTTTGCATATCAACAAACGAACAGTTACACAGACGAACAGAAAGATAAACTAACAGAAGGACATACTGATGGACATTTCTAGTTCGGCTCGGCTGTTGATGCTGATCAAGAATATAAATACTTTATGAGGTTGTAGAAGTCTCCTTCAATGCGTTACAAATTCCATGATAAACTTAGAATACCCTTTGCAAAGGTGAAGAAATGTTTATAAAAGCAATAGAATTTTAACAAGAAAGAAATGTTATCTTCGGTGTGCCGAAGAAGAGAAAAGATTTGCATAAGTAAACTTATTTTTCAAATGATTGGTTCTATGGCAGCTATAAGATACAGTGAGCCGATTTTAACTACATTTTGTCAAAATAAAAATATATTGCTTAAACAATGGAGGGCTTTTCCAAAAGTGTGCACAAGCCGGCGACAAACCAGGGCTATGTCAACTTTATGCGGCGTTTCAGTGTTCGCCAGTTTGATGTTGATGCAATCGCGGTTTCTACACTGGATAGCATATCCTGGCCTCAACTCTTACTGCATCAGAAAATGATGTATCAAAAAGAACAGGAATATGATGCAAATGAACTATGCTTGGTGCAAGTCGAAGCCAAGCTGCAAGCCTCAATTAATAACAACGCCTTAACAACAAAATAGCTGAAAAAAAAGTCAACATGCGAAAAAATCAGAAAAAATAAGATAGTTTTTAAAATAAGATATATAAATTAGAAAATATTTGGTCGAGCACTTCACTCAGTGTGCGCTTAAACCGTTTGAGAATTACAAGTGACAATCTAATAAAAAACCTTAACAACTACGTTTAACTTATATTAGATTGGCTTTGATGCAAACAATTTGGAGCATTGTGTAGTCTGTTAATGCAATTTCTACAAAAAGTGATCTAAGCTAACGAAACTTTCTTAGGCAAGACAAACATAACCCATTTATGAAGAGAGAAATACCCTTGCAGATTTGCATAAGAAAACTTAGATAAATTGAGTTTGGTCGAGGTACAGAAACTTATTTTCAACCGAACGTTCCTATGGCAGCTATAAGATATAGTGGTCCGATTTCGATGAAATTTGGTCAACATGTATAAACAGTTCTTAAACTTAAGTAAAGTGAGTTTGGTTGAGTTATCTTAAAAAACCAAAAAGTTTTTCATAAAAAAAACTTATTTTTCAACCGATCGTTCCCATGGCAGCTATATGTTATAGTGGTCCAGTCTGGCCGATTCTGACACATGTACTGCTTGAAGAAATAAAAAGCATCTGTGCCAAATCCAAAACTGAGGGACTAGTTCGCATATAAACAGACAGACAGACGGACTTAGACGTCTCGTTTCGTGACAAAATAATAATACCCTCTGCAAAGGTATACAAAATAATTAAAACTTGCAGAAATTGTCGAGCATGTTTTTCTATAAAATATTGTTAAAGATTCAAAGTAATTGCTTAATAAATAAACACAGAAATCGAACAATTTAGCAATTAAGTTACATTTATGACATTAAATAAATATTATTAAAAATAGCAGCTTGAGTAAATATTTGAAAAATGATTAAATGAATTAAATAGAAGTTTGAAATGCATTTGAAATAGTTTCAGTTATATATTTGGAAAATGGTCGCTTTTGATTAATTTACCAGTGTGAAACTAGAAAGTGTGAAAGTGGCCAGCGGGCGCCTAATTAGCGATGATAAATGTATTTGATTTTGTACACTTGTGTCTGTTTTTTTCTGTTTTTTTTTTGGTTTGTTTATTTATTTCATTTTTTTATATATATGTTTTTTTTTCTGTTTTTGGTAAGACAAATAGAACATGAAACTCGTCTAATTAAGCGCAGCCACTGACAGATTTTCACTTGCTGTTGAATAGCTGAAAATCAGCGAAATATTAGTTGATTTATTTTTATGACTAGCCGGCTACCGCTATACGCCTGAGATATATTGCCAGTTCTGTGCAGGCCCAGGTCCGAGTACGAGTACGAGTACGAGTCCAAGTCTGAGTCTAGCTCATAAATATTTACGGCCAACACAATCGCAAGTCGCTGACCAAACTCGTTTCCCAGCTGTAAATGGACACAGACACAGACTTCTTCTCTGCGTCTTCGTCTTGGTCTTCTGTTGAGTTAAGGCTGTGCTAAAAGTGCAATTAGAATGAGCTGCAACACTCAGCGAGATGAAGGAGGACAACGACGACGACGACGACGACGACGACGACGACGGGGGCGTAGGGCACACTCATACTTGCACTCACACTCACATTCACACTCACACACACACACTCACACACACACAGTTAGAATCTCACAGTTGCAGTTGTAGTCGCACTTTACCGACACTACGCAATCTACGGATCAGAGTTTTCCACTGAAACCAGTCGACAGTTGGCAGTCGGCCCAAGCCAGTAATTCTAAGCTGCAAGTTGTTTTCCAAATGCCATGCAAGAATATTTTATACTTGATGAACGTGCAGCGGCAGTAACCAGCAAAAGCAGCAACTTGCAACGCGCAACCAGCAAGTTGCAACCAGCAACTAGCAACCGGTAACCAGCATTTGCAGCAACAGTAATGCCAATAAAACAACAGCAACAACAACAGCAGCAACAACAACAACAACTTTTGACCTAAATTTCAACTTAAATGCATTTTAAATTCATTGAATCGATCTACGGCTCTGCGACCACAGAAGCAGCAATAGCAACGATTTTTTTATTCAATTTAAAATTGAAAAAGCCTCGAACAAAACAACAATACCAAGCAAAACGTCAGGTGTTTTTCACAAATCCGATAATTAAATACACTGCAAACATCATTTTTCCAAAACTTGCACAATTCAAACTGCAGAAATTTGAAGCTGTCAACGTTACCAAGAAAACCTCTGCAGTTTTTCATTAAATGTTCACTTCAAAAGTTCTTTTCCAAACAAGCTTAAGCCAGCTATATCTATCCAAAAGTCAGCTGAAATATGAAACTTTCAAATACAAAAGTTTTTTAAAGTTATTTGTACAGAATAGCATTTTTCAATTCTCCTATATTCCAAAATATATACGACTATATATTTATTCTAACAAAAACTTAAATAAAATAAATTTAATTTGATTAATTATTACTTTTTCCAACTTTGCATTTTATTAGAAAAGATTATGTTATATTATATTTGAAATCGATCTCAATATCTGTTGCCATTTTTGATAACTTTTCATATTGAATTGTTTTTGTTTTTGTATTCCATTTTTCGAACGATTTTTCTCTGACAAGTTCGAATTCCTCTCAATCCACAGGCTCAAAAGAAAAATTTTTGAAATATTATTTTATATTTTTTTTTTTTTTTTTAAGAATTAAGATAATAATTTCTATTTTCAATGTTTTTATTAACAACTTCTTTAACTAATAAATAAATTTCAATATTTCACATTGCATTTTTGTTGCAAACAAAACCATAAATTGCATGTTACCCATGATGCGAACAAGTGTATATATAAAAAAATAAATTAACTAAACAACTTGCAACAAAAGTTGTGGTTTGTTGTTGTTTTATGCGCAATGTTGGCGTTTGTCAGACTTGTTTTTGTTTAACCAGCAAATATGGTTGTTGTTGTACGAATTGTGACGGCACACAGAATCGTTGATAGTCACCGTCACCGTCTCTGCCACTGCCACTGCCACCGTCTCTGCCTCTATCTTAGCCTCGGTTTCTGCCCCTGCCTTCGTCTCTGCCACTGCCAGTGCCTCTGTCTCCGACACCAACATCCTTAGTTCGTCGTCATCGTCATCTGTTGGCTTGTTTTTCAGTCTTGGTCGAAGTCAACGCCGCAGTCGCCGTCGCCGTCGCCGTCGCAGCTGCAGTCGCCGTCGCTGCGCACAGAAATTGAGCAATTCCAGTCAACAACTCCTACTTCTAGTTGAAAAGTAGCTAGTTTGTTTTTACTCAATCTAAGAAAACCATTTAATAGAATAACCAACTTGGCAGCAGTAGCAACAACAACAAAAACGACAACAACAACAACAACAGCAACAACAACAACAACAACAATGCCCAACAACCATTAGGCATATATCAAATACGGTCATAAGTCTTGCTTGCAGGTTCTTTCTCTTGTTTTGGTAATTTCCACTTGAAGTTCCTTCTTATTCTACAAAAGGTGTTTGTTTTTGTTTTCTCACTATTGCACTTTAGTACTTTAGTTATATATATATATATGTTCTTGTTACATATATTTCTTAGGTACACTTTAGCTAAAAAATTGGAATTTGTAAAAATAGAGTTTTGTGAAATTGCAATTCAAACTAAAACTAATAAAGAAGGTTTTTCAAGCAAATTTAATAATAATTTTCAAATAAATAAACTTGAAAACTGTTTACAGAGTATCTCTGATATGAATTGAATTGTTAACAAAAGTATTGCGCTTTTTTAGGCAGCTCAAATGAAATGCAAGATGTTTTTGGGAAATGGCAGAAGTTAAGTCAAAATTGAAGAACATTAAGAATACTTTTTAAATATTTTCAAAATAAATCAACTCTATAACTGCATAAAGATTCAATTTATAACAATAGCTTAGCGTTTTTTAGTAGGTTTAGGCAGTTCAAATGAAATGCAAGATGTTTTTGGGAAATGGCAGAAGTTAAGTCAAAATTGAAGCATATTCAGAAATTTTTTTAAATATTTTCAAAATAAATAAACTCTATAACTGCGTAAAGATACAATTTATAACAATAGTTTAGCTTTTTTCAGTAGTTCAAATAAAATGTTACAGCTTTTTGTAAAAATGCAAATGCAAAGTGAAAACTGAAGCTAATTTAGAATGTTTGACAAATAATTTAAAAATATTTTCAAAACAGAGAAGCCTTAAGTCACATAACACTTTAGCTGAAGATGAGTTCACATTAGCTTAATTGACATTAGAACACAGGCTACACTTAACAAAAAAGTATGCAAAAAAACTAAAGCTAAATATGCTGCGTCTGGGGATGTTGCAACAAACCGGTTGGATATCAAATGATCAACATCATCATCATCTTCAACAACGTCATCATCATTATGGCATTAAACTAAATGCAACTTTTGCTAGCATTTAACGGTTTCCAGAAGTATTCCAAGCAAGCTTCAAGCCATTTTTTCTAGTGATAAACTTGGCTCTGACGCTGCGCTTTGGACCTCGACATACTCGTACTCCAATCCTGCTTATCTCACACATTTTTCGTTGGTTGCAAGTATGCCTACAAACAAACAAACATACATACATACTTATGTATATACATATATTGTTTTTGTTGCAACAGTGGTAAGTTCTATGGCATTTCACTGACAGAAGTCAAACTGTCATGTTGTATTTCATGTGCGAGTATGTAAATGACGGAAGTCAAAAGAACTTCTAGCATTTGTTTGCTTAGATTCTTATTTGATACCCTGTAACTTATAACATTGACTTTTATGCTAAAAGATAGAAAAGTTCTTGTGCTACAAAAGTTATGGATATAAAGTCAATGAAGTTGGCTTTATGTTTCACAAAACTAAGTACGTGGTAACTTCCAGCTCAGCACTCTCACTTATGACTCCTTTTTGAGTTCCTGTTTTCTTTTACGTATTCTCACAATGCTTTTCACCTTCAAGAAGTACCTGTTTGCTTTAAAATCTTTATTGACCCGAGCATTTGAAATTAGTTTGCGCTCGTAAATAAGAGCGAAAGTATGTAGCTTAGTTCTTTTGTTCTAATGTTTCCGCGTTCCAAAAACTTTGAACTTCTAAAAATTATGAAGTGCAGTTACATTTCATTTCATTTTCCCAACCCACTGACACATAATCTACAAAATAACTGCCGACCAGAACAGCTTAAACAATAACAATGTCACAAACGTAAACTTGGAAATTTATGTGTCTAGTTGACTGACTAAAACCTCAAAATATGTAGGTACTACTGAGCTATGAAATGCTATAAAGACAAATATAATAAAAAACAAGTAAGAACGTTGCAGTCGGATGAACCCGACTGCGATATACTCTTTTTTTCGCCTCTTTGCGGAGTCAGTGGGCGTGGCAATTGAATTTCTGCTCAAATCTTTAAAGTTTTGCCATCAATTAAAATTTGGTTGGGCCTGTTCTACAGGTTTGGGAGAAACAAACATTGCTTGATTGCAAGGGCGGGGGTGGGCGTGGCAAAAATATTTTTATCCAATCTATTCAATAGGACAATAGAAGTCAACCTGCAAAATTTGGTGATTCTAGCTAAAGGGGTGGGGGAGATACAGACTTTGCCTATTTGTGGGGGCGGGGGTGGGCGTGGCCGAATTTTTTTTTGCCAGATCAATGAAGGATGTGATAAGTAGCCCTTGTGCCAAATTTGGTTACTCTAGCTATAAAACTGTGGAAGATATAGGTTTTTGCGGTTTGTGGGGGAAGGGGTGGGGGTGGGGGGGAGATCTTGACACTTTGTCTGCCTATGGTATATACCAACATGTATACCAAGTTTGGTTGCTCTAGCTTCAAAATTGTGGAAAAAACCTGCGTTCATACAGACAGACGGACAGACGGACAGACGGACAGACGGACAGACGGACGGACAGACGGACATTTCACAAACCCAATATACTCTTTTTTCCTTTTTTTTCAAAAAAGTTAAAAAAAGAGTATAACAAGTAAGAACGTTGCAGTCGGATGAACCCGACTGCGATATACTCTTTTTTTCGCCTCTTTGCGGAGTCAGTGGGCGTGGCAATTGAATTTCTGCTCAAATCTTTAAAGTTTTGCCATCAATTAAAATTTGGTTGGGCCTGTTCTACAGGTTTGGGAGAAACAAACATTGCTTGATTGCAAGGGCGGGGGTGGGCGTGGCAAAAATATTTTTATCCAATCTATTCAATAGGACAATAGAAGTCAACCTGCAAAATTTGGTGATTCTAGCTAAAGGGGTGGGGGAGATACAGACTTTGCCTATTTGTGGGGGCGGGGGTGGGCGTGGCCGAATTTTTTTTTGCCAGATCAATGAAGGATGTGATAAGTAGCCCTTGTGCCAAATTTGGTTACTCTAGCTATAAAACTGTGGAAGATATAGGTTTTTGCGGTTTGTGGGGGAAGGGGTGGGGGTGGGGGGGAGATCTTGACACTTTGTCTGCCTATGGTATATACCAACATGTATACCAAGTTTGGTTGCTCTAGCTTCAAAATTGTGGAAAAAACCTGCGTTCATACAGACAGACGGACAGACGGACAGACGGACGGACAGACGGACATTTCACAAACCCAATATACTCTTTTTTCCTTTTTTTTCAAAAAAGTTAAAAAAAGAGTATAAAAAGTAAAAATAAAACCAAAAAGAACAGACATTTTTGGGATGATGAAGTTGAAATACCCTTCATGAAATTACTTCAATTATATTCGATTTTGTCATAGCTCTAAAAAAAACGTAATCAAATTCATAATTTCAAAGTATCGATGACAAATCTGTGAACATTTGTTTGCAGACCAGTTCTGGTTTTCGATTTCAGCAAGTTTTTGTGGAAATGAATTTGCTTTAAGTGATGCCATTTTCACTTTTAAACAGATTTTGTGGATTGAATTTACTTGACAAGAACATAGAATGAAAAGAATGAAAGAATGAAAATCTAAATATTTTGTGGAAATTCAATGCCGCAATAACTGGAAGAAATTGAAAACCGAAAGAGATCGGAAAATTTTTCATACAACAGATTTCGTGGATTGAATTTATTTGACAAGAACATAGGATACAAATTCCTAGCCCAATGAATAAATAAAAATTTAAATATTTTGTAGAAATTCAATTCCGCAAAAACTGAACCAAATTGAAAACCAAAAGGGATCGGAAAATTTTTCATACAACAGATATCGTGGATTGCATTTACTTGATAAGAACATAGGATAAAAATTCCTATCTCAATGAAAGAATGAAAATTTAAAAGGGGAAATTCAATTCCTCAATAACTGGCCGAAGTTGAAAACCAAAAGGGATCGGAAAATTTTTCATGCAACACTACTTTTAAATGACTTTTAAAAGCTACAAAGTGAAGTGTTCGGTTTTTTAAAGAATACAATTAATCCTAATAATTAACTAAACTATCAAAACTATTAAAATCGTATTGTTTGAAATATTTATTTCGGAAAATAATATACAAAATAAACAGAACAATAGTCAAATGGAAAGAAGACAATGGATATATCGATTCAGCTCATCGTCGTGATATAGAATACCTACTTTAAAAGATTGGAAGTGATTCTTTCTAACATATGTCAATAGAAATTAAAAACTTAAAAAAAAACTGAACAATTAGCGTAATATATATGATTCTTCTTGTCATAAATCGATATCGACCAACAAAATTGAGCCTAAAATATATTTTATTCTAAATTTGTTATGCTATTATACTCCTTCCATCAACTCTCTTTAGATATTCAATATACCCTCATATTTGAAGTGTAATCATAACAAAAAAGTGCGATTAAGGCCATTAAAACTGTGAGGCATGACCATGTAATGTAACGTTACAAAGATCTCTTGCATAGCATGGCGACCTGCCTGCCTTTTGTGACGTTTTATTTTGTTTAGTTTTGTTTTGTTTTGCGTGTTTTTGTCTCTGGCCCGTTATTTTCTCGATCCACGTGTCGAATGCGCAATCTTCTCAGTCAAATGGAGTTCAAATATCAACTTGAGCGTTTATAAGTGCACTTAAAGCGACTTTTGTGAAACTATTTTGGTTTTTTTTTTGATATTTTTTTGTTGTTTGGTCTTTTTTTTTTAGCAATTATTCGACAATGGTCCACGTTGAACGTCGTAAAGTGAAAAGCCAAAAGGAAGTCGACACGCGTCGTGCGATGTTCCACTTTTCGATTCTCACTAATTGATCAACTGATTTTCTAGTGAATGAAAATGTGAAATCCTCTAGCAAACCGATATAGTCATACCGCAGCCATAAATAGACTCCAGCCCGTCTCGTCGACTTTGGTTTCATTCATAAAAATCATAAGAATGGCGGCCGGCATCGCGTTGCGTCGCGTCGCGTCGCGTCTCTCTGCTCGTCTCGTCTTGGGGGAAGGCTCAACTTTCAATGCAGACGCGACAGCCAATTTTGTAATTACAACAAAAGCCGTGGCCGCCCGGCATCGAATAGACCAAATAGAGCCATGTTTGTTGAGGCATTAGGAGCTCAAAACGAACCTTTTTCGGCCATGCTTCAAATAAAGACATTTGTGCCAGTTTTTCAATGTGGTCGGTTGGTCAGTTTACCGCTTAACTGGCCCGCTTGCAACACTCTTCATATACCATATTATTATGCTACTACAATACTACTGCTACAACTACAACTACTACTACTTATCATGGCCCCCACCTAATTTTTGTTTACTTTTTATCTCTTTTCAGGTAAGCACCATTCAACTTCAAGCGTCGAGTGATAATGTTGCGCCGTACGCTTATCTATGTCGGCCAAAACGATATGCTTAAGATTTGGTAAATATTCAGTTTTCCAATGAAAAGCTAAAAAATATTAATTATTAACTTCTGCTGAAGATTTATCAATAGTATCGATAAAGCCTTTTCCTGTTGTCGCCATCGATTTGTATCTTTGAGTATTACCAGATTATATAAAATCTATAATATCTATATCATATTCTCTTTAATCAGAAGACGATGATACGTATATCTCTTTGACACTCAAAAAATATTAAGGTTTTTTCTTGTTTTTAGATTGACAATTTTCTTTTAACGTTACAATTTGTCTTTCAAATTAAATAGTTAAAAATAACTCAAATAAATCGTAATCAAGAATCTACAATACTTAAAAAAATACTTATAAATTTATAGCCGTTCAGGCCTGTTTCGAATTCCGTATGTTTTTTAAAAGTTAAGATAAATAATTTACGATTTACGAACTACTGCATTTATTTCCAATCATAATGCTTTCGTTTTCTCATTTTCAAAAACGAATTCGAACCCGAGTTTTGCTTGCAATGAGTCTATCTAGAATATGTCAGAATAAGCCTGATAATCTGTTCTCCAAGCTTACGAGTTTTTCAAATCCTGCAAACTGCAATTATTTTTGCTTTTAAAACAAAGCGGAAGTGGAAATGAGAACAAGATTGATGATAGCAGCATATTTTGTTATAATTATAAAACTGCACCTGTTTTCCATTCTCTGCCTAACAAAAAATATAAAAAAAAATACAAACTAAATTTAAAATGAATGTGTGTGAAAAGTACAAGCAAAGACATTAAATAGTATATGTATAACAATTTTTGAGTATCTTTTTTAAAAGTTAGAAAGCTGGGCAGGTTCAACTGTGAGCCACAGGAATCCGCTATCAAAAAATGGACAAGCAGGCATGTTAATTTAAGATTTCAGAGCCCCCTGTTGCATTGAAAGATCATGAATCGATCGACGATCGACGATGACGATGACGATCGACGATGACGTCGACATCGACATCGACGTGGTCCCATCAAGTTCACTTTCACTTAGTGTCAACAAGGCAGTTGCAGCTGCAGCTGACTATGATAATCATTGATCTTCATCGGCTGAGAGGCAAGCGTTGCATTTTGGGCTCAGCGACCTCGCCCCTTCCCTGAGCGTTCCACAAATTGATCGCTGACTGCAAAACTTGACTTTGCCTATCGAAGGTTCGTTGCCATTTTTGCGATTTTGCGGTACAAAACGCAGCCTGGTCGCTTTTTCTTCTTCGTCTTTTAAATTGAAAACGAAAGTAGCTTTACCTCTCAGACCGTCCTGCGAAAATTTATGCAGTCGCGCAATTATTTTTGTTTTTTTGTTTTTTTTTTTTTTGTATTTTTATTTTTTACTTTTCTGCATTTTCGTACTTGCACTGCGAGACACCTTGTTAAGTTGGTTATGCTTATTTTTGTTTTTTGCTTTTTTGTTTTTTATTATTGACAGGCTAGCTTAACTTTATAAAGAGGGTTGCTTAGAAAAGTTGCTTATGCGGTGTTTAGACAATGCAATTTTGAAGTGAAATTAGTTTGAGTGCGAAATCTATCTCGAAAATATGTTGACGCTTGTTTAGACGATGCAAGCTTTAATTGCATGAAAAAGCGTGCAGGAATTTTATAAATATTTATTTATTTATTTGAAAATATATACTTAAAAGCAAGTTAGTAATAAGGTCAAGGTCATCTTTCAAAATTTTTATAATTTTACAATTATAATTCAAAATCCAAATGAATCTCAGTCAATAAAAAGTTCCTCTGATTGTCAATGTAAGTTGGAGATTATAAAAAATATTATATTTCATAAAGTTTTGACCCAGTCAAATATCGGTTTTCTATTTCTTCGCACTTCATATTTAAACGACTTGAAGAGTATTTCCAATTTTGGATTGACATGCCAAGATTTCAGTGTCTGCCTTGCAACTGCGAGCCGAGCCGAGTCGAGTTGAGTTGAGTTGAGTCGAGTTGAGTCGAGTCTTGCCGCCTTGTCAAGTTACTCAATTGGCAACGAGTTGTTGACCTTTTTAGATGAACCTACCCGTTTTTCCGTTTTTCCAAAACTCATCCGACTTTCGCATAAAGTCCCCCGAAGCGTTGACATTTAATGATGGATTTGACACACAAGGGCACGACAACGATTTTGTTGTTATTTACGGGCTCTGATTGTATGATCTGTTGTCTGTTGACTGTTTTGACTTGGACAGATGATTAATTTGAACTGGTTAAACATTTATCCGGGTGGTCCTTTTACAGATAAACGTTGTGCAACAGCCATAAATAATGATGGTCGATGTTGTTTTCGTTGCTGTTGTTGTTGTTGTTGTTTTTTAATGTGACCAGTTGCAACGTTGTATCTGGAAAGCTACGTTTATTTTTTGTATTTTTATCAACTTGGTAAGGAATGAAACAAAATGTTGTTGTAAACAATAGTCTGGCATTCTTTTAAAATAAATAAATATGTTTTTTAAATTTTATTAAATTTTTGTTAGCTTATCTTTAAATGAATTGAAGTGCCTGCTGCAGTGTGACCAGTCTTTTATATGAAATGAAATTTACTGCAAATTTCAACTTGCATTGTGTAAAAGCAAGCAAGTCTTGCATGCAAGTTTTTTTCGAGCAACATTTGTATATACTGAAACATATGTAAGAACATATTGTAAAACGTTTCTGTGCCAGATTTTGCTCAAACTCTTAACACAATCCTAGTTTTTCAAGCATTGTTTTTTTGACGCAAATTAATTGCACGCAAATCTTGCAGCGTCTAAAGTTCGCTTAAGCCGCAAGCGTACGAATTTGTGGCATTCGTTTCATATTAAACATGCTTCACTGAAAATTATCAATGATCATAAAGTTTAGGTAAATGTGACTAACTTGCTGGCTATAATATACATATATATATATATAAAAATGCATTTGGCAAGTTGGTCACACTTTGCGATTGCAAAACTTTCCTTTTCATTTGGCATTCTGTTCACTTTCGTTTTATGCACTTGGATTGCAACACTGTTAAAGTATTTTATGTATTTTTAAATGCATTTCTAAATGAATTGTAATATGGCTGTGTGAGTCGCCCTGGCGTCGTCGTCGTCGTTGTCGATGGCAGGCACGACCTGTGTGATGCCTATCTATTGCTCAAGAGCCAAGAGCCAAAAACTCTTCCAACGAGACTCCATTCCACATAACACACACAACACACAACACAAGTTGCAAGCTCATGTGCGGCACTAAAAATAAAAATCAAATGCAAACACATGCGGCGCCCAAATTCAGAGAAACAATCCAAACAATCCAACCAAGCAACGAAGCAAGCAGTCAAACCAAACAGTTGAGGTGATTTTTACTTTTACTTACTAAAGCTCATGTGCACGATTTTCCAGCAAGCCAAAACGTCGATTTCAAATGCCGACTTTCAAATGGCATAAATGAAGAGACAACAGCGACAGCCAAACAGCAACAACAACAACAACAAACAGCAACAACAAACAGCAACAACATTAAGTATACGCATAAGGTAAAAATGCGAATGAGTTGATGAAGCTACTACTACACGTACTTACCTTTAAAACAGCCTCAGGCCCGCTTTGGGGCTTCTCTCTAGCTCTAGCTCTATCTCTATCTCCAGCTCCCTCTCTCCCTCTCTCTGTCTACCTGCTATCTCCATCTCACTCTGGGGTCACTTGTATGTCTTTCATATCTCATCGAAAGTGAAATGTTGTCTATTTTCTGCCATTGTTATTATTATCATTGTTTTTACTGACTTCACAATTTTCATTTTTCAAAATCAATTTTTGACATCTTTTCTTTTGTGTAACATCTACAAACGCATTTTCTTCTTTTATATTTTTTTATTTTTTGTTTTTTCTCGCTTTGTGTGTGGCCAGCGAAAACACCTTTTGCCTTTATTTTTCTTAAACTACGTGAAGTTTCAATTATTTCAAGTTGAAGTGGGTAACATTCACACTTGGCTTTTGTAAGCAAACTATGCATAATTTGTATCGATTTACATTATATTTTCATTTTTTTTTTATTTATTGTAAATTGTTTCTGCGGTTGCCTTTTGTTAAACGATGACAGCAGAAAAGTCGAGTTTTTTTTTTTTTTTTTTTTTGGGGGGGGGGTTGGTAGAAATTTGCCAAATGAGTATGCATTTTGAACAGTTATAGATAGATATTACTTACTTTCTTTAAGCTATAGAAATAATAGTAACTTTTCTTTTAATAAGTTTTGTTAATTTTAGAAAAATGCAAAAGGTTTTCCAAAAATTTTGAGTTTAATTGAAATAACCCAAAAAAATTTATAAATTTTATATATAGACTTTTTTTTTCCCCAGTAAATTTTTGTTAAACACTTTTTATGAAAAAACTGAAAATTGCAATAGACTTTCGAAATATTTTCAAATGCAGAAAACTTCTTCAACTACATTTTGCGTTTTGTAGTTGAGCTTTACAATAATGACAGCATCTGTTTTATTTTTGTTAACAACTTCTTGTTGAAGTTCCCATGCATTGCAAACGAAAGTGAAAAGTGCTCTCAACTCAAATTCCCAGTTGTTGATGACTTACATTTTTGCTGTTGTTGTCCCTTCGTATATTACACAATGGATACGGCCTGTTGATGAGACAATGAGATGAACGACAAGACCTCAAACTCACAATTCACAACTCATACACAACAAGAGGCCAAAAAAAAAAGAAAAAAAAAAAGAAAAATACATAAACGCTCTACAAAGTACAAGTATTACAAAAGTGGCCTCGTTTGAGGGACAATATTCTGGGCATGCACGAGAACTGGTCAATCGATTTATCGCTCGGTTAGTGTAACCGGACAGACAGACAGACAGACAGACAGTCTGGGGTTTCAACTGTGGCAAACGGGGTCTAAAAGCGCATTTTGTTGTTGTTGTTGTTGTTGTTTTTCTTTTTAAATGAAGCTTAAACTGTATCGCGAAGAGTCGACGACGACGACGGCGACCACAGCAAGGCGACCGCAATGTCGACGACATTCGCTTTCATTTTGAACTGCAACCGCGTCTGATGATCGGTCGGTCAGTCGCATTTGTGACTATGCCATGTCGTGCAGTGTACTGTCATGCCGTGCTGTGCTGTGCTGTGTTGTGTTGTGTTGTGGCAAGCCATTGCCTTACCACTTCATTCCACACCTCACATAACCTCATCTCACCTCACCTTGCCTCACCTGTTGACTGCTCCCTTCTCTCTCTCTCTCTCTCTCTCTCTCTTCCTCTCTCTTGACGTTTCCATCTTGCATGCACTTGCCGCACTCGCTGCCCCAAACGCTGCCATTCGTTTGTTGCACTTGATGTTCGACTTTGACTTCGACTGCGACTTCGACTTCAGCTTCAGCTTCGCATTCGCTTTCGATTTCTTTTATGCTTTCGATTTTTATAATACCCTTGAGCATGCAGAAGGGTATACACGTTTCTGTCTGCTGCGCCGCAGCAAGACAAATGTTGATCATAACTTAAGATAATTTTTAACGAAAGCATATCTTTATATTATTATTTAATGGCAAGCTGTAAATACTTACTTTTTGCCATTTATCAATATATTTTTAATTAATTATAGCTACACATATGTATATATACATAGATATACAAAACATATTTATATATCCAAAAAACTGAGTGGTAATTGACCTCGAAACTGCAGTCACTCAACCTCAACCTGTCTGCTTATTGCCAGCACAGGCTCAATTTGTATTTTGTATATATTTTTGTTGGTGTTTTCTTAATTTGTCAGATACTTATACTTTCTACCTTGCCACAGAGGGGCGCCCAAATAAGACTTATTAATCATATATCACATCATATAGCAATGATTGCAGACGTTTTCAGTTTCCATGTGTGGTATTTATGAATGAGCCAAGATTAGCCTTCATTGATTTAATCGCGACTAATAACCGACAGTAGCCCTTGATCAAAAGCAACAACAACAACAACTGGCGGGCGACCACTTTCATTTTTTTTTTTATTTAATTTTTATATATTTCAAGTCATGGCCAGCTTCAGACCGGAGATGATGATCACAGTCACAACGTCGCAACGTCTGCCTCGTCATTGATCGTTGGAAAGTTGTTCTCACACATTAATTACGAATATAAGTCTGCTGTTTTGTTTTTTTTTTTACTTTTTCTGTCTTTTTCCTTCTGACCACACGTGTAGCCATGCAGAAATCATCATCGATCCCGCGGCAAACCGAGCCCAAAAATGCGTTGGCATTTTTCAACAAATTTCATTCATGAGCCAAAACTGTTCACATACATCTTTTGATCAGCACACTTTTCTTTTACACTTAACACAAGCTCCCCTCGGTTTGAATTCGTGTATCTGCCCCATTTAGTGGCATGTAAAATGCTTGCGCAACGTTTTGTGGTATGACAATAGTTCATGTTTTTGGTATGTGCCACGGACAGTTGCTCGTTAACAGTTTGATGATTTGATTGCGAGCATTGATACCTTGGATCTATTGGACTTACAGTAGACCTGAGAGAACTCTGTGCTGAATTCATGCATTTTAGTCATGATTTATGCAGAAATTTTGCATGAAATCAAACATGGAGTAACTAAATATGAAAATAGTCAGAATTTTGTCAACAAATTTATATTAAGATATTAAAATTATGTATTAATATGTACAAATTTTGCTTGTTTAATAAGATATTGTGCATAATTTATGCCTTGTTATGCATATAACTACCAGAAAATTGTCAAAATGCAAATTTATGATTAAGGCAAGCATGAATACTGCCTAATATTTCAGGCTGTGTGTCTTTTTATCCAGTTCCAAATCTAGATCAAATGTAGCTTAAAGTACGTCGATAAGCTTTTGATTGAGTTTAGTCTGCAGAACTCGAAAAAACGATTAAAAAAGGAAAAAAATTGCTGAAAATAAAGTAAAACTGGACAAACGACAGAGATATTCATTTGGAAACTATATGCTAAAGTGATTCTATTTTCATAAAATTTGCTCAAAGCACTATAAAGTATTCAAAAATTAGCACTTGTTTTCATGAAATCGGTCAACTATAAAGCTGTAACCATCATAATATCAAACGACTGATAAGTTCTTTTCACAAAAAACCTTTTTTGATCAGCAAATTCTGCGTTTTATTATCAAAACCTTATCACAAAACTGCCTAAGAAAATGACGTATTTGTATGAAAAGGTTTTCCACAAGCGTATTCTACGATCTATACATATACTATTTAGATTTAACTTAGCCCTAAAAATGATAACATTTTTGTTATTGTGCCCATTTGTTGCTACTGTTTTAGCTGAATAATGAGTAACTGAACATTATTGAAATAAGACATGTAGCTATAAATAAGCAAGTAAACAGAGTCAGCCACAAATTGAGTTAAAAGCCAAAGATATACGACGGCAACAACAACGACAAAGATAGCAATAATAGCAACAACAACAACAACAACAACAATCATAATAATAACAACAATGTAAACAACTTTCCACCAGCAGTGGCGAGTTTAGAGATGGATTTGATTTGGACTTGGACTTGGACTTGAACACGTGTGCGTGTGCGTCTCTCTCGATGTTTAAGCATATGTTTGTGTATCTCTATAGCTATATATATATGCTATTTATATATATGTTGGTATCTTTATACACATATATGCCACAAATTGTTTATTTGTCAATCGGTATTAGCCGCAGTCGCAGCCGCCGCAGAAAAAGTGAAATTTTTTCAGCAACAACTCGATTTATGAGCAGCGTCGTCGTAGCTGCAGCTGAAACTGAAACTGAAGCTATAGCTGTAGCTGTAGCTGTAGCTGTATCTGAAGCTAAAAGCTGAAGTTGAAGCTTAAATCTGGTGCTCTGTTAATGGCCAGGCTTCGCTTAGCGGAAAACGTGACTTTTGATTTGACATTTTACAGTCATAAGATGACGATGGCTCGTTATCAAATTAAATCAAAAACAAGTTGGCGGCAATTGAAATTTATTTTCGGTTTGAAGTCAAGCCATATCCAGACTCTCCTCCTCCTCCTCCCCCTCCCCCCACTTCCTTCCCACCAACCCATACCCACTTGAATGTCATCTCTCAGTGGGCTAAATGTCATATGCATCATTCTATGCAGTGGCTAATGACTGTCTTTCATTTTGATTTCTCACTGTTTCTTTATATAATTCCCAAACTATGTATATATTTGAAAACTAATCGATTGCATTCTATTTGAAATCTGCACGCTTACCCAATAGTCAGCGACCCTGACAGAACTTGTAAGTACTATATGGTTACTATATAAGTTGTTTTGTTTTCTGTAAACTCTGTCATTCATAATTGTGATTGTGTTTGCATGACTGCATTTGAGTAGCTAATTTCAATGGAATTATAGAAACTGGCATATCTTTATTTCAACTGATTTTTTTCCAATAATACTTATCTTTAATGTAATCGTGCATCATAACTGTTTTCCATACTCTATACTCTATTGTTTGGCTTGGAATTTAGCTATAAATAATTATACTATAGAATATAATCTGTTTACTATTTAAGAAGTAAACGTATATTGTTCTGAACGTAATTGTTTGACTATCTTTATTGATTTTAAACAGCATTTTTAGTAATCCATGCTTTATCGAATACAGGCTTTCAACTGTTTAAAAGAAATACTTTTAAGATTACATATTTAAAGATATCGTACTACTTACATATGTAGCTAAAATAAACAATATTCATATTAAAGACATTTGTTTGTATTCCTTTGTTTAAATTAACCTACTTGCAAAGTCTAAATATAAATTGTAGTTCTCATTCTTTTGTTCTTGAAAATAAGTACAAAAGCTTTGGTTTCAATAGCTTTAGTTTGCATTGATGTATCATAATGTAATGTTATATTTCTATATAAATAATTTTTTGTTTAATTCAATGGCATTTTTATATATTAACAGCAATTTTGCACACTTTGTTTTCTTAGTTTTGAAAAACTTAAACATGAATTGGTTTCGCAAATGTGTTTTATGTTCAAGTTTTACGTGTTGATTTCATAATTTGATTGATTTCATTCCCAACAAGTTCTAGAATACTGTGAACTTATGAGATCGTATATATTTTTATAATTATAACAAGAAATTGGAATAATAATAGGAATAGGTATACTAAAATATGAAGAAATTTCAATTTTTTAATGGTTTAGAGCACAAATAAAGATTTGAAATCAAAACATTATGCTATGCAATTGATTTTTTATATACTTATTAAAAGTATAAATTTCAAGTACTTATAGTCTTAAGAAGTACTTTGCCGATTTTGATGTCAATTAAAACCTAATGAGATTTATACATGCTGAAATATGGAATACCGATTTTGCACTCGAATAATACTTAAACAGACTTCAACATCCTTATAGAAGACCATATACAACTTAAACCATTTCAATGCTAAAACTACAGTTTAAATTAAGTTAGATTAGTTTAAGTTTAGTTGGCAGAAACAGTTAACTGTTTCTTCTTTGCGCTTTTCATAATTGAACACAATGTTGACTTTAACTAAAATATATATGCTTAAATAATGTTGGACACAATTGTGTCCCATTTAGTCACGAATTTTAGTAATTTAGTTCGATTAGTTGCAAGAATTTGTGTGGCAGCAAAAGCAGCCTTCAGTTGCAATGCCAGTTTAAACTGATGCCGCAGTGGCAGTCTTAGCCAAGTCCAGATTCAGTTAACAATTTACAGTGTGTTCAAGTTGGTTGCACGTTGCGCTGTTTAGTTTTAATGTGACACAAGTAGATCGCGATAAGGTGTGCACTTTTGGCTGTATAAGTTTTCGGAAGGTGCAATATATATTGTACTTGCCCCTCACACACACACACACCCTTCAATTGTACAACTGCAAGTGTCGCTTAGCGACAGCCCATTGTAATTAATGTAGAAAACGTGTTTAATTTTTATTTGCGATGCAATGACTTACTTTATGAAAGCCAGACAACGACTAAACTCCTGTCCCCCCCCCCCCCCCCCAAACAAATGCAACTAAAGGCAACAAAAGGCAACGCTATTTTTTGTTATTTTATTTTATTTCAGTTTTTATTTTTAAGTCTTGTGCCTGGCTACCGTTTTAGGCGACTCACAACTCTGCTCTGCTCTGCTCTGGCGGCCCATTTGAATACAAACGTGCGAATTTTCACATAAATCAGTGTAAATGGCGCATGTAAACGAACGCCGCAAACATTTAAGAAATACAAAACAAGGCAGACATTTATTGTGTGTAGCTGACTAGCAGATACCCTGTACGAAGTGCTGAATATGACAGCAAAACATACAGACTTTGAGCAGCTATTTGAAAGTAGTTGTTTGCTTTCTGTCTCTAGTCAGCTCTCAGATATGCACTTTGTACTATATCCATCTACTATGCCAAGTAGTCTCTAAGTTACAGATATTCCCAGCTCTAGGGTATTATAATGCAATGCAACAACATTGTCAGATAAATAAAATTAGCCAGCGTAATTGCAACCAAAGACCCAACTAGCAAACAAATGTTTCAGTTTGCTTCGAAAGCAGCTAATCCTAAGTGAATACGACATTAGGTAGCTCTATATAAAAATGTATATATATGTATATATGTTTAGTATTATGTTTTGCTGACTTGACTCAGTACTACTGTGTTACTCATTGCGTTCTGATATTCAGTTTTCGGGTTTCAAGGCTAAAAAGATCCGTCATTAATATTTAAGTCAACTAAAAAGTAAATTTGATGATTCACACATCGAACTGCATTAAAACTGATTTCTCAAAATGGAAAAAAAGAATATAAAAACTAGTCAGTAATAAAAATGTTAAATGTTATCAATTAGCTAATATAAATCGAAGTTAGGCAACTAATGCTTTTCTCCAAATACAAACTGTATTCGATTTTGCTAAACGAGCCAAGCTGCAATCGCAATGTAGCCCAAATTCGAATAGCAATTCACTTGCCGCTCCTCAATCCCCAATTCCCAATTCCCCAACGTCTTATCGAGTCACCCACACCACACAAAAGTTGACCAAACATTAGCTATCGACTGGCGCGACAAACGATTAATGACAAAATTCACTTGGGGCAACCAATTGTCGTTTATTGTTCGCCAGAAAGGGGCGTGCAAAAGGCCACAACCTCCCTGCCCCACCCCCCTCACACTTTTCCACCTCGCCGTGCAACACATTGTACTAAAGTGAAGGCGGCGAGTTATAAGACTATTTAATCTATGTATGTGCTATATGTATTTGTCAAGAATAGTATTAAAAGTTTTTATTCGCTGTTTTCCAAAATGGAAAAAGAGTATATTGGGTTTGTGTCCGTCTGTATGAACGCAGGTTTTTTCCACAGTTTTGAAGCTAGAGCAACCAAACTTGGTATACATGTTGGTAAATACCATAGGCAGACAAAGTGTTTAGATCGGCTAGATCGGACCACTATATCTTATAGCTGCCATAGGAACAATCAGTTGAAAAATAAGTTTTTGTATGAAAAACTTGTTTGTTTTTCAAGATAACTCAACCAAACTCACTTTACCCAAGCTTAAGAACAGTTTATACATGGTGATAAAATTTCATCAAAATTGGATTACTATATCTTATACCTGCAATAGGAACAATCAGTTGAAAAATAAGTTTTGGTATGAAACACTTTTTTTTTTTAACTAACCTAACCAAATTCCGTTTACCTAAGTTTAAGAACAGTTTATTTGTATATAATTAGTCTGCACAAAAATTTAATTTATGAAAAGTACAGAAAACAGAGTAAATCATAGTCGGGAGAAACCAACTGCAACGTTCTTACTTGTTAAAAGTAAGCATAGAAAAAAACCCCAATAGATAGTTAAATTAGCGCACGTCTTTAGCATTAGTCATGCTTAGAGCAGTTGACTATCGATCGTATTGACTGTTATATTTATTATTTTTAGAAGGTATTATCAGTATCAGTGGGTAGTTGTATTTTAGATATCTTAATATGTATTTTTCTTAGAATTTAAAAAAAGTATTGCCTTATATTATGCTTTGCTTAAGTCAATTTTGATACTATCAAATTTGTTATCAACATTTGATGACTTCATTTTTGAAAATATTATTTAGATTTCTGGCTTATTTCTTAATGATCATTAGATTTAAATATAATGAAAAAAATGAACAAAAAGAAAGCATTTATAATTGCATTTTTTTTATGTTTTTGCTTTTTATTTTGCCATTAGATTTATTTTGTTAATCCTTTGCACTATCAATATAATTACTCAGCGATCATAATGACATTCTTATCGTAATTCTTTAAAAATATTTTCTGAGTGTTATCAATAAATATTTTGAAAACAACAAAGTTTTAACAAAAAACTAATTTGATTTTATATTATTTTCGTATCTTTCTGTAGGCATCGCGTAAGGTATCCAAATGTGGCTATTTATTTGTGGCGCCGGACTGGGACTTTTCTAATCCACTTTATAGGACAAAGGTGAGTTTATAACACATTGAAAATAAACTAAATTTTAAGTGTTTAAAGGTAAAATATGTTGAGCTGTTGCTTGAGCAAGCTTTGTTAATCTCCAAGTTTAACTTCTAGTTCAAGCTCTTCTTTGACAAACCGTAGTTAAAAAGTAATCAAACTTTGACTATCTCCAATTGACATGAAGGTCCAACTTCTAGTTTTCACGAAAAAAGCAGCGACATGCATTTGACAAATCTTTGGTGTTCACTTTCCAAAATGGAAATGCCAAACGCCTATCGTACAAGTAAATCCCATAAAGCAAATTGCTCGCCTTGTCTGGCTTTTGGTCTGTTAAAGAAAGTGCCACTAGCCGTAATGACAACGGCATAGCCCTGACACTGGCACTGGACCCGGTACTCGATGCTCGGTACTCGATACTCGATACTTGATACTTGGCATTCGGTATTTGGTATTTGGTACTGGGTTGTGCTGCTGCTGCTGCTGCTGGAGGAAGGCAACGCCTATTCCTTCGCTTGTCACTCTCTTGTACCGATTCGTATCTTGTCCACCAATTAGCGAATGACGTAGTAGCAGAAGGAAGGAGGCAGCAGGCAGCGGGCAGCAGGCAGCGGGCAGCGCATCGTTAAAGCCGCCAGCGTTTGCGACATACTCGTATGCAAATGCCAGCAGAAACAGTTGCCAGTTGAGAGAGTAGTCGTAGTAGTTGAGAGACTTTGTAGAAATGGCCAAGTGTCCAACTGAAGTTTTGAGCAACGTCAAAGACAACAACAAGCAACAACAACAAGCAACAACAACAAGCAACAACCAACAACCACAACAACAACAACAACAGCAACAACGGTGACGGCAATGATAATAATAATAAAAGTGTGCACATGCGCATTGCGCATTTCCTTGTTAACAACATAAATTTACGTATGTACAATGTTTTTTAATGGCTGGACAGGTATTTAATTAACATTTGCTGCATAGATCCATAGACCGACTATTAACCGGATGTGTGACTCTCCAGCTATCTCTCTATCTGCCTCTTCCTCTCTCCGTCTTTCTCTCGCACTAACTTGCTACAAATTAGCCAACCAAACAAGTGATTTTGGGGGCGTGTTCAAGTACGGTATGCACATGTGTAGCGCATACTTTCTATCTACGATATTTGTTAGAAATTTACAGCAAACATTCAGGTGTAACTTTTAGTACACTTAACTAACTTAAAATTGAGAAAAAATTATCAAGTAATTTCTATTTAAATCAATTGGTTGCACAGTTTCACCAAACATTTTTTAAATAGTATTAACAGATTTGTTCCGGTTTCTACTTTTTCTAAAACATTGAGTCTAGATTTACCTTAAATGAGAATTAGATTCACATTAGATTAAGAATTGAATAAAGTTTCCATTCAAAAAGGATTCTATTAAAAACATTAAGCAAATTTTCCAAATGTTAATAATTTCAAATGTTGCTGAAAATAAGAACTGGAAAAGCAGTATAAATTATAGATTATATGGAATATTTTCAACATTCCTTAACTTGACTTTCACCCTGTTTCGGTTGCCTCTTTCGGTAAAATATTTTCAAAGTGCATTTTTTTTTCAATTTTGTTATTGAGTAAAGTTTCTATTGATTTAAGATTCAATTCACATAGCTTAAATTTCACAAAAATTTTGCCGAAAGTGGAAACTGCAACAGTTCTGGTTTTCGGTTTCCTCTTTCGGTGAAATATTTCACTATTTACAAAAGTTTGCTTTTTGAATTCACTGACAGTTGTTTGAGTATTGAATAAAGTTTCTATTGATTTAAGATTCAATTCACATAGCTTAAATTTCACAAAAATTTTGCCGAAAGTGGAAACTGGAACAGTTCTGGTTTTCGGTTTCCTCTTTCGGTGAAATATTTCACTATTTACAAAAGTTTGCTTTTTGAATTCACTGACAGTTGTTTGAGTATTGAATAAAGTTTCTATTGATTTAAGATTCAATTCACATAGCTTAAATTTCACAAAAATTTTGCCGAAAGTGGAAACTGCAACAGTTCTGGTTTTCGGTTTCCTCTTTCGGTGAAATATTTCACTATTTACAAAAGTTTGCTTTTTGAATTCACTGACAGTTGTTTGAGTATTGAATAAAGTTTCTATTGATTTAAGATTCAATTCACATAGCTTAAATTTCACAAAAATTTTGCCGAAAGTGGAAACTGCAACAGTTCTGGTTTTCGGTTTCCTCTTTCGGTGAAATATTTCACTATTTACAAAATTTTGCTGTTTGAATTCACTGACATTTGTTTGAGTATTGAATAAAGTTACTATTGATTTGAGATTCAATTCACAAAGCTTCAAATTCACAAAAATTTTGACGAAAGTGGAAACTGGAACAGTTTTGTATATGATTAATTACTTATATTTTTAAATATTCAAATATTTCTGATTGAAGTCTGTGTACCACTGTTGCTTTTAGAATATTTAGAAAGTACTCAGCTATTTCCATGGCCGATAATAAAGAGCATAACTGCTCAGAGCTCTAGGTAACCCAGTGCAGTTGCTGTTTGCTGGTTTGCTGTTGGACATTTGATCTATTCGCCAACCCTTTAAGCCATAATTTTGTGGCTGCAGCTGAGCAATTATAGCATTTCACAGTTTACAGCTTCAGGTGCAGCCAATTTATTTTAGCTTTGCAGCTCTTTTGAAATTCATTTATTTGTTCGACTTCGACTCCGAGTACGAGTTCGAGTTGGACTTGCAACGCACCTGCACCTGCACACCTCAAATTGTAACCTGATCTAGCTGCAAATAATGCTGCAAGCTATTTTGGAGAAGCTTGAAAAGTGTTTTGTTTACTTACGGTTTCCTCTTTGGTGGCAAAAAGTAATAAGACTATCGAGTTCAGACGCTATGAAAGAAACAATGTTGCGACTATCAAATTGAATAATATTTTAAGTATCATATTATTTATGTTTCGTTTATCGTTGCCGTTCAAATCAGTTGGAATTGCATTTGTTAGCTGTTCTAAATTATGGAAAAAGAGAGATTCAGTTTTCCGTTTGAAAAGTGATTTGAATGGAAGCTATGCAACAAACGAAGGAATATTTAGTACTGAGCTAACGAAAAACTGCATAGATTCTAACAATTATATCTTGTTTCTTAAATCTGTTATATTATATATGATATAGTTGCAGTATGAAACAAAATAAAGGCCTTTGGCTGCTGCAAATTAAGCTGAAAGTCTGCAAAATATAAAAGCCATCAAATCAAGTCTCATCTTCAATAAGATAAATTAAGAGCTGAACCAAAATTTCGCCAGAATTATTTTCGGATAATTTCGTTTGACAACTTAAATGGTGTAATTTGGTGCAGATAATTTATCATATAACTTGATATTGATTACAATTATGAATGCATTGGAAACCCAAACTCCAAAGGCCCTTCCTTTTTGCCTTTGCATTTTGCTGAATCTTTCATTGCGGCGGCCCCTGGCGGCAACAGGTTACAGCTTTGTGCCCCCTTCTCTACCCACCCCTCCACCGTCTACGTTCCGGCTCTTGCAAAACACAGCATTTTTGAACGCGCTAGGAAACGGCAATAAACGTACAGCTCAGAATTATGTAGATTTTTATCGGCGCGCCAACTTTTCTGCATACAAAGTGCACAATTTTCATTCGAGGCGGCGGCCAAAGAAAACCTGCCGAGCAGGCCAGGACGGCAAAGACAGCTGGAAGGACAAACAGACGGACAGACAGACAGACGGACGGACAGGCCGACAGACAAGCGGAGACACAACACGTGGGCAACTTAAGCGCTGGCTGAGCAGCAACCGATAAGCCAACATGCAGATGGGTTCTGTTTGTGTCAAGCGGGGGGGAAGCGGGGGGGGTTGAAAAATGGGGAAAAGTGTAAAAGGGGGCCTCTGCTTTGAAGGATAACCAAAGCTATATTTGCCGCTGAAGAAGTTCAACGTACCTGGTCCCGGCAAAACGGAAGTGTTTTTATTTTGTTGTTGTTTGTTGTTGTTGTTGTTGTTGTTGTTGTTGCTTGGCCTAAACCGCTTACACTCCCAGATCCGAGAAATGCTGTGTTGATGATAATCACAATTATCTTGGCCACTGTCCAGCAATGTTGTTGATTGACAAGCTGCGAGTAGTCCCGGGGCCTATAGGCCTAGGCCTAGGCCATGGTCTGTCTTTGTGCCTGGTGTCTTGGCCTGTGCCTGGTCATCGATCCGTGTCTGCCTTATTAATTAAACCAGGAAGCGTTTGCCTCAGCATCCATGGTCGCTCCATGATAGCGACTAGGCCCGCAAACTTGGCCTGTAGCCATGCCAAGATCTTGAAATATTTATTAAAAATTATGCACGCATTAGTGAAACGTCTTGCTCTCTCACTCTGTCTCAGCAACTAACTATCTCTTTCTCTTGGGAATGTCTTACCTTTATTAAGGAAATGGTTTGCGTTACGAAAATTACACAAAATGTTGCGTATTATATTGTTGTTGTTGTTGTTTGTGTCGTTGTGGTTTTTGCGCGTTGAGACGCTTCAATTTATAGTCTTCTTGATGGCAACAAAATTCACTATAAAAATCTTACGATTGTAAGCTTGGCCTCCCCATTTTGGCTTCTTTTATGATACGCCCACAATGCGTAGTCGTAATTTCCTGTTAAGTGATTGGAAAAACTAATTACAAGACTTGAATGGATTAGAATGAGCTATAAAACTATACAGTTAGAGAGAGACAGAAAGAGACAGTGAGAGCGAGAGAGAGAGAGATAGTTAGACCGTTAGCTTTATGAACGTTGCATATTAGAAGTGAAACACGTTTTGGATATCCAAATAACGTAAACAAATTCATTAGACGCAATTAACAACTGCCCCGTGACGACTTGGCAAACGTGGCAGAAGGGTGTAGAGAGGGGGCAGCGGGCTACAATGGAATTTCACGTTTCGCCAGACTTCAGACTGCAGTCTGCACGTGGGCGTACCAAGTGGAACGGAACGAATTGAAAATGGTTTAGAATGTAGGTGGAACATAGGAAATGCAATTAATGCATATTTTAAATGAGTATAAGGGAAGTATGAATTTGTTTTAAGAAAACACTTTTCATTTGTGGTTTACAATTACACACAATTTAGACAAATCATTATTTGATTTATTTATTAATTATTTAGATTTGAATCTTATCTTCAAGTTGTGTTTTTTTCAGCATTTAGCAGTGGAATATGCAAATATATTGCGGAAGCTAACTTTTCTTTTACATCATTAAAGTTTAACATGTACTTACAACTTTATTAGTACTTAGATTTGTTTCAAAAATGTTCCTATTTGTTCAGAAATACTAAGCGTAAACAATAAAAAACAAAAAAAGAGAATTTTCCGTCTGTATGTCTGTCTGTTTATATGCGTTTTCCAAGACTTTGCTCTAGAGGTATCTTGATGAAACTTGGCACAGATGCTTCCTCTTATTGCAGGTAGTACCTATCGTTGAATTGGCCAGATCGGACCACTATAACATATAGCTGTCATAGGAACGATCGGTTGGAAAATAGGTGTTTGTACGAAAAACTTTTTTGTTTTCAAAAATAAGCTCTTTCCACATATGTTGACAAAATTTGATCAAAATCGGAAAACTCTATCTTATAGCTGCCATAGGAACAATCAGTTGAAAAATAAGTTTTCTTATGCAAAACTTTTCTGCAAGAGTATATATCTTCGGCACGCCGAAGATAACATTGCTTTCTTGTTATTTTTTTGTAATGTTTGACACTCATTAAAGTGATTTATTAATAATTTTAGCATAATATTTCGAAATATGCTAGTTATGGTTAGGAAACTTTGGCTCAAAACTAGTCAAATATTTTGAAAATGCAGTTGTGTTGTGTTCGCCATTTAACAAGCAGCAAGTGGGTTAAGCACATACAACTAATTTGCATATATGTAGAAGCTTTGACAGCATGACGCAGACTGCTTGACTGATTGACTGTCTGTCTGTTTGTCTGTCTAAATGTCTGTCCAAGTGTCTTTGTACAGAGGCAGCCTCAAGCCCCCGCCACTAATAAATTGCAATTAGAATAACATGCTAATACATCTTGGCGTGCTAAACTCTTTGCCATAAACTGTATTTGGCGACTGTTGCCAGCTACTTGAATGGAATGGAAATACGGCATGGAAAAGCCAATCTGAGCCTGAACTGACCTTGGCTATGCAACAAGATTCATTAAGATATTCATATGTGTATATATGTATGAGTATACATATATATATACACACTCCTCTGCAGCTTTTTCAAGTTTCATTCATAAATAAAAAATGCATTGCAATGGCTGTATATGTATATACATAACATATATGCTATATATGCTAATTCTAAACACAGGCGCAACTGGAAATTAGCCCACAGCGCATTTCAAACAATTGCCCTATTATGAGCCAAATGTATTTGTAACTGTCAACAAAGTGCACTAGAGGGGAGAGGCAGGAGGAGCAGCTATTGGGGGCAGTTGGTGGGCGGCATTTGGTTGTGTGTTAATTAATTGCTTTTGGGGTGCCTAACGGTTAAACACTGGACCGCCAACGTGGAGCAATGCAATTGCATGACCAACAAAAAAAAATGTATATTTAAAAAAAAAATAAAAAAAAACATGAAAAACCATTCGCTTGGCAAAACCGTTCGCCTCGAGTCCAGCCTGTCACTCAAAAACACAAAAAAAAAACAAAAACAAAAATAAATATATAAAGAAAAACACAACTCTATCCAGAGGCTGACGCAAAAATCCACCTCCATATTGTTTATAGTCATATTTCAAGATGACAACAACACGTCCAGCTCTCAACGTGGTCGCGCCTTTGAACATGGCAGCCGCATCTGCTTCTTCGTTTTTCTACTCAGTTTTCCATTACATAAACGGAAGGTAGACGACGCACGAACGACGGACGGAGGACGGACGACTGCGGACGGACGACATAGACTTCGCGTCTAACGGAGATGACGTTGACTTGGAATCGCATATTTGGTTTCCACGCCGTCATTGTCGTTGGGCAACGGGGCAAGTCGAAAGAGAGGGTGTCGGTGGGGGGAGCATTGCAACCAGCGGCAAGGTAACTGAGCACATGTGGTTACATTGACGAACTGTCAGCTATATAGAAATAGAAATAGCGAAAAAAAAAAACAACAACGATTAAGATTAAGAGACACATCTAGCGGCATAGAAGGCTGCACAGAGACATGTCTAACTGTAATTGTGCGCATCAAGCACAATTGTGTTAAATATATATATATATATATATTTGTTTTTTTGTATTTGTTTATAAACAAATAGCCCACAACGTTGAAAATCCATTATGCTGCTGTCCATCTGCATTTCTGTCAAACAAATCTGTTGCACAAACATCATAAATAAGCTTCGATCTACGATGCGAAACGCGTTAAAATACAAAAAGTTGTTTAAATGAGACGCTTTCAAAGTACAAAAATGTCACAAGATTTAACTGTAATTCTCTTTTTATTTATTTATTTCATTATTTTAGTCATTCTGGAGCTACAATTATCATATTTTTATATTTAATACTACTACTAAGTTAACTAGGCTTTTTTTTCCTAAATTTGAATCTTAAACATGCCTTTAAGCTCTGTTTTCTATCAGTGTACTTGAATTGAGATAGTCATATACTTATATAAAAGTATAGAATGCTGGACACCTTCTAAGATTTAAGTACCATTAATTATCACAGTTATTAAATTATTAGTTGCAGTATTATAAGTAAGCAGCCAGGTGGCAAAAAGATAAATCTCCAACCTCAGATGCGAAACTGATTTAAGCCCCGTTCACAATCGGCAACAAAGTTGTTTGAACACGAAAACATTTTATTTTTTTATATACCCTTTTTGAAATATGAGACCTAACGATTGTATCGATGGTTCCGACAGACGTCTGTCCAAGCTATCGCGTCTTTCAAAACAACTTGTCAAAATTGCAACAAGTTTTGGTTTGCAAACTTATCAGATATTGCTTAGATTGCAGAATAACCTCAATTTAATATAAAACTTTGAGTGTATGCGAAATATATTTACATATGTTCAAAACACATTTTATGCTAATGACAGCCGCCTACTTTTTAGTCTCAGCAATATCGCCCTTGGGCGTGGCACTTGCATTCAGTTAAGCAATGTTGCAACCGCATTTTCCATGTAGCCATAAAATGTTGCCGATTTCCGCTGCCGGCCATTTGGCACGTTTAAAATAATGAAAATGATTGACGACTGGGCAACTCTCGGGGCCCCTCAACTAAGGCCTCTACTCGCAATGGAAGAGGGGATAGGGGTGGGGGTAGTGGCAGGGGTATTGTTGTTGCAATAGTCTCGCAATTTGCTGAAAACCCCACTGACAAGTTAATAGTCTATAGCTCTAAAGGAAGCTGTTTTGACAGCTGCTCTCCAACTGACAACCAGGCGAATATCAATATACAAATTACAAATTTGCTTATGAAATCTAGTGCGCTGTTATACTAATGATATAATCAATAATCGCCTTTCCGTGGCTTGACAATCCAATTGCTCAACCAACAACAACAAAATCTTAAGTTTTTTTTAAAAGGTTTTTATGCTTTTTATAGGTTTTTTGAAATATGTGAAATATTATACAGGTTTTTTAAATGGTAGATACTTGAGTAAGTTTTGGTGAAACTTTAAGTAAACATTTTTTGTTATTTTTTCTTCAGCATTTTAAGCGTTTTCCAAATTTTTAACTTAACATTATTAAGAAAAAACTTATTAAAAATTGTTCAGTAAAAAGTTATAAATTTAACTATGAAATCGACAGTAAAAATTATCAGCTATTTCCGCAGGATATGTATCTTTTGTTGCACTTTAATAACAAAAGTTGTTCAAGATACTATAGTGCAGTTGCAGCACAGTTGCAGTGCAGTTGCAGCGCAGTTGCAGCGCTGTCTCTGCTTGAAATTGCGTAGCTTTAGGCGTGTGTTTGCGTGGGCCTTGACCTGGGTCAAGTAAACTCTGGACTGCTACAATCCAGCTAGTTTTATTTATTGCTAGTAGATAACCGCTTGCAGTCGATTGCAACATATAAAATAAATCGAATATATTGTGTTAAGGGTGATTTTAGGATAAATAAACTCTATTTTCTGTCCGTTTAATAAATTAAATTTTTGTAAAGACTACTTATATAGTTCTAAACTGTCCTTAAACTTAGGTAAAGTGACTTTGGTTGAGTTATTTTAAAAAAATATAATAGTTTTTCATACAAAAACTTATTTTTCAACCGATCGTTCCAATGGCAGCTATATGTTATAGTGGTCCGATCTGGCCGATTCTAACATTTTGTCTGCCTATGTTATATATCAACATGTATACCAAGTTTGGTTGCTCTAGCTCCAAAACTGTGGAAAGAACTGCGTTCATACAGACGGACAACATTTCACAAACCCAATATACTCTTTTTTTCCATTTTGGAAAGCCGAGTATAAATACATCCGAAAATCGATACAATCTTCAAACAATATAAGAGTTATTCGAAAAAGCTATTCGACTGGAAAACCAGATTGGTCTGTTCAGCTGTAGAATTGTTTGAAAAATTCAAGATTAAATTAAGATTTTTCAATATATTGCACATTTTTTCGTGAATTTACACATAAATATATCAAACAATTCTTTAGATACATATGCCAATCTGTTAGAGTCTGTGTAGGGTATTCGTTTTGTCAAAATGTTATACCTTTATGCACACTAAGTTCACACGAACCGGTTGATATTATTTTTCTTAGCCAACTCCTTGCGTTTTTTTTAAACACCCACTTAATGAAACTTTGTCGTCTTACGTATAACAGCATAACATTTCCCCGATCGGTATATGCAATGTTATGTTGACAAGCCAGACAAAGTTGCCGCCATCAACTGAGCCCCCCAACTGTCCCCCCCCCCTTTTTTGAGGTCTACAACTAGCTAACAAGTTCGATTTATGAGGCATAGTTATGGCATTCATCATGCAGCAGCGTCTTGTCTGATGTGCCAAAAGGGCGATGGCGCTTTGTTTTATCGTCATGCAAACACGAATCAATGACCCGCCATATAATAAACTGTAGGAGAAGAGAAGAGAGTTTGAAGTTTTTCCCAGTTTTGTAGACTGTAGACGCAATCAAAGTGGGAGCTAAACCAAAAAAAAAAAAAAAAAAAAAAACTGATGCTGTCCGTGTTTTATAAATGATGGTCTGACATTTTCTTGAGAGCTAACTTAGCGCCATATGCTACGGCAAAAGATCTAAAAATGTTTCAATGTATTTTTGTATCTTTTTTTGTTTTTTTATATATCTTCTCTCACTCTCTGTCTCTCTCTAAATGTCTGCTGCCCACGCATATTGTCCAAGTATTCATTGCAACACAGGCAAAAGAGAATGGGCGCAACAGTAACAGAAACCTGCTGCATCATTTTTTACTCGAAGATTACATAATGATTGACAATTCATTATGCCAGCGGAACAGTACTATGCACTGGCACTGGAGAGGCGTTCTTGGTGCCATGCCTTGGGTCTTGGGTTCCTTGGATGTTGGATCTTGGATCTTGGGTCTTGGCACTGGATACTGTGCTTGTTTTTAATGGCTTGTAAGATTAGGCGTCTGTTGGCAATGAGGAAGTGTTCTTCAGTTGAGTTTTTGGGGCCCACATCTTGCAGCATTGTATGTAAGTTATTAATGGCTGTTCTCAAGTCGCAGCAACTCAGAAAACCCCTTTTCTGATGCAAAACTGCACACCCATGTGTACAGCAATTAAGTAAGTATTATAGATATACACGTTCTACAAAGATCCAAGGTCAAATTATAGTCTAATTGACATCTCATAGGTGTGACCGCAAATATATCGTGAACTTCGCCGAACAATTGTTAAACAATACGAAAAGCTTTTCGACTTGACTGACGTATTACAACTTGTTCGAGGTTTTGCACACCTGTTGCTGTTTCGGTTTCGGTGTTGTTTTTATTTATATTTCTTCGCTACTAATTGAAGCAATTAGTGGTCTCTCAAATGCCATTTGTTTCTTATGTTTTTCAATATTTTTTTTTGTATTTTTTATTTTTTTTTTTGTTTTACTGAGACAATCAGTTTGTTTTGTAGCTCACGAGTAAAGTAACTTGTTGGAAGGGGGAAGGAGTTACGAGCTTGTAATTAGCCAATATATGTAGACGTCGATATAACCAACCAGCTAGCTGAAGGTATAGCTCTATGACAACATCATAAGATACATAAAACCAATTGACCTTCGTTAGCGAAAAGTTCATTTACGTTAATTTATTGCATTAAGTCGGAAAAAACCATTTAGAATATTAACTCGATCTGAAGATACCCTGTAAACAACATGCTTACAATGGTTTCTTTTAAATGTATTTCAGATCTTTTAAAAAATGTGAATATAAACAATATTCATTGATAGTATTTCGTGAGTAGTTTGATTTGATAAAGTGTTTAAGAGCGTAAGATATATATATTGCAATGCTTATCAATTGAAAAATTCAGCATTAATTTTAAGAAAATTAAGTTTTTTTTTTTTTAAAAATAAGATGTAAGATTTGTCCACCCATTCAGATTGGAGAAGGTAATCTATTTATTTAGCATATTTTGTTAAATTGTTGTTGGTCAGGTCAATTGAAGACAAGAATATGCCAATATTCAATGCATTTTTTTTTCAAGTTAAAGTAGATATAAATGAGAAGAGAAGAAAGCAGAGGGTAGTTGTGAGCAGCCCGTTGTAATCGGACCAGATATGCATATTGCCGATTTGCCGAAAATTCGCTCTTATAAACATAATTTAAATAAGAATAAATTAGATATGGAAATAAGATAGTTCAAATGGGGTTTAGTCGGCTACTAGACCCAGTGTACGAATAAACTGGTTGAGAATTATAGTCACTACATCCAGTGTATGCTTAAACTGTTTGAGAATTATAAGCGACATTCTTGTGTAAGACTATATTTTAATGCTCTTTTTTTTCGGAAAAATTAAAAAAAATATTGAGAGTATATTGTGATATGTCCGTCTGTCCGTCATTGTATATGAACGTTATTTTTGTCAAAGTTTTAAAACTATAGCAACCAAACTTATATATGTTATATATATGTTAACAAATACTCATACCATAGGCAGACAAAGTGCTACGATTAAGAGATTAAAGAGTATATTGGAATCGGGTGTATCCGACTGTAATGCTCTTACTCGCTTGATTTTGATTTTGATAGACAAACAATGTTTTTCAAGCAAGTTCATGGCTTTAACAGTAACTTATTTATTAAAAAAAAAAATGCTTAATGAGCACAAGAAATTCATTTTCATTCATTTTTATGTCTTGAAGAATAGGACTAATTTGAATTTTACTTAATTTATTTTTACTAAAGTCATTTTATTGTCAGCTAGAACTTCATCTTTAATTTAAATTATGCTTTCCGACACTGCTGTTTTGAATTCTCTCCAAAAACCCTTTGGTTGCACAATCAAAGCGAAAACTGTAAATGAGTTCAATGTACTTTTTGGAACAATCAACGTCAATAAATGGCCAATGCTGGTCACAGTCTGTTTGATTTGTCAATGCTGGTCTGCATAACTCTAAGCCAAAGCACACTGAGCTGCATAAGTTTGTTTACCAATTGAAATGCAGCGCCATTTGAAAACTTTATTTTATATTTTTGTTGTTATTTTCGGCTGGCTGCAAAGGCAACCTGCTTAGGTAATATCATATTTTAACATTTTACGCTGCACAAAACTTGTTGAAATTCCACAACGACATAGACAAACATACATATACACTGTGATTTGGGGGGGGGGGGGGGAGGGGAGGGGAAGGAACGCATACATTGACCAGGTCTAATAACTAATGGCCAAGAGCAAAGCAACGAGATCAGCGGCTAGTTGGCGGCGCAATGTGAGACTTGATTTCTTGCACCTAGATACAAGTCGCAAACAGCCAAATAGCCAAATAGTCGAACTGCAGTTTTGTTTTTGTTGTAAGCCAAAGCCAAAGCCAAAGCTAAAACAAAAACTAAAGCCACAGACACAGCCACTTCCACATCTACATTCACATTCACATCCACATCCACATCCACAGAGCCGAACGACCTTAAAGCCTTTTGTTTTCCAAGCTTCATTATCTCTAACCATGTCTCGCTCATCATCGGCTCCGATGGCCGTTGCGACTTCAACTTGCAACTTGCAACGCGTTGGCCCATGCAAAAATACCACACGCTAAATATCCCCAAGTTTTAGGCCATTTGTTGACTGAACTATGGGCCAGTTAGCCAGTATAATATGGCATAATGCAATAATACAAGATTGTTAACTTCAAAAACTTGAGTTTTTTTACTTTTTCATACATTTTCTCTTCGAATGTTGATCTATTTTAAGAACCATATCCATTTATTTGATATGTTTACAGTACTGATGTAAGAAATGTGTAATATAAGTATATAGTAAGAGAATATCATCCTTTTTCCATTTCCTACATACCATATACTATATTATCCATACCGATATATTTGAAACTATAGTCTTTGACTTATGGAACATATCCGTATTCCTACATGTGTATTCTATGAGTAAGAACAGTTTTTTGCATCAGCATCCATCAAGCATACATATATTATTGTTATTATTATGTTTCCTGTGCACAATTTATGATTAATAATGCATAAAATTTCTTTCGAACTGAAACCTATTGGACTCTTGCTCAGCAACTGGAAAAACGTTAAAATATAAAAAATTTTGATTTGTTCAAAACGCTATAGCTTAGAAGTTCTGTCATAGATTTTAGCGAGTGATGACTTTTTCAAAACGCAATGAATGAATTTCCATGCCAAAAGAAGAATTTAGGAAAATGCATTTTTTTTTCGATTTTTTCTTGAATTTTCAAATTGAGTTCCAACTAAAAATTTTTGTTCAAATAAATATTTTCGTAGTTTTGGACTCAATGTATCCAAAACTATTAGTTATATGTCTAAAATGCGAGAGACTTATTTGTAGGCCTATATATTGACTTTCATTTGATGCATTGTTTTTTAAAATCGGTGCTGCAATACGCAAGCTATGGTCAATTATTTGAACTCACTTCGAAAAAATAGTGTTATTCTAGTTACATTTTCATACATCATTTGGGCGTAAATCATGTCCAAAATGCATGATTTCAGCATAAAGTTCTTTCTCTCAGTGTACAAGGTCAATTTGTTTGTGCCAAACCAATGGAATTCGCTCTGTGTACCCGTATATGGTGTAAGCAAAAATAATAAATTTACACACAATTTCTTTTATGAACATATTTGGCATTGCGACTTAACCCGAATTTTGTTCAAGATTTGTATTAATCTTTTAACGGCTTAACTGTTGGCCATGAATATCGCAATTTGTATTTTTCACCCACTGTATGTTGTCTGAAGCGACTATCTGTGTGTGTGTGTGTGTGTGTGTGTGCAACTGCGTATGGCTGAGAAGCCAGCTGAGAGCAGCAATGCGTGGTGAAAGGCTCAAGCGTTGTTGTGTGGCAGTTTCGGGAAGTTGTTCTGACATATCCTTGCCTGGGCGACAGACAGACAGACAGACAGCCGGACAGACGGACAGAAAGACAGGCAAAACAGACAGCAAACGTAACAAATCTGGCAGTAACCGCCTGCCCCGCCCCTGCCCCATCATTCTTACAGCCAACTCGAATGATGCCAGCGAGAAAATTGTTGCTGTTCTTACTGATGTTGCTGCTGTTGTTGCTGCTGCTGCTGCTGATGTTGTAGTTGTTGCTGCTGCTGCTGCAGATGTTGCTGCTGCTGCTGCTATTGCTGCTATTGCTGATGTTGCTGATGCTGTTGCTGCTGCTGCTGCTGCTATTGCAGTTGTTGCTGCCGCTGCTGCTGCTGCTGCTTCTGCTGTTGTTGCTGTTGTAGTTGCTGCTGCTGTAGAAGACTACAACAAAGATGTTCTAAATGTTACGTTATATTATTGCAAGCTGTTGTTGTTGCTGTTTTTGTTTTTGTTTTTGTTCTTCTTCTCCTTCTTATTCTTCTCTGTTGTTGTTGTGTGCTGCTGCTGCTGCTGCTGCTGTCGTAATTCTTCTACAGATGCGCTTGAATTGGGTCTCCTCTTAGCTTTGGGCGCTCAGTAGCTTTGTAGATGTTGCTGTTGCTTTTGTTGTTGTTCTTGCGTTTTGTTGCTTTTGTTGCTGTTGCTATTGCTGCTGTTGTTATGGTCGCTTTTATTGTGTAATCAGCAGATAACGGCATTTAATGACTGAATGAGTTTTCCAGCAGCAGCAGCAGCAGCAGCAGAAGCGAACCAGCAAACGGTAGATGCATTTTGCGGTATATGCCATTTCCCAGGTGGTTGCAACTTGCAACTTGCAACATTCCGCACGAGGCGTTGCGCGTACATACATATCTAGGCAGCACGTCGATAACTTTATTTTTGGGCTGCATTCTGTGAAACCCATTTATGGGTGTGTATAAAAGTGTGTGTGTGTATGTGTTTATACATTTATCTACATACAAATTGTATGGAAAAGTTGCCTCCTTCGATTGTCGATTTTCATTTTGGGGCAACTCTTCGAAATTGTTGCTGCCAATCACAATAAGCACATAATACGTTTTCTGTTTCTAAATTCCAGTCTATTTTACCAGATATACAAACAAAATAGACACGCAACTTTTGATTGGCGTTGAGCTTCAGTGGTTTTGGCCAAAACTGGTTAAAATTGCAAAGTTGCATCAAAAGTTGCATTAATAACGAAACAAAATATTTGTATATGGCATATGAGAAACTACATACATACACAGAAAGAAAAATATGATATGATATGCAATACAATTTTATGTTTGTTCCAAATCAATTCAAAGCTGATATGATAAAAGTGAAGAATAATTTGATCGAAATAGCTTTTCGAGCTTTTTAATTCGATTTAAGATCAATGAATAATATATGAAATATATAATAATATAATATATATATTTAAACAAAGTCATAATGACATGTACATAAAAGTTTGATATTGATTTCTTTCTGTGTACATAGACCCAAATTATGCAGACTGCAGCTCTCAGCTAGATAGGCATAGTATTTATATAACATTTAACCCATTTTATGGCAACAAAAACATTTTGGCCCTAAGCATGTTTTGAACTTACCTCAAGAAAGGCAAGGAAATCATTCTTAGCACGCAATTGTACAAATATTTGCCAGCTTTTTGCTAGCTTTCATGATTGCTACACCACACCCAAAAATGTATATTAAAGTACAACTAGTTAATAACAGTAAATGTTGAACTACTGGCCAAGATTGATGCAACGATTGCGTCTTACATCATCAACAATCTGCGAGAATGGTAGTTGTCTCAGTTTTTCTTCATTTTTTTTTTTATCAGACAATAGACAATGCAGCTGCCTGCTGTGAGAAGCAAAGACGAGCTGAGAGGGGGGTGGGCGAGGGAAGAGAGAACGGAAGACCCAACTGCGCCAATGCAATTCCCTTAACAGCACGCATACAGAATACAAACTGAAGACTGAAAACTGAAAACTGAAGACTGAAGACTGAAGATCGTCAACTGCTTCAGGGACCCGTCCTGTGGCTCAGCATTGGTATCCTCAGAGTCTGGGCTGAGAGACTGTCTCAACTTACTGGCCGGATCAATTGGCCAACTCTTGACAATGGAGACGGAGACGTAGACGTAGACGTAGACGACACATGCTTTGGATACATAGAATATAAACTAACTTCCTGATTGTGTGTAGACCGGTTAAAGATCGTCGTTTTTCCTATATACTATACATACAAATACAAAGTATTGCCTGCACATTGGTAACTCTTGCTAGGTGGGCCCGTTTCGGAGACTCAACTTGGCTTTTGTGCCATCTGATTGGTAACAACGATACCATCTCGTTGCTTCAATGTACGCAAATCAGTTTGTTTCAAAAACTTTTTGGGCACGTGGCCAGCTTAAAGTTGATTTGAAACCCGCGAGAATTGCAACTGCCACCAATTTGGGGCGTCAACTGCATTATACAATTTACTTGGCTGCTGTTACCAAAAACCCTCTCAACTACTTAGTTTCTTGTCAATTAATTTGCAGCCTTGAGTGGCACTTGTTAATTATGTATTTAGGTTGTATATATCAAGCTGATTCATGCAATATAAACGACAACAAGTCGGGCATACGGATGGGCTTTAATTTTTGGAATTATGTGAATTGCATATGTTATGAAGCTAACAAGTTATCTAAGCGTTGTGTGTTTAAATGCTGTATAAGACTTAAAGAAATTCATGAACTGAACTTAGAATGTAACTTTGGAAATAAAACCTTAATTTAACACAAAATAAGCACAAAGAATTTGAACAAAAGTAACTATTAAATATTATATAACACGTCATAAATAAACTCACCGCATCCAAATTTGAAAATCAACCATTATCAAGTATTGGCATCATGCTGTATTATCTTCAAAACAAAAACGCTTCACCTTTCTGACGTCGGGCCCCTTCCATGCATAATAGTAGTAATTTTGTATAGTTTTTTTTTTTACTCTCTTTACCCATTAAAAATGGGAAAAAGGGAGTTATAAAGTACTGCAAATGTATGTAACAGGCAGAAGTTAGCATTCCCGACAATATAGAGTGTATATATTCTTGATCAGCATCAACGGCCGAGTCGATGTAGCTAAGTCCCTCTGTCTGTCCGTCAGTCTGTTCGTATAAACGCGTCGATCTCAGAGACTATAATAGCTAGAGACACCAAACTTGGCATGCGGGTTCCTGTATACCATACGCATTTCAAATTTCGGGTGCACCACCGCAAATTGAATACAATACTAGAATACGCACTCCCAAAACCACGATTTTGAAGATACAGCTTTGATATTTGATACACATATATGTCTTAGCAATGTTAATCAGCTGCGCAAAGAAGCAACAGTTTTACAGGCACTGCTTGCTTGCGTTGCCGCTGAACAGCTTGAAATGCAAGTTGGGTGCAGGGAGTCTCGTAGTCGGGCACACTCGACTAGAGGATTCTTACTTGTTTTTTTTTCTTTTTTTTGTTGCTTTTGTGGCGTGCATCCGTCAGGTTAATTAGTAAAAAATACCTGGTGACCGAGCACGTATTGCAATTTAAACAGCATTTTGATTAATCTCCACCTACTGCGCCAGCATTTTGCAATTTTGTTTTATTTTTGGTATTTGCAACTGCCATTTAACCGGTTGCATGTTTAGCTATAATCCCATATGCTATGTGTATATATATATATATAGTTTGTTATAGAAAAAAAAAAACACAAATTGGGCAAGAAGCATGTTCTATTCATAATTTACATACAAACAAAATAGCTATTACGAGTTAACAAACTAGTGACGAAAGCATATTCAAGCTCCAAAGGATATTCAAAGTTATAGTAGTAATTGTGAATTCAGAACATTGAATGCCAAATTAATATTTTGAATTCGAATTTTGTTCTAATTTGATTGGATAACTTTCGATATTTGAAATAAACTTGATATGCGTATGGTATACAGGAACCCGCATGCCAAGTTTGGTGTCTCTTGCTCTTATAGTCTCTGCGATCGACACGGACAGACAGACAGATGGACATGGCCAAATTGACTCAGCTGTTGATGCTGATCAAGAATTTATATAGTTTTTATGGTCGGAAATGCCTCCTTTTGCCTGTTACATACATTTGCAGTACTTTATAACATACTTTTTCCCATGAACAGGGAGTAAAAAGGTTAAAAATTGAGTTTTTGTATGAAAAACTCTTTTGATTTTACAAATATTTCAATATATAGTGTTTTCAAATTTGTTTAAAATTGGATAACTCTTGATTTTGAATGTTTTCGTTTCAAATCTTTGGCGACCTGAAATTAGTATTAATTTCTTTTTAGCAATAGTATGATGAAAGTGTATAAAAACTCAAAGCTGGCTGCTTTGCAGATACCAATTGATTTTTTTTTTAGTAGTTTAGGCCGCCCTACAAGCAAAAACTGCATGTAGAAACAGGCCAGTTGGACTTGGCCATTGCTGTAGCATTTTGGTCGTGTTCTGTTGGCCATTTGGCTATTGATTTTCCACAGCTGAGGAGCGTGAGTTGTGTGAAAATAGCGTACTGGAATTGGAAGAATGCCCGGGCAGCTCTCTCACAGCGCTGAGTGCCCCTCCTATGTTCCATCTACCATCGCCTATCTTACCGTTCCTTCCAGCAATGTGACAGACTCGCCAGATTTTATTTGCTTTGGGTTTCGTCTTGTAGCATGGCCCTTCTTGGTGACGGAGAGGGGAACGGTGACGTAGCGGCAATCTTGTGAGTTGGAAATGTGCCAAAGTTCATTGCACTGCATTGCTACGGCACCAATTGGATATCGAACATGCTTGTACACACAAATATTTTCGCATTTGGAAAACAAATAGTAATATATGCTGGCATTGCCAAATATCTATTAAGTATGACCCACAGTCAAAGAAGTTGAATTGAGATACATTAAACGCAATTGCAAAGTTTAGAAACAATACCTTTTCGACTTCCCAAGCAAGAGATTTTATATTATATTTCAGTTTTGGCTATATGAACTAGATGATATGATTACTTTCTTACCTGTTTAACATACTATAGAACAAAAGCTTGTTTTCTTAATAAATACAACATTTTGTTTTTTGCTTTATATTCATATTTTCTCAATCTGTTAAATGGCTTTCAAAGATAGCTTACAGAACACTGATATGAAAATACCGATGTTGATTACAAATCGTGCGTGACTATTGCTTTCTTGACCCTTATCGGCTTTAAATAATTGAAATAACTGCGTGTGGAATTTAACATAACATTTTATTAAGCTTTATGAAAAAACAAGATATAGATAGGTACTTATTTCTAAAGTTGCAATCAGATGCATCGGGTTTCTATATTGAGAATTGTTCAGAAATCGAGCTGTATTAAAAAAATTACCCATAAACGGCATACTTTTAGGCCCATGGAATTAAATATGTAATTATTTATTATAATATTTATAAAATATTTTAAAATTTTGAGCAATTTCTTTAATAGGATGATGAGCTAAGTCGACATGGTAACATCCATTTGTTAGTCTATCTTAATGGAACCTTGACAAATTTATATATATATATTGCATTTATAAGTCAAAAGATATCAATTTTAACTATTGAAAGTAAATCAACTTCTGAAACATGAATACAAACATTACCAACTAGATTTGCTTATCTTACAATTAGTCATTTTCTATAATAATTTTCATCAACTTCCGATTGACATATAATTTCAAAGTTGGAAAATGAATGTTATGAAAAAAAACCCCATTTCAATTTTCCCAGAATATGATATATGTATGTATGTAAGTTGCAAATTTGATTGCATACTTTCATGCTTCAAAATTAATTGATTATGGTCAGGTGGTTTATTTATTGGAACATAATGCACGGCACATTTATAACTGTCATTGGCAAGCTGAACTCTTTCTTATATGTCTTAAAAAAATAGTTATTTAGTTGATAACAATGTTTGGTTTATTTAATCATCCTCCCTGTCCTCGTGGGAGCTATGCATATAGTGCACCAACTGATCGGCCATATGCCAATACCAATGCAACTTGATAAGTTCAAGTCCTCCTTTGTCAGCTATCCAGATCTGTCCATTCTCACCACGCTCAATGGCCTTGACAATGTTCTTGGCACAGATGCCAGTCGATTGGCAAGGAGCGGTACGCAGACGATCGACAAAGGGCTGTCCATAGCTGAGGAAGGCGTTAAGTTCCCGATTTACAAAGGTTTTTGTGGGTCCACAACAGACGGCCATAACAGCAACACCATTTTGGGTAAAGTAAAGTGGATCCTTTTAAGAAAATGTTTATAAAACTGTAAATAAATATATATATTATATAAATATACTTGTACAACTTACAGCCAGACTTCTAGTAAACCCAATGACACCAAATTTGGATGCGCTATAAGCACAAAAAACTGGCGATGGATCCAAACCTATAACAGAAGTCACATTCAATATCAAACCACCCTTGCCCAGCTGCTGTTTATCCATATAAGGCAACACTGTGGCACAAGTGTTCATCATGCCAGTTAGATTTGTATTGATTGTGGCATCAATATTCTGCTCATCACATAATGTTGCACCATTGATCAGCACATCAATATAGTCCATTTGTACCATCACTTCGTCAAAGTATTGCTTCATATCCTCCCTTGCCATGGTCACATCATAGGTCCAGAAAAAGATTTGAGTGCTTGGTTTTATAGATTGCAATTGGGCAATTGCCTGTGGGTTTTCAACACTATACAGTATAGCCAGTTTCTAAATGGAATTGTTCAATTAGAGAGATTGTTTTTCAATATATATGGAATACTTACTGCAATATTCTTGCTCATCAGCACTTTGCAAGTCTCCAAAGCAATGCCACCACAATCGGCCACATAGCATACGTGTTTGCCCGTTAGATCAAACATATTTATTCGAACTCCGTTTTATTACTAAATTGAGTCTTGAGAATGGTCTAGTTCGTAATTGTTATTATTGTTTTTTATCTATTTAATTAAGTTGACAGCTTATCTGCTCTTTGTTATTATCAATTTCGTCATGGTATTTATTTAAACTGCGATCTATGGCGCCTTCTACGACATATTTTCAAAGTTATCAACTTCTGTTTTATAATTATTTGTCAAAAATCATACAAAATTCATTGTATTCACGTTTTTTTATTCCTTTTTAAAAACAATTTTTAATAGTTATTAATTTAGTTGTATAATGTTTCAAAATAAATGCTATATCCAAAAAAAAAAAAAGAAGCTTCTTGTTATCATACTCCGAATTCAACAGAATCAAACCAAGTAAGTTGATTCTCGAACAGACTTGATAAGCTTAGATGCCGGAGTCCCAGTGCTTGGTCCATTCAACCAGATCCAGGCGACCCAAGTCCAATTTCCAGATGGCGCCATTTTGATTCGACTCAATGGCCTTGACAAAGTTCTGGGCACATTGCAGTGTCGTCTGTGTGGGATGCTCCATGAGCAGCTCAGCGACACGTGGCTCCACATCCAGCCAGGAGTTGAATTTGTGCACCAGGGGCGTCTTGGTAATGCCCGGATTGATTGAATAGGCAATAACGCCAGTTATCGGTGCCAATTTCTATATGAAGTTCAGGACATTACAATTAATACATATATTATCGATTAGGCTCTATAATTTACTTACCGCCAGTGAACAGGTAAAGTTAACCACAGCTGCCTTGGAGGCAGAGTACACAGGCACCTGGTAGATGGCATTGAAACCAGTCACGGAACAGATATTGGCAACAACACCGCCGGGACCACCCTTACGCTTATCCCAGAACTCCATAATGGCTGTGGTGGTATTCACCAGGCCCGTGAAGTTCACTGCAATGGTGCGCTCAATCTGATGATCATCCAGAATGCCAGCACCATTGATCAAAACATCAACAGTCTTCAACTTGGCAAAGATCACCTTGAGCAGCTTGGTAGTCTCCACAAGAGGCACAGTCACATCATAGGGATAGAAGGTAACGGTCACCTTGGGATTGATTGCCTTCAGCTCGGCAATGGCGGCGGGGTTCTCAACTCGATCGAGTATGACCAGATTCTAAATGGTATACATTTGTTTAAAGGATATTTTCTGAAGGATTCGGTTAGGTTTATACATACCTTGGGGCTACGCTGGACAAGCACACGGCTGGTATCCAGTCCAATGCCACCAAGACCAGCGACAAAGATGACGTTCTTGTTTGTGAGGGCCATTATTACCAGTTTAACTGTCCGATCTGTCGCCTAGTTGGATTGAGAATGAACAACTGTTTATTAGATTTATGCTATTTATAGTCTAATACAGACTATATGTTTTCAAGTCTGCCCCTTTGTTCCTGCTGTTCCATCCATAGTATGTTAGCTTATCAATTGCGTCGACGTCAACTGCACTCGCGTTGTGTTTATTTTGTTTTGTTTTGCGTCTTTTTTTTTTTTAGACAATTTCAGCCGGCTTAATATATATATATATATATATTCATAATACATAATATTGCATTCTGTATATATAAAATATATGCCTCCTTATTACATTATTTGCCCTTTACACACACGAGTTTCTATTTGCTAATTAATTGAATTATAGCTGGGATAGAAACAAACTGCAAAACCGAATGTTTCGCGCTATTATTGATTATTTTGCCTGATTATTTCTACTATACTATTAAGGGTTTATAAGGTTATATACTTTCGTAAACGTGTTCCAATCCGCCGGCTTCCACAATGCTGACAATAATCCCAGTCCTCATTGCGAATACTGCTTTAAATACCTACTTACACAATCCAAATCATTGTTGATGTAACCGTTCTAGTGTTTATAGTAAATATAGTAAAATAAACAAATGATTTGCAGTAATGTACTATATAGTTGCCAATATAAAGAAAAAAGATAGAGAAAGAGAGAGAGAGAGAGAGCTCTAACCTTCAATGAATGTCAAATCAATAGACTTGTGTACATTTGCAAAGATTTGAGCTGTTGTTGTGGTCACAAATTGAAACATGCGGCTCATTTGCATTTCCCGAACAGCTTCGTTAGTTGATAAAGAGCGTAAAGTCGGGAATCGGCATGCTTGGCTTGTTCTATCAGTTGCTGAGCACATATTAAGACATATACTGGCACTAACTGGTAGAGTGTGTGTATGCATTTAAGTTCACTGAAATTAATCAGTTGACTAGTTCAGCTAGTTGTAGGGTTGTAAAAAAAAACAATCGAATAGTCGAAATAATCAAAATCGATCATTTTTGTATGGCTGCGTTAATCGATTATCAATATTTTTCACAAAATTTCGCACAAAATGTTTCTTAACCAACTTTTCATTATATCCTTTTTAAACATTTTTGAATACTTTGCATATTTTATTAGACTCTGACTCCCGACTTCTTAAGCCTCTAAGCGGAGTCGCAAGTTTTGCATTCAGTTGAAATTTGGTATTTCTAGCTAAAGATGTGTGGTAGTTAAAGACTTTGCTCATTTGTGGGGGCGGTAGTGGGCGTGGCCAACACCAACATACATTTATATAAATATACCAAGTTTGGTTGCTCTAGCTTCAAAACTGTGGAAAAAACTGCTTTCATATGAACAGACGGACAGTTCACAAACCCAATATACTAATTCTTGGCAATTTTTGAAAAAGGAATATAAGTAAGTTGAGGTTTTTTTTATTAGCATGTCGCTTATAATTCTCAAACAGTTTAAGATTACGCTGGATGTAGTGCTTATAATTCTCAAACAGTTTCAGCATACACTGGATGTAGTGCCCGATTGAACCCATTGTTGAACTATCTTATTTGTTATTGTCTCTTTATCTTATTTTTATATTTTATTTTAAAACTTATTTGTTTTTGATTTGTCACTGTCGTCAGACGTTAAGCCTGTTTTGGAACTGAAATCAACATTACGCAAATAAGAATATTTCAATTGCATTGCAATGCATTGAAAAAAACGAATTCTAATTACTTTAATTTATCTTATTTTTATATTTTATTTTAAATACTTAGTTATTTTTGATTAAACAATAATTTCTATAGAACTTTCACTATATAATGATATATCGTTCTCATCAGACGTTAGCCTGTTTCAGAATTGAAATCAATATTAATTAAGGACAAATTTTAAACGCTCGCAAATATGAATATTTAAAATTTGGAGTGTCCAATGCATTGAAAAAACGAATTGTGTTAATCGATCAATATTTTTCACCAAATATCGCACAATGTTTCTTAGTCAATTTTTGATTATATCCTATTCGAACATTTTTGAATACTTTGCATATTTTAATAGACAGTGAATTCTGGTCGAGGAAACACTGCTTTCTTTGTTGTAAAACTATATAAAAACCAACTTTTTTAAACGATTAATCGAAATTCCATTGATCAATTTTGTAAAATCGTTCTGCGAACTTATCGATAAAATCGTATTCATCTTATTACATGCACATTATTGCAACTGAAACGAAATTATCGATCGAAATAGATTAACAGCACAACAGAAACTAGTTTGTTTGTTCAGTTTAGATAGTCGTTCGATAAACTTATATTGAACAATTCAATTCAACTCTAATATTTATGTCTGTGTGTATTTTCACATAGTTGGGTTTGGCGCCTCTCAAATCGCAAACCATACAGCCTCAAGTAGCCGATCCCCATAATTGATTAAAAGGGCAAGTAAATAGTGGCTATAGAAGAGTATTAAACCGTATTGATACATTATACTATATATGCAACGTTTACTTATATGGCTTCATTATAGTGGAGGTGTGTTCCCGCTATCGAATGCTTAATGATTGTAATTTCACAATGTTTTGATATTGGTGTTTCGATTAATTACTGATAAGTATATAAACGGTTCTGCCTGTTTGACATTAGCTCTCATTTCAATTTAATATTTAACTGATCAAAATTAGTAACAACATTAGAATTAATAGCTTAGCTATTTGTTTATCAACAAAATAATTTGCAAGCTTATATAAAATTCAAATTAATTCCAAATCGAAAGTGTTTGATAATTTTGATACACTCATTGTTTATATAAAACTATAGTTTAAATTTGTAACTTTTAAAAATTTTAAAACAAACCATATTGCTATTTTTTAAAAACGATTTTTCTTCAGTGTAGACATAACGCAATTTATCATTGTAACAAAAAACGATTGCGTCTTTATTAATGAATATTATTTAAATGCAAATATACAGATCCAGAATATCGTTCATATTCTTAATCTACATACGTTCAGAATGTATTTATTATGCAATAAATATGTGCTTCAAATCCAAAAGGATTCAATTGAAAACTTAAATTAAATCTGAATTGAAGAATAATGTGAGATGCTGGCAATGCACAGTGCTTATGTGTGGGTACGTGCTTGTAAATAAATCACTCGACACACCTTACACACACACAGACACACACACACACACAGACACATACACATAACAATAGTTATTTTTGCTGTTAATGTGAAGGAAACGAGGATTGCAATAAAATGAAATAAAGTTTAGGAACTTGGACAACAACTACGGCATCCTCTGAAGCTTTAGCTTAATTTGCTTTGACTTTTAGCAATATGCATAAATATCAGCAACAACATAAATTTACCAAGAGCAAGAGCCGTGTATAGGTGGGGCTGTGCATAGACTCTAGGCTCAACGATATTGTTGTTGTTGTTGTTGTTGTTGTTGCTGTAACCTTGCATTTGTTATGATTTCTGTATTCATTTGCGACAACAATAACAATCAGATGCCGTGTAAAGGCAAAAAGGCATTGGCATTGGTAATTTTCACGGGAATGACAGCAGCAGAAACTGAAACGGCATATGAAAGAATTATGATTTCTTCTATGGAGGCGTTATGGCCACGTTCATGGCCATGCTTCGTAATAATTTAGAGATATATGTGCATACATATATACAACAACAACAAAATGGTAATGATTCGACAAAAGACAAGCCATCGTAGCTGTCTGACATACAAATCTACAAATAAAGGCTTTATGCCATTACCAAATTGTAAAGTGTCATCTTACCAACTATTTATGTGGGGTGTGCCAAACACAATTGCACAATTTAGAGCTATATAACTATAACTATATAGAACTATATAAATGCAATCGCGAAATTTTTAAATTCAACAGTATTTTTACATCTTTATTATGTACTTAACGTCTTCATTTATTTTCTAAATATTAATACAAGTCTTTTATTTATTTACACTTGCAGCGTTGGCAACGACGATGGTTTGTACTCTATGACGATGGTGAGCTGACTTATTCAGTGGATGATTTTGTAAGTACTTCATTTGATTATACATAAATTATACAAGGAGAAATGTTATCTTCGGCGTGCCAAAGATCTATACCCTTGGAGAAGAAAAATAATTATTCATAATAATTATTAAAAAAAAACTATTTCTTATATGTTTCTTAATATCAATGAAATCACGATGACTTTTCTTTGCAGTCCGAAACGGTGCCACAGGCCTGCATTGATATGACCAAAGTGCTCGAAGTGAGCAGCGCCGAGGAAGTGACCGGCCATACAAACTCCATTGCCATAACTGCGCCGGAGCGCGTGACCTTTGTCAAGGGCATCAGTCCAGATGAGTCACAATGGTGGCTCAACATTTTGACAGCGTTTCCCAAGTCAAAGGGTCGACACAAGCGCAGTACCACGTTGCCAGGTGGACAGATCAGTTGTTTGCGTCAGTCCTCGAATGTGGACATGGCAATCAAGCTGGGCAATCGCCATAGCTCCTATCACAAGGATACGCTAACGTCCTCCCATTCAGCTGCAAGCATATTGGCTAATCTCGATGGTCCCAGTTCGACCAACTCTGCCAGCTTGACGCTCACTTCGACAGTCAATGATGATGAGGACGATGGCGTTGAAACTGGTGAGGATGAGGAAGATGAGGATGAGCATCAGCTGCAGCAAGTGTCCAGAAAGTCCAAAGTTGCATCCTCATCCAGCTGCCTTGGTGGACAGGATGAAAACAATCGCAATGCTGGCAACGAAATCACAAGTCGGGGTAAGTTCGAGTTGTTAACAATAAATAGCTGTTAGTTTTTATATAGCCTAATCTGATATTAACAAAGTAATCGAAGTTTGATTTGATTGATGAAAATTTGCCAATTAGCTGTAGATCTATATAAGTTTGAACTTTATAAGAAAAATTTGCTTCTGTGATATATAATTTTTCGATTTCGATTGTATTTTAGTTGCTGAGTTTGAAAAAGTCTGGTTTTTAAAATAAAAAAGATGTTCTCACAACAATTCAAAATTTCAATCGCTACTTTTCATTCCGAATTGCTTTTTTTATATTTTGGTTTTCGAATGAAATCACAACCGTTCTTTCTTTTTAAAGAAAAACTTGAATACTTCACATAGCATCGTCTCAAAAGCACACTTTTATATATTCGGAATCCTGAACAGCTAATAGTTCCGATTCGGAATCGTTCATAAGAAACGGTCGGCATGTTTACTTAAACTAAGTTTCTTATCATATCAACCAAAGAATATTTTAATCCAACTTTATTATACCCTGTATTTCGCGCTCTATAAGCACAGGGTATTAAAATTGTGCTCAGCTTTGACACACACACAGTAACCTACTCGGTAATCATCATCATACATATGTATGCATGTACAATGTACAATGTACATACATTATACATACACATATAGTATGTATTATAAAGATGATAAAGTGACTTTTACTTTTCGCCTCAAAGCATTTATTTGCACAATCTGCTTTATGATTGTGATTTTATTCCCCCCCTCTTTCCCACCCGTTTCGATCCATTTCGATTTTTTTTTTTTTTTGCTTTCTGCTTCTTCTTCTTTTGCTGCCCTCTTTGTATCGGCTGCCATAATTTTTATGATCATTTATGGCTTGCAGCAATCAAAATTATCAACCACAGTCCAGACAGATTCTGAGCTGAGCTGAGCTGTGCTGAGCTGTGCTGGGTGGCATAAGGGAGGCGATGAGTTGACTGAGGGCAGAACAGGGCAGAATAACAACAAGAACAACAACAGCAGAAGGAGGGGTTGTGGGCAGTGCGTGCAACTAGTTAAAGGCACAGCTACAAAATTAACCTTGAATTCACACAGTAACAACAACAGGCACAAACGTGCAGGGCAGCTTCTTTCCAGCTCCCTACTTAATGGTAGGCTTCATAAATTTTTCTTTAGATCCAACAGACACACACAATGCCCAAATGCCTCCCCTGCCCTATACTCCCTCTTAGCTGGACTCGAAACTCAAACTGAGACTCAGGTTCAGGCTCAAACTCAGCCTCAGCCCCAGACTCAGCCTTAGACTCCGACTTCGACTCAGGCTCAGGCTCAGGCTCAGGCTCAGACTCAGTCTTGGTAATTGCAGTTACTGTGAATGTTCTCACATACATTGCTGCAGGATACTTGTTCATGGAAAAATGATATTCACGCTTAAATTATAGTGTATCTACACTGTTGTTGGCAACCCAAAAGACACACACATAGTAGATGCTAAGTCTTTGCTCCTTGCTTAGTTTCCTTGCCTTGCTTCTACCAATCCTTAATGATCTTCTCTGCCTTGTGGAAATGTAGTGCTTAGCACACACATCTTATGGCAATATGTATTTGATAAATCTTCAGTTAAATACGAGCATGCCAACCAATTAGCCTATCAAGTCATTAAATGCTAGGGTATGTATTTAAAAACAACAAAAATGCTGAACTTTGTGTGAAACCAGCTATAAATCGTTTTTTTCAATATTGAAATATTTGTAAAAAGAAATATTGAAATTTGTAGAGTATATTTAAATATACCCAACTTTTTGTGAATCGTTATTTAAAATATTGAAATATTTGTAATTAAATATTGCAAAAATTGATTTTGTTCACGTATTGACAATCTTTTCATGTTGTTTTCAACAAACAATATCGATATAATCGCTGCTTTCAACTATCACTAACGATAGCATCGATGTTTTCAACTATAACTATCGAAAGCTATCGTTATTATGCCACCTCCAATACACTTAGATAGAACATAGCTGCGACCTCTCACTTGCCTGGTAGCTGACACAAACTAATTACATTCCATCAAAGACTAAAATTATGCACCAAATGAGGCAATTTATTGGCCTTGGCAGAAACTTTCTGAATGGGAATAGGGAATACGAGTTGGCTTGGGGAAAGCTCTTTTTTTTTAAATGCACAACGACAAAGATTGTAAACTGTCTACACCTAATAGCCCCTGGCGGCGCGGCAAAGTTACACAGGGCAAACAGAAATGTGTTTTTTTTTTCTTCTCCTTTTTTTTTTTGTATTTTTTTTGCGAGGGCTAGTTGCAAACGAAGTCCGGCACATGATAGTTCCCTCTGGACATAGACCTGAACAAAGACACGGTCATGTTGTCTGTCTGTCTGTCCGTCTGTCTGTCTGTCTGTCTGTCTGTGTGTGTACGTGGTGGAACTTGTAATGGGCGATTTTCACGGCAGTTACCGCAAAGTGAATAATTGCAGAGCAAATAAATCTTACCTTGGTGCAGTCAAACTAGGGAAAGCATTTGCTTGCCGACTGTTGAGCTCAGCTGCGGAAAATCATATTGTATGGGTTATTTTGAATGTATTTAAAGGTGACAAAAGTGAGCTTCCAAATTAACATTACTCGTATATAACATTCTCATAAGTAGACGCTGATGAAAATGCCTTTTAGTTGAACAAATCATAGCTTTTAGCCTTCAGCAGTTTCAAGAATAATGCTTAAAGTTAGCTTAACATTTTATCAGAAACTCAATTCAAATATAAATAATAGACGAAACTCTGAACTATGAACTAATCAACTTTGAATTGTTAAGATCTAATTGATATATTAAATAATACAGTAGTCGCTCGCAGATTAGAACGCTGCTGTTCCAGAGCCGCTCTTGTTCCAATTTCCAACCTTTTTTTTAAAAAGAAATTAATGATTTTATCAAAAATATCTCAAATCAAATGGTTTATTGAGCCAATTTTATTCAGCTCGAAAAAAATATATAAGAATTAAAAAATTTTTGGTTTTCTATTTAATACTTTATATTTGACGATATCCTTATTAATATTTAAAGACAAGTAAGACGTTGCAGCCAGATGATCCCTACTTCGATATATTCTTTTTAAGCGTCTAAGCGGAGGCTTTGAACATTTGTGGGGGCGGTAGTGGGCGTGGTCAAACTTTTTGACACTTTATCATCCTATTTTGGACACCAAAATACATATATACCAAGTTTGGTTGCTCTAGCTGCAAAACTGTGGATAAAACTGCTATCATGTGAACAGACGGACGGGCGGACATTTCACAAACCCAATATACTAATTTTTGGCAATTTTTGAAAAGGGAATATAAGCAAGTTGAGGTTTTTTTTAATTAGCGTGTCGCTTATAATTCTCAAACAGTTTAAGCATGCGCTGGATGTAGTGCTTATAATTCTCAATCAGTCTAAGCATACACTGTTTGTAGTGCGCGATTAAACCCATTGTGGAACTATCTTATTTTTATATTGTATTTGAAAACTTATTTGTTTTTAGTTAAATTTTTGTGAGTTGAACTGCTGTTGTACGTCGACATGTCACTATCGTCTGACGTTAAGGCTGTTTCGGAACTGAAAACAACATTACGCAAATAAGAATATTTCAATTGCATTGCAATGCATTGAGAAAACGAATACTAATTATTTTATTTTATCTTATTTTTATATTTCTTTTAAAAACTATATTCTTACATGTAAAATAAATGATCTTTAAAACTGAAAAGACAAGAATTTAAAAGATATTTTGCTATCCATAATAACATTAATAAATCTTTAAAGCTAATACAGATCGACCTGCATAAATAAACAGAGTTATGCTCTATATGAATATATAACATACCTTAAGCTTTGGATAACTTTAGAGCAAATGCAAAATGACAGGCGCAGTTCGATATGTGTAAATGTATCTGTAGATGTATCTGTATCTGTATCTGTATCTGTTATATACAATATACAAGGGGCGTATAGAGCTAACGATGCAAGTTGCTACGATTTACGAGAGAGCAGCGAAGAGACTGAAGAGACTGCAGAGACTAGTTCCACCAATAACCAATCAATATTCATAAGGCTTCGCTCAGTGGTAGAAGCCAAGCTGAATTTATTTATGCAACGTTCCATTCAGTTAGAAATTATTCAAAGTCATCGTGTGAGGGGTGCCCCAAGGCTGTCAACTAAGCTGCAACGCAGGGGTAATGGGTAAGGGGGGGGAGATGGTGTAAGGAGGTGCAGAGGGGGGAGGGGGGAACCATTCATTCCAAAGGCAATTTTCGCTTTCGTTGCCCAAAAGAAGCAAACTGGCTGGCAAATGAACTTGCAATTTGATTATTTATTATGGCAAGGCGGAGTTAGGGCCGGTTTACTTGTTATACTTGTTGTTGTTGTTGTTGTCGTTGTTGTTGTTGTTGTTGTACTTGTAGTTACAGGAAGCTCTTCATGATTGAGTGGATTGTTCAGACTGGCTTAATGGCTGCTATAATTAATCAAATGTGCTTAATTAAAGAAATGAGAAAAGAAAAAGTGTAAAACTTTATTAAGCAAAACCTTGTGGCTAAGTATCCACATACATATGCCGTGTTTATTGTCAGTTTTTCTTTAGTTTTTAATCAAAAGTCTTGACCACTCATATGACATGTTCAATTAAAATATCTTTTCAGCACATTGATTATATCAAATTGGCACTTAACAACATTTCAAATAGTTTGCAACATGCTGCTCAAATTGCAAAAATTATCTTTTTTGAGTTCGAATCTGTAACTTGAAAGCGTGTTAAAAGATATATCAAATGAAAATCATATCAGTACAGGCAAAGCCATTTAATTTCGCTTCTAACTATTTTACATTAAACTAATTTTTTATTAAACTAAAGACAGCCGAACACCTCATCAACTCGTGCTAAGTTATGCAAATTCAAAATTGCAATTAAAACAATTTCAAATTAAATGCACATATTAAAATGTAATTTAAGAGGCAAATGTTTCATAACATAATATTGCAAAGTAAGCACAATTTAAGTCAAGTATCAGATTTATTTGAGTACTACTCAAATTTCCATATTCAAGCCATGTTATGTATACGAAAAAGCTCTGTCAAATATTCGAATTCTATTATAATAAAATATTTAATTTCTTTAGTAAGTCTTTAAAGAAAACAAGTAATAAAGTTGCAGGCGGGTTCTCCCGACTGCGATATACTCTTCTTTCTATACGTTCAATAAATTAAATTTTTGTAAAGACTTATTATATACTTCTAAACTTTCCTTAAACTTAAGTAAAGTGAGTTTGGTTGAGTTATTTTAAAAAACAAAAATGTTTTTCATACAAATACTTATTTTTCAATCGATCGTTCCGATGGCAGCTATATGTTACAGTGGTCCGATCTGACCGATCTTAACAACATCTATACCAAATTTGGTTGCCGTAGCTTCAAAACTATGGAAAAAACCTGTGTTCATATAGACGGACAGACGGACGGACATTTCACATAATTGCATAACAGAATACACAATGCTCAAAATTGTATGCACCATAGCCAATCTTATATAAGTAAAATCAAGTTGTTAAGGTTATTTATTAGATTGTCACTTGTAATTCTCAAATGGTTCAAGCACACACTGAGTGTAGTACCCGACTAAAACTCATGTCTTATTATCTTATTTGAACTTCTTATTTTAAAAACTATTTCGATTTTTTTATTTGACTCGATTGTTATATTTGGTGGGACGCTGACATTTCTTGACACTGTCTGCCTATGGTATATATCAACATGTGTACCAAGTTTGGTTGCTCAAGCTGATGAATAAACTGCGCTCATACGGGACAGACAGACCGACCATAGACGGACATTTCACAAACTCAATATACTCTTTTTCTCCAATTCGGAAAACAGAGTATAAATACATAGAAAAAACATCGATCTAAGATTATTTTATATGCCTTTTTCAGGCCTGTTTCCATTTTGAATTCCGATCAAAACATACGGAATTGGTATTATAAGCTATTTGCAATTTCGAGTATCAATTGGAAATTCAGCTTTAAAAGAATTGCAAAGGAATGAGAAGTATTCAAATGTATCTTTAAAAAAAAAGTATGTATTCTAAAACAGGAATACAAAATTGAATACTTGCAAAAGGCAGGCCTCTTTCTATCTTTTTTTTTAACATATTTGCACATATTTAAATATAGTTTAAAAACTTTGAGAAATCGATGTATGAAAAGTGCCATCGCCAGCGGAAAAAATAATAGAGAAGCAAAAAGAACGAGATGTTCTTAAAACTTGAATTGAAATACAATAAATTGTAATAGTAAATTACATAGTATACGCTGGGTTTTCAAAACCAAAGAAAAAGAGTCGCTAAAAAGTTGCGCTAATCATAGCCTCAACTTGACCAGTACAAAATACATTTCGAAAGATATATCTTATGATTAGTGCTCAGTCTATATGGCTATGTACTTGTACTATAATAAAAGTGAAACAGTAAAATAACTTCAGTTTGAAGTTGAACTGAGCCGCTTTTGGTCTGTTCTGTTCTGTTCTGTTCAGTCTGCGATGTTGCCAGCCAAGTTTTGTAGTACGAGTATAATAACATAAGCATTATAAATTCCATTGCCAGACATTGTATTGGTAGTCTCATAGCTTTTCGGGCTGAGCGTAATCAACGAAGACGTCGTCGTCGTTCTTTAGCGACTTGGACCGACAAGTTGGCCAATTAAAGGCATACCCCACCATTTAGCACAGTAACCTTGAACCTGCTTGGTTTTGTGAGTCAGTCACTCAGTCTTGCGTTGCAAGGCGATCGTAGTATGTTGCAGGGGCATTAAGGCGCTGAGGAGTTCACAGAGTCTGCATTTGTTGCCTTCGTTTCATTTTTTACTAGCTGCGGCAAGCGGCAAGCGGCACAACAACTTAATAATCAAGATAAACGCAGGGAGTTCGATTGGTTGAAAGGCGAAACTCTAAAAAAAAAAAAAAAAAGTTCAACCTGTTCGTTCGACTGACCGAATTGATGCGCACTCAAACTAAAGCTCAGTTTTTAGCTCCGAGATTGAGGGAGAGAGGGAGGGAAAGAGTAGAAGAAACGCTTTTAATGGCTAGTCGGAAATTCGTATCATAATCATAATAAAGTTAAACAGGTCCGACGAGCACACAAGGGCACAACATCTAAATATATATGTATATACAATATATATATATATATATATATATATATATTTTTTTTTTTGTAATCATATATATTTATGGGACAACTCCACCAACGCTGCCAACGCTGATGTTTCCCCAATGGATCCTCGACTCGTTTGGGTGTTAATAAAATTATGGTACTACCCATCTCATTCACTCATTCACTCCATCTCAGTCTTAGTCTTAGTCTCAGTCTTCTTTCTTCCTAACCGTGTGCGAGAACTTGTTCGCCTTATCCATGCATCTCTTTGAGAGGATCCTCTTACCATTCCAACCCGTTTTAATAATTTTATTATATTTGCACACAAATAACTTACCGTACAGCGTTTTATGGCTTTATGGCTAACATAAACATTGTTAGGGATATAAAAGAAAGAAAAAAAAACAAACCCACGAGCACAAAGTCAACCCAAACCCAAACTCAAACTCAGTTCCAGGCCCAAAGCCAATTTTCAGTCAATGGCATTGATATGGTTTGCTTATGGCCAAATTAATTTACTCGTTTTTCAATACACTTTATGCACATCTATTCAAATTATGATAGCTAGAAATTTTCTTAAATTGCCATTGAGATTTTCTGTGTAAGACGCTCTGTTTTCACATTTATCTGATTAGCTATTTACTGCACTGCGAATACAAATTGTCTGAGTAAAAACTAATGTATAAATTTCCCTCATTTATGTAAATTGACTTTGAGTTTAATATGTGTTTTGTGAAAATCAAAATGCTGCTTAAGGCATTTAAATCTAATCCAAATGCTCTAAGAATAATCAGTAGAAAGAATGAGTTTATGGGAAAAGCATATGAATGAAAAAGGTTTTTTTGATTTATATGAAAACGGGATATTATAACTTATTTTTGATTTATTAAATATATTTTATGAAAATAGTTTGTCTCCCTTTGGTAAAGGAAAAGCTGATAAAGGAAAGTTCTATAGAATATGCGAGAAATCGCGTAAACTGCGAAAAGGCAGGATAACAGGACACAAATAATAAAAGTCTCTCAAAGATAGCAGCCATCTGTTTTCTATTTAGTATTTATTAAGTTTTGTAATACACAACTTTATAATTGGTTTTATCTTTTCATCTGTTTGCAGTATCTCAGCCCACCGGATGTTTGCTAATCGAAGACATTCGACGTGATGAGAAATCAATCAAGGACATGGCCAACACGATAACAAACCTAAGTCAACAGCAGAACAAACGCTGGTCAACGGCTGTCAACAATGCTCTAAATAATCAACATCATTACCAGTATCAGACATCGCGTGATGAGACCGATTTCCAAGTAACATCCTCACAAGTCAAGTCCTTGAACACGGGCAGCGAGCAGACGGTTGTCAATTTGAGACCAAAGTCATTACCACTGGCGGCCAACTCGACGCCAGCGATTGTGTCCGCAATAGTCAAGAAAATACCCACGGTATTGGTGTCCCAACAACAGCAACAACAACAACAACAATCGAAGCAACAAGTGGAGAACTTAAAAAGCGGCAAAGCTGCCAATCGTTTGCAGCTGCAGCTCAAACCAGCTAAACACTATCAACACGAGCGTGGTGATCCCGATGGTGGCTGCAATCTGGACGAGCTCTGTGCCAACTATATGGCCAAGTCCGTGGAGCTACGTGCCGTGTCCAGCAAGTCCAACAAGAGCAGCGTATCCAATAAGCCCTCGGGCAAAAGTGTAGAGGAATCGCTGAATGCCAAAAAAGGCTGGCTAATGAAGCTGGACAATCGCACGGGCGAGTGGAGCAAACATTGGTTTACTTTAAGTGGAGCAGCACTCTTCTATTACAGAGATCCGCTGTGCGAGGAGCGTGGTGTGCTCGATGGCGTATTGGATGTGAATAGTCTATCAAATGCTGTGGAGGAGCCCAGTGCCACCAAGCAGCATGCCTTTCAGCTTATCACCTGGGACAAACAGCGTCTCTTTCTGGCCAGTCTCTCGCCCAGCTCACGCAACAGTTGGCTGGCTGTGCTGCGTAGTGCAGCAGGTTTGCCACAACAGCAGCTGGAGACAACGACGCCAGCATTGGCATTGGCGACGCAAAGCGAGATTGAGCAGGACTTTATCAAGGCACAGCTGCAGACGAGTCCAACTACGCCCGGCACGCCTGCCAATGCGCCACACTTCTCCTCCGATGAGGAGTATCGCACAGCATCGGAGGGCGGACGCCGGGATAGCCTCGACTGGGGCTCACCGCTGTCACCTTCGCCACCTGTGCTGAGAAGCTGTCTGCGCAATCGCAGTCTGGCCAGTCTGCACAAGCGCAGTCGCAGCTCACCGCCCAGCTCGCGTCGCAGCACGGTGGACAGTGTGGCTAGCGATGAGCTGCCGCTGATGGCAGTGCCAGAGGAAATGCGACCGGATCGGGAGCTAAAGCAGCAATGCGAAACGCTGCGCAGCGAGGCCAAGCTGCGTGAGGCACGCATGTCCGAGCTGCTTTCCACGCTGCAACGCACGGAACAGGAGCTAACATCCCGGCTGCAGGAGCAGCAACAACAACTAAACGGAGAACTGGTCAGCGCTAAACAAAGTGCTGCAGAATTGGTGCACAGTTTGAGCGTGCAGCTAACCGAAAGTCAGTGCAAAATCAAACAGCTGGAGGATCGTCTCACGCAGGGCATTGAGGAGAATGAGAATCTGTACAAGAGACTGCGTGAATTCCAGGCAGACAACAGTCAGGTCGCCAGTCTGAGCAATCTGCAGCGTCACAAAATGAAGCGCATGGATTCGTTGAGTGATCTGACCACCATAAGCGATATTGATCCTTATTGCTTGCAGCGGGATTCGCTCGCCGAGGAGTACAATGAGCTGCGCAGTCGTTTTGAGAAGGCTGTCAATGAAATACGAGCCATGAAACGGGAGCTCAAGCAATCCCAGAATCAATATGATGCACTCGAATTGATACAAACAGCGCTGCAACAAAAGCTGGAACGCTGTCAAATGGAGGATGGTGCACAGCTACAACTGATGGCTGCACGCATTCAAGATCTTACCATCAAGTATAGCACTTCGGAGCGACAAGTGAGAGCACTCAAACAAAAACTGGCCAAATCCGAACGCAGACGTTCACTTTCTCTAAAAGGCAAGGAGCAGCTGGAGCTAAAGCTGAGCGAGCTGCAAAGGGAAACGGTGGATCGCAAGTCTGCCGAGAGCAGCACAGCCAGCACCGAGTCCAGCAGCGATTCCAGCAGTCAGTCGTCACCATTGAACGCACATCTGCTGCAGCGTCTACATAGTCTGGAGCATGTCCTGCTAAGCAGCAAGGAGCGTCTGGAACAAAGTCTCGCTCAGCTGCAACAGCTGCGTGCAAGTCAACGCAGTCGTCGTTCTGTCTCTCCTTTAAATGAACGCAAGGATGGGCTCAGGCAGCTGGAGCGTGCCTTAGCCGAGACCTGTGTGCTGGTCAGCGAGCAAATGGAATTGTCCTGCCTGCAGGATGCCTGCCATAAATGCTGTGATCTTCGCCAGCGTGTTGAGAAGCTCACCTCGTTGCATCAGCAGACAGAAACCGATCTCCAACGCAGCGAACAGCTGCTGGAACAACGTGAAAGTGAATTAGCTATTGCTCTAGAAAAGTGCGCCAGCCAGGAACAGGAGCAACAGTTGCTGTTGCAACAACGCAACGAGCTAAGCGATCAGCTCAGCCGACAACAGGAGCGTGGCAAGCGTTTGGAGAAACGACTCGATCTGCTTGAAAGAGAGCATGGCAAGCAACTGGAGTGCCTCAGAGAGGTCTATCGTCATGAGCATGCCAATGTTGCCGATGAGCAGAGTTTCCGCAAGAGATACCAGACGGAGATCGAACAGCTTAGGGTATGTTCTTTTTATTTAAATAATAGCTTTTCAACTTTTTAAACGCTTGAGCAGAGAAACAATGAGTTTTTGTATAAAAAAACTTTTTTGTTTTTTGAGACAACTCAAGGAAACTTATCAATTCTAAGTTTTCGCATAATTTTAACATTTTTACAAAATTTTATCAAGATCGGACGACTATATTTTATACCTGCTATAGAAAGAATTGATTGAACAATTAGTTTTTATATGAAAAACATTTTTGCTTCTCAAGCTATCTTAACTAAAGTTACATATTCCAAATCTTAGTATCTTTTTGACATGCTGACCAAATTTGTTATAAATTGGATATATATATTTTATAGCTGCCTTTGAAACAATCAGCTGAAAAATAGGTTTTTGTATTAAAATCTTTTTTATATCTCAAGCTATCTCAACCAAACTCACATACTCTAAGTTTAAGGACAGTTTATACATGACATAATTACATCAAAATCGGAAAACTATATCTTATAGGAATATAAGTATTATAAGTTTAAGTTTTGGACATGCTGATCAAATTTAATTAAAATCGTACTACTATATCTTATAGCCGCTATAGGAACGATCAGCTAGTAAATAGATAAAGTCTTCGACAAACTATCTTTATCTAAAGACTGCGAAGCAAAAATTACTTGTAATGACTCGAAGAATGTTTATTCAGCTCGTACTCATGCCAAGATTTGTAGTGGCGAATTGATAAGTGACATTTTGAAGATTTTCATTAAAATATTTGAAGTTGGCAGTCCCAATCCGGATGGCATGGTATCCAAAGCGGAGTTTCTGAAACAGTGCTTCGATTGATAGCAATGGTAATCATCGGATTTGATTTCATCAGGGCAATCATAAGTAACATCCACTTCTTTGCTTTTCGGGAATGGCCTAAGATATCGTCCTGTAGTAGTTCTGAACGACAAAGAATGATATTCATCGATCGAGATATCGATCTATTTTAGCAGACTCATCTACTTATAGCGAAATGCGTTTTACCAGTGAAGATTGTCACTGCTGGAAGCCATTTGTCACTCATTCGACACAATCGCTTGGGTTGCTGCTGACATTCAAATTGTTTCCAATGCAAATTTCCGCATGCAGTGTGAAATAATAAAGAAATCATGGGAATAGCTTCTGTATCACGTTCCGAAAACCGTTTACAGCAACCGTTTGATTGCTGAAATCAGTTCCCTGAATACTGACCCAGAAGTTCCCAAGTTTTCAGTATTATTTCACATTACACACGGAAATTTGTATTGGAAAAAACTTGAATGTCAACAGAAACTCAAAGGATTGTCTCGAATGGTGACATATGGCTTCCAGAAGTGACAAACTTCACTGGCAAAGCGCATATCGATATATGTAGAAGAGTCTTATATAAGACAGCGTTAAATATTCAGAGAATGCAACACCACAAAATGAATATCAAAGTCTTCTTCAGTTGCCAATCCTGATTTCAATTGTACGCTTTCTTCTGGAGAGTCGCAGAGAGGAACTGAATGAAGGCTCCGGATGCCAATGGAATCGCCTCCGATGAAAAAAGTTAGAGATATGGCCAGATATGAATTCTGTAGATAGTCAGAATTAGTCAGAATTAGTTTTAGAAAATTGGGTTAAGATTCACTTACCTTCATTGAAGTACACAGAATTATTTTGTAATGAGAATATAATTTAATTTTAAAACAAGATGAGAATAAAATTTTGAACACACTGAAAAAAGCCCGAATATATGTTGACTGTAGCCAGCTTAAGTAAAGACTGACTATATTTTAGAATAGCTCTGTTGCTCCTGAACTAGAATAATTCAAAAAAAGTCAAAGCCTACTTGGTTTTAGAATAATATTTAGAATTATATTGGTAAAATTGAGGAAAGTCAAATGCTACTCTGTTTTCAGTATTAAGAAATACAATTGTACTTCTCAAACTGAGCTCCTCTAGAGACCTCAATCGGTGTTCAGTGGAGAAACAATTTGAAGCTGTTTTTTAAGAAAAGTATCTATAACTTGATGTATGAGTTAACAAGAAAGAAATGTTATCATCGGCGTGCCGAAGATATATACCCCTGCAGAATAAAACTTATTTTCAACCGTTCGTTATTATGGCAGCTATAAGATATAGTGGTCTTTTAGCCGCTATAGGAACGATCAGCTAGAAATTAGTTTTTGTACTAAAAACGTTTTAGTTTATAGAGATATTCAACCAATCTGGCTAGTACTCAATTTCATCATGTTCCACACGTGCTGACTAAGTTATATTAGAATCGGGCTATTATAGCTGAAATGGTAAAAATTGGTTGAACATTAAATTTTCATTTTAACAACTTTTCTGTAAGTTTATATCGGTAATGGGTTATTAGTTTACCTTAAATTTGATGCCATAATTGCTCATTTCGGTTTCTGTTTAATATAATTATGTTTTATAGACACTATGCGAGAAGGGGCTGGGTGCCATGGAGTCATCCCATCGTCGACTCATCTGCGACATGGAGCAGCAGCACAAGCTGGAAATAGAGCGTCTCTTGGCGGAGAAGGAAACTGCGCTAGCCGAGGAAACACAGGTGATTATTGCAATGGCAATTGCATTAGTTTCTAACCTGTTGAAAACACTGTATTTTGAAAACTAGGCAACATTAGCCGCACTGGATGCAATGCGGAAGGCGCATCAAATGGAGGTGCAACGGGAGGTGTCGCGCTTCAAGGCAGAATTTCTGCATCAGGTGCAGCGGGGGGAACATATGCGTGGAGATGGCGTTAAGCTGAAGGAGTAAGTGCATTGGAGACTGACATGTAATGGAAATAACTATATATTAGCTATATATACCTATTACCAAACAGGGAGGAGCTGGACGAACTGCGCCTGGAGATTTTGTCCTTTTCCGAGAAGTACTCCATCAAATGCGTGGAAAATGCTGCACTGGAGGAGAAGCTGCATTTGGCCAATGGCAAATTGAGGCACTTTCAGCAAATGCAACAGCTCGAGCTGAGGTAAATGTTTTGACAAAGCTAAAAACATAATATACTCACTATAAAATAACATTTTCAAAAAACAGAAATAAACAATTTCGTGCCCATTTGGCCTCCGAGGATCCTGGCAGCGATGTACATTTCGTGCAAGGATTAACAACTGGCTCCAAGGAGGATGCTGCCTGTCAAGACAGCGAGGTAAGCATACCCCCCACTTATTTACTTAACCAATCAAAAGCTATTACCAGGACGTTCAGTTCATATGGTAGAGAATGTGGTAACAAAAAGAAAAAAGAAAAAAAGCAGACACTAACTAGCTGTGACTAACACTAAATTAGAGAAAAAACTAATACACTTTGTTACCATCTTCCACAATACAACACACAAAAGAACACCACAACACCACAACCAAAGCCTGTTCAGTGCACACCAACACCACAAATAATGGTTGAAACAAACACACCAACAACCACAACCACAACAACAACAACTATAGATCCAGACACTGAGCTCATTGCGACATCGAAAGCATCGCCCAACAAAATGGAGCAAAACCCGTTTGTGATACCCTCCCATTGCTCCCAGCTAAATCGTTGCCAAGCTAAATCGTCTGCCGCAAACATTTCTGATTCCGGCAACAATATCGAGTTGAATATTGAGAATATTGAGAATATTGAGCATACTAGCGATATACTCGATGAGCTTGCTTATGAGCCATGCTACAAGCCCAGCGATATATTTGCCATATATCAGAATCGTTTATGTTTTCAAGGTAAACGAAATGCATTTGCCATAAACTACCTAAATATCACCTTTCGGTCAGAATGCACAGCGGAACAAGAGTCTCTTATCTGTTATCACTTTCACTGTCGCTCTCTATATATACTATATATGTATCTATGTATCGTATCTCATTATAATAATTGTTGTTTCTTCTTACTGCAACGAGCATTTTTTGTTTTCGTTTTCGTTTTTGTTTTTGTTTTTTTTTTGGTTTGGAACGAACGCACATTTCTGTTGACATTATATAACATTTGTTGGCTTCCACTAACACAGCATACATAACTACTATTATTATAATATTGCACACATCCAAAAACAAAAAAAAACTATACAAATATATATCTCATAATAATGCGCTTAACTTTTGAAATTGTTTTGATTTTCTTAAAGGTCTGAAAGGAAATTCAACGTTTGGCAAGAATTTACGTAAATCCACTGCAAGAACATCACCAGCATCATCATCATCATCAGCAATAATACAACAACAAATGCCCGATTCAAAGGGACCCAGTCACAAACGTATGTTTAGAACGGATGCCGTTATTAACATACAACAACAACATGAGCATAACCCTGAAGAAAAAGCACAATGAACAATGGCAAAATACAAATAAAAAAACAAAAAAATAATAAAAAAAAAGAAAATTGAAAAGTAAAAACCATAACAATAACCATAACCAAGAGCGAACAACAACAACAAGAACAAGAACAACAACAGAACCAGTGGAACAACCAAAGAATAATTAGTGCTAATAATAAATAAATTATTATAAATATTTAACATATAACATAATGAACTAAACCAAATGCAAAAAATCGTACAGAAATACATACATAATGAGCATATATAGTACATATATATATATATAACATATATATATATGCAAAGATCATTTCAGAACTGGTTAACAAAACGATGATGTTGGTGATGTTGCAGCAGCTCTCTTCAACTGACAACGATAGAGAGAGAGAGAGTTATAGAAATAATAGAGATTGAGTTACAACTAACAACCGACTGTTCACCCCCCTCCGACGTATACCGGAAGGGACGTCGAGCAATGGAAAACTAACTAACCACAACAACAACAACAGCAGCAACAACATGAAAAATAACAACAACATGCGTCAAGCATTTCAATTATTGGCACAAAATGGAATAACATTTTGGCTACAACAGCAACAACAACAACAACAAAAACAATTTATGTATTTATTAGCTTTTCTATATATTGTGTATCTGTAACATTTACCCGAATTTTCTATGTCCATAAAATGTGTCATTTATTTATGTAGTGTTTAGGACAAATCGAAGAACAACTAAACCATAAACAAACAACTTGCTCAACTATTTATATACATATAGATGGCATTGTCAACATAAATTACATACATATATATATGTAAATTGTTGTGTTTATTATATATATTTTTTTTTTTTTTTTTCGTCTTTAATGTATTGAAATCGTTTTTTGCAACATGCGTACATACAATATGTGCAGTATAAATATTTACATATATTTAAAACATTGAATATTTTTTTTTTTCTGTTAACCATCGGTATTAATCAAATATATATATTTTACTTCTGATGGAATTTTAATCATACCATTTAAGTGGGAAATACACACACACACACACAATTAAATTTATTTACATTTAAGTCGTTATTTGTGCAGCAAAATTAAATAAAGAATAAATCATTGTTTATAGTTTGAATAAAAAACCAAAAATCTTTTATTTACTTAAAAAAAAAAAAAATTTGATTTTCTTGGGCTCGTCCGGGATTTGAACCCGGGACCTCCCGCACCCTAAGCGGAAATCATACCCCTAGACCAACGAGCCAGTTGAAGGAGGGCCGGCTATTTAGCTGTTTTGTGTTGGGAGAGAAGCAAACCAGTTATTCAATGCACTTTGCACAAAAGCTAGCTGCAAGTTAATAACTTATTTCAAAAGAAAACCTTAAATTGCATTTAAACTTCAATTTGATAATAACTATATTGCGTATTAAAATATATATAATTTTGCTGCAATATTTCAATTGAGTCGTTGGACTAGTTATGATATCCGCTTAGGGTGCGGGAGATTTGAGCTCCAGACGAGTCCAAGTAGTTCATTTATTTTACTAAAAAAATTAAATACTTAAAAAATAAATTAAGAAAGAATTGTTGACTTGGGCTCGTCCGGGATTTGAACCCGGGACCTCCCGCACCCTAAGCGGAAATCATACCCCTAGACCAACGAGCCGGTGTTGCCAACGCCGCCAAGCAAGCTGTTTGTTATGAAAGCTTTCAAAAAGCAAGTGCAACAAGCTTTTAAAAATTAAGCTTTAGAGAATTGTGGCATTTGCAGCAGACTTCTCTATTTACAACATTTCAAATAAAAAAATTAAGAATTTTTGTTTTTAGTAAATAGATAAAGTCTTCGGCAAACTAGATAAAAACTGCAATGCAAAAATTACTTGTAATGAATCGAAGAATGTTTATTCAGCTCGTACTCATTTTCAGATTTGTAGTGGCGAATTGATAAGTGACATTTTGAAGATTTTCATTAAAATATTTGAAGTTGGCAGTCCCAATCCGGATGGCATGGTATCCAAAGCGGAGTTTCTGAAACAGTGCTTCGATTGATAGCAATGGTAATCATCGGATTTGATTTCATCAGGGCAATCATAAGTAACATCCACTTCTTTGCTTTTCGGGAATGGCCTAAGATATCGTCCTGTAGTAGTTCTGAACGACAAAGAATGATATTCATCGATCGAGATATCGATCTATTTTAGCAGACTCATCTACTTATAGCGAAATGCGTTTTACCAGTGAAGATTGTCACTGCTGGAAGCCATTTGTCACTCATTCGACACAATCGCTTGGGTTGCTGCTGACATTCAAATTGTATCCAATGCAAATTTCCGCATGCAGTGTGAAATAATAAAGAAATCATGGGAATAGCTTCTGTATCACGTTCCGAAAACCGTTTACAGCAACCGTTTGATTGCTGAAATCAGTTCCCTGAATACTGACCCAGAAGTTCCCAAGTTTTCAGTATTATTTCACATTACACACGGAAATTTGTATTGGAAAAAACTTGAATGTCAACAGAAACTCAAAGGATTGTCTCGAATGGTGACATATGGCTTCCAGAAGTGACAAACTTCACTGGCAAAGCGCATATCGATATATGTAGAAGAGTCTTATATAAGACAGCGTTAAATATTCAGAGAATGCAACACCACAAAATGAATATCAAAGTCTTCTTCAGTTGCCAATCCTGATTTCAATTGTACGCTTTCTTCTGGAGAGTCGCAGAGAGGAACTGAATGAAGGCTCCGGATGCCAATGGAATCGCCTCCGATGAAAAAAGTTAGAGATATGGCCAGATATGAATTCTGTAGATAGTCGGATTATAATAATTAGTATTAGAAAATTAGCTTAAGACTCACTTACCTTTCTTGAAATACAAAGAATTATGTTGAAATGAGAATACAATTTAATTTTAAAATAAGATGAGAATAATATTTTGAAAACATTGAAAAACCCGAATATATGTTGACTGCAGCCAGCTTAAGTATGCCAATAGAATCGCCTCCGATAAAGAAAGTTAGAGATATGACCAGATATGAATTCTGTAGATAGTCAGAATTAGTCAGAATTAGTTTTAGAAAATTAGCTTAAGATTCACTTACCTTTATTGAAGTACACAGAATTATTTTGTAATGAGAATATAATTTAATTTTAAAACAAGATGAGAATAAAATTTTGAACACACTGCAAAAAACCCGAATATATGTTGACTGTAGCCAGCTTAAGTAAAGACTGACTATATTTTAGAATAGCTCTGTTGCTCCTGAACTAGAATAATTCAAAAAAAGTCAAAGTCTACTTGGTTTTTGAATAACATTTAGAATTATAGTGGTAAAATTGAGGAAAGTCAAATGCTACTCTGTTTTCAATATTAAGAAATACAATTGTACTTCTCAAACTGAGCTACCCTAGAGACCTCAATCGGTGTTCAGTGGAGAAACAACTTGAAGCTGTTTTTTAAGAAAAGTATCTATAATATGATATATGAGCTAAATATTTAGTTTTATTTATGCTTTAGTCTTCTACAATATTAAGTCAATACCTCTCTATGTGAGTAGCCCCCTTTCAACTATGTCATCATTATAATTGGGCCTTTTACTACTTAAGAAGCAATTCAACAAAATATTGACGAAAAACGTTGAAGGAATTAGTGAAATTGCATGCCCCTGTTTGACTTTAGCATCACGATTCAGTTCATTGCCAAGCATCAGTATAATATTTTTGGAAGTCTGTGTTTTTTGTTGTTTTTGGTTTTCTTTAACCAATTTTCGTTGGTTGCCACTGCCACTGTCCCTGTCCCTGTCTCTGTCTCTGTCCCTGACCACAAAATGTATCGACACTCTACATTGGAAAACAAATATTGCAGTGCTTTTCCGTTCAACTTGAAAGGGTTAACAATCCACTTTGCTTGATTATTTTTAGGTTGCCGCTTGTGTGACGTGACTGAATTGAAATTACTTAATTCGGTTGATTGCCTAAACGACTTTAGTGGTCAAAGATCAAATAGTTGTCGAACTTAAGCAACAGTTACAACAGCAGGTGGGTGGCGTAGCGAATATCGGTATATTGAACTTTGAAGTGATCTTGTCAGCTTAATTGCATATTCGTCTAACTTATTATGATTATTCAAATGTACTTGATTTGTAATTTGGAACTTAGCCTACATTCTTACACAGTTCCAGGTACTGCTTTTCATCATTAATCAACTCAATGCTGTTCTTTGGCCTGCTTCTCTACATATGTATATGCAATTACAGGCGGGGCCTGATTGTATAGCACATGTGTGTAATTGAGTTGGCAAATTGGCATTTGAAACACTACCTTTTCAATAATTAGATCATTTTGATACACGAGCTGATAAATATATCTACTCTGTGAAGTAAAAGTTTATTTAGGCCATCAAAGCATAGGTTGGAAATGTTAAGGGTTCTCGCTGTGTTTGGCTAGTTGGAACTTAACAAGCGCCAAAACAAAATCACCACACATTAGAACAAACCCCATCATGATCGATTACAGTTGCTCTTTATACTGCTGCTGCTGCTGCTGCTGCTATTCAATGTACAACATCAAAGGCTTTTGCCCCACGAACCAGTTGGCCTGGATTGCTCTGGATCACAGATACTCGTACTTTGTTTCCAGCCAGATTTCATTGAGGCGTAATATCTGTGCTTCGGCAATGGTCTACTGGTCGTCTCCTTTTCTTTTTTTTTTATAACGGCCACAAAAATCAAAGACTCCAAGACAATGCCAGCGGGCACAAACGGACAGTTTAGATAGACAGTAGGGATAGACGCGTGTTCAAAAGTTCAACAAAAGTCACGCGGCACACGAGAAAAAGCTGAAAATAATTAAATATTTGCCTTAACCGAAATTTGAAGAACTAGATTTTCAAATATTTATAAGCGATATAAACACAGGGAGCTGCAGTCAGGCTCTTCCGACTGCTATATACTCTGTTTTCTGTACGTTTAATAAATGAAATCTTTGTAAAGACTACTTATAAACTTCTTAACTGTCCTTAAACCTAGGTAAAGTGAGTTTGGCTGAGTTACCTTAAAAAACAAAAATGTTTTTCATACAAAAGTTTATTTTCAACCGATTGTTCCTATGGCAGCTATAAGATATAGTCGTTAAACTTTGCTGAAATGTTGTCAGCATATATAAGCTGTTCTTAAGCTTAGGTAAAGTGAATTTGGTTAAGTTATTTTGAAAAACAAAAAAGTTCTTCATACAAAAACTTATTTTTCAAACGATTGTTCCCATGGCAGCGTTATGTTATAGTGGGCCGATCTGGCTGATCTTAACACATTGTCTGCCTATGGTATATACCAACATGTACACCAAGGTTGGTTGCTCTAGCTTTAAAACTGTGGAAAAAACCTGCGGTCATATACACGGACGGACGGACTGACGGACGGACGGACGGACGGACGAACGAAAAATCATTTCACAAACCCAATATACTCTTTTTTACCATTTTGGAAAACAGAGTATACAAATCTGAAATAAGTTCGTTTACAAGTTAGCAGCTTTACTCTAAACTCGTGTTCGAAACACGCGACCATCTCCAGTCAAAAATGTTTCGTCTGATCGCTGGGAACGTGCTGAAAAGGGAAAATTGCTTCGATTCGGCTTGTGACTTTGCCAGCCTCTCAGGGGATATTATGTTTGTTAGCTGTTAACATAAATTTATACTACCTTTAAACTAATTGACGATGACAACTTCTGTGCGCAGTGGCAACGTGGCAACCACAACAACAACAATTACGTGCAACAAAGCGCCAATGCCAAACAACAACAACAACAACAAACAAACAACTGCAAATGTTGCTGGCATACTTTTTTTGTTTTCTAGTCGTGGATGCAGTCGGTATTTGGGCTGGTCTTGAGAAATGTTTTGGGATTGAATTTACGATTGCTGAAACCAATGGTACTTTGGCTTTGTTAAGTGCTACAAATATTACAGATCAATTGAATGCTTAATTGGTTCAATTATTATGCATTTTTATATTAAGTTCAAAATTGAAGCTGTATTTAAACTTGAAATTATATTAAGCTTCAAGCTTTCATAAATTGCATCGATTTTTTAAAAAGTTCTTTGGCATTATATTACTTAATAGTTGATAGATGATTATAACTAATGAAATTCTTTAATTTATGAATCATCATAATATTAAATCAGTTTTTTGAAAATACTTACAGTTCAAGAGTTTGTTTTCCCTCTTATCCCTGATCTTGCCACCTTCTAATATATTCACTTTTAAAGTACAAATCTTAAGAGTTTGAAGCCATTCGGTTTCATTGCATTTTCATTTCCATAAACGTGTAGGATCATTAATTGTCATTAGTGAAATTAAAAGCCAACAACACAAACAGAAACAGAAGCAGAAACAGAAAAGAAAATGGCCATCTGTTAAACTTGAAGAAGGAAAGTTTCCCAAAGCATTGCCCATGAAATCAAATTATATAGACAGTGTAGCGGTGGAGTATTTGAAGCTCTTCCTGATCAAGATAACGAGCAATTGATGGATTCACAGAGCCGCCGAGTTACGGCCAACCAGACCACCAAGCGACAATTGCAACAATAGCAGCAACAACAACAACAACAACAACAACAGCAGCAGCAGCAGCAGCAACATTGACAACACTTTGTTAAAGCAAATAAACAATTGGTAATTGTTACTGTTTGTGCCACATTTAGACGATGGGGATTTGGATTGAGTTTCGGCTGTTGGGATCGCCAGCACAGAGACCCAATAACACACATTCTAACCGAGAATAGGCAACAGCAAACGGCAAACGGCAAACGGCTCATCGCAAACACAATCTACATGTGGAATTGGGAATTCTGGAAACCGAAAGTCAACAAGCCAATGTCTGCTCATCAGCTATGGTTAGAACAAGTCTGGCTAAAAGACTCTGCGTAGAGCTTTGTTTTGCTGTAGGACTGTTGGCTGCTACTATGGCAGTCGTGTGAAACATAAATGGCTTCAAATTGATTTTCAAATGCCCCTGTGGACCTCTGGAGTCAGTGCAGCATAGACCCAACGTGACCCTCTGGGAATTTCTTAAGGATTCAGTTGCGTCTCAGCTGCCATAATACGTAGCCGGTTTTGGGATATGAAATCTCATTGTTGTTGTTTGTTTTTTGGTTTTGGTTTTTGTCTTTTTTAAGGATATAACAATTTGTTCGCATCACGTTTTCGGCTGCGACATATTTGGTTAGGACGCAGCTGTAGCAGCAAGTAGAATCACACACGATTGCAATCTTACGCCAAAATGTTGCATGCCCCAACGCCCATAAGGAAAGGCGAATGCGGCAACACTGTTAAGTTAACTTTAGCTGTTGATATAAAATCACAAAACATTGCATAAACATTGCTGGACAATGGGCACCTAAATGAACTGATCGTAAATTGCGGTAGTTGGACCACAATAACAACAACCAACCAGCCAAAAACTTTGTTCCCGTTCACAATCCTGTTCCAGTTCCAGTTCCCAATCCCATTCCCGTTCCGTGCTCGTTTCGGCGCGAAAACTGTGAAGTCATAAATTTGCCGCCCCGTTTGTTACTGGATCTCTTTTTTTTTTTTGTTTTTTTTTTTATTCGCTGCCTTGCGTATGGGGCACATCAGAGAGCACGCCCCAGGGGAATAAACTGATCAAGATCATCTTAAGTCCGAATTGCGGTTTTTTTGTAAACGTTCGCTGTTTTGTTAACAGTTCACAAATGTCAACTGTGGCAGATGAGCAGAGATACATATATATAACAGCTAATTAGGCATTCTGCATAGCTAGTATTTTTAACTTATCTAAGAGAGTGATTTATGGTATATATTCAAGCCAGATACAGTATCTGATCATGATCATATGAAAACTTCATTTTCAACCGATTGTTTCTATGGCAGCTGGAAGATATAGTCATACGATCAAAAACTTACTAAGACTTAGAATAGCTGATCTTGGGTAAAAATAACCTGAGAAACAACAAAGTTTTTCATACAAAACTTTATTTTCATGCGATGGTTCCTATGGCAACTATAAGATATAGCAGTCTGATTTTGATGAAATTTTGTCAATATGCTTAAAACGTTCTTAAACTTAGATTAGATGAGTTTCGTTTGGATAGTTTGAAAAACCAAAAAGTTGTTATGCAAAAACTAATTTTTCAACCGATTGTTCCTATAGCAGCTATAAGATATAGCGGTCTGATTTTGATGAAATTTTGTCAATATGCTTTAAACGTTCTTAAACTTAGATTAGGTGAGTTTCGTTTGGATAGTTTGAAAAACCAAAAAGTTGTTATGCAAAAGCTAATTTTTCAACCGATTGTTCCTATGGCAGTTTTAAGATATAGTGGTCAGATTTTGATAAAACTTTGAAAACATATTTAAAAATTGCCAAGACTCGAAAATGGTAAGTTGGTAAGTTTGTAATTTCAAGCTATCTTGAAAAACTATAAATTCGACCGATCATTCCTATGGCAGCTATATGTTATCGTGATCCAATCTGGCTGATTCTGTCATATGTACTGCTTGCAGTAAAAATAAGCATATATGCCAAGTTTCATCAAGATAGTTTTAAAAGTGAGAGACTTGCTTGCACAGAAACAGACCGACAGACAGACGGACAGACATGGCTTGTTCGACTCGGAAATTTGTATTCGGAAAATATGTTTTGGTCTATAAATAAATTTATATTATTTTTATTAGGTTTTGTAATTATATTTAACGTTTGTTAAATAAACTATTAGTTTTCTTACTTTGACGTAGACAAGAAAAGACCATCAACAGGAGCTACAGTAACATGACTACGAAGCTACATGGTCAATCACAACAACAACAACAACAACATGAATGTAAACAACAGCAACATATTTAATATGAACTCCAAATTAATGATGGTGAATTCTGTTGAAATTGTTGTGCTATTGCAGGCGAGGACTCGTTGCGTATACGCCCATTGGGCAGTTGGCTGCTAATATGAAAATCTGACACATTCATGTTGCATGTTGCGGCAGTTTCTCTGCTTCTGCTTCTTCTTTTGCTTCTACTACTTCAATCTATGTTGTTGGAATATGTTGGAGATGTTTGGCTGATGTTGTTGCCTGGGCGCTTAGCCATTATTATGCTATATTGGCCTCCTGCCTGTAATTCGTTTGATTCGATTTTCGATTTTCGAGTGGGCTGGCGGCATCGCTGCCTCGCAATTTATTCAGCTTGTTGTTGTTGCTCGTGGGCTGCCTGGTTGCCTGTTTGTGTTTGTGTTTGTTGTTGTTGCTACCAAGACATTGATCTAATAAATGTTTGCTGCGATGCATTCTGTGTGTGTGTTCTGTGTGTATGTTCATAAGGTCTACGGTGCGGCATCTACAACTGAAATTGACTTCTGCGTAGTCGGACTGATCCACTAAACCAATAACGCTGAAATTGACCCACTTTCTTACTCTCCAGCTGGCACTTTTCTGTTGCTATTGTTTCTGCTTGTTCTTCCTGTTGTTGTTCTTGCTGTTGTTGTTGTTGTTGTTGTTATTGTTGATGTTTGTTATACGATATTTGTGGTAATTATAGGCATAGCAACAAAAAATACATTGCACATGCAATTTGCAAACAAATTTTCAACTTAAATTGATAAAAGCAAATGGAAAAATTATTTATATGTTTTTTTATACCCTTGCAGAGAGAGAGAGTATTATAATTCGGTCTCAAATTGTGCAATGCAATGCAATGTGCAATATTCCACAATTTTATCGTAAATTTCCTTCGCTGTGATTTCTCTGTCTCTGTATGCAAACTTTTTTGTTTATATAGATATTTTAAGAAAACTCGCTTGAGCTCGCTTCAGCACATGTTGAGTAAGTTTTATCAAAATCGGGTGACTATATCTTACAGCTTTCATAGGAACAATCGGTCAAAAATGCAATTTTCATCTGAACAACTTTTCTGCACAGGTATATACAATCTTTGGCAAGTCGAAGATAACTTTTAAATGAAAAGTTTTAATTCTTGATTTTAACATTTTGTCAGATCATAGCAACTTTTGTCAGTTTGTGTATAGGCTTTGTTGTGACTTTTAATTTATTAGTTTTCCCTGTTCGGCCAAAAGACACGACTCGTCAGAAAAAAAAATTATAAAAACGTTCGATTAGGTTATTTTTATATATTTTTTATTAAAAATGGTTAAGATGTTCAACACGTTGATGACGCGCACCGCTGCGATAACAATGGCCGTATATTTTAGCAATAGCGTCGGTTTCTGGAGAAACACCGATGCTACGGACAAACTATATGAGCGTATATCGAGGGGATGGGAGCCTGTGCGTCAAGTGATGAAATTCAACATGCAGGAGTTGGCCAAGTCTCGGATGAGCCTAATGGCGCGTCAATATTATGATTTGGGCCAGAAGGAGAGCTATCGGTTAACACAACAGCTGCCATGCTATACCTGCCAGCTGATTGAACTAGCCAAGAGCACCTATCTAGAGCTGGCCAACATGAAACTGCCAAGAACAACAATAGGAGCCACAAAAGCAATAGCTACAACCAAGAATGGACAACAACAACAACAACAACCACCAACAAAGACTGACAACAATGAGAAGATTTACCCCTGGCCGCCAATTACATCTGTTCCTGTTGATGAAAGTGTTGCTGGTGCTACTGTTGCATGTACAGTTAGTGCCACAAACACCATCAAGTAGTAGAAGTAGTTGGCGTTATGCAAATGTTATCTTTGCATTCAGTGTGTGCTGCACCACCGTGGTGCAGAATCTGTTAACTTTGATACCAAGTGTAAAAGGACGAAGAGCCTGTTTGTTTGTCAACAAAAAAAAGTTACAAATTATAATACTTTTGAACATCTTTTGTAAGCCGCAGTCAACAGAATAAAATTCGAAATGTGTAAACAGCATGACAAACGTAAACTTTCTTTTGTTTCTCACTTTATTAAATGAAAACAAAAAGAATGCATTGAGGCATGTTCTGATTTCAGCTTACAAATTAAATAAAGACGATGCTTTTTCAACCCTACAAAATGAATACATTCTTGATCAGCATCAACAGCCGAGTGATTCTAGCCATAGCTGTCTGTCTAGCAATCAATATGCATTGTGTATTATTTATGTCCAGGATTAACAGCTATTATCGGTTTGCCGAAAGAAATGCATTTTCAATTGCATTCATATATCTGGTCTTAGCGTATTATGTACTGATACACAAAATTTAGACTTTGTGGGGTTGAAAATATCTTCTTCACAAATCCTGTGTCAGCAAAAATCAGCTCATAAGTATGCAACACTTTTCCCACATTCTTTTTGTAGATATTTCTTAGAATTCTCAACTGGTTTTAACATTGGCTGTGTGAACACGCTCCTGCCGGTTCATGAAAAGTTATCTTTGCGCAGCGGCGATATCGTAACCAATGAAGTTCTACTGAGGTGCGATTATTGCTAGTTGAAAACTTTAACCAATACCCAGCCATGAGGACGTGAAATACCGTCCACTAAGGCAATTTTTGGTAGCCCGAGAGGGCCAATAAATAATAAATATAACAAATAAGGTTTTGCTGAATCAGCAGTTCTTTAAGAATCGAATCTGTGACGTCGTAATACACTCACAGAATTTCGAAAGAACTTCTCAACAGTTCTGGTGCCGGGCAGTGGTCCTACACGGGCTGGACTACTTTCTAGTCACTCGCTAGGCGAAGCTGTTGGAAAGAAATACACTGCAAGAGACACATGACGACTATAGAGAAAACGGCATAGGATTTTACATGGAGGCGGGCTAGTCTGCGGGCCAGTGGTTGGACGGCTGGGCTAGTCCGCAGAACTGCAGGGTTATTAGTGGAAGTATTGCAATGAACACATCTTTTAAGAAAAGATTTGAATTGAATTTATTTTATATATTATCTAAATAAAACGTTTCGAAAACGAGCGTTGAGCTTGCAATTTGATTCTTTACCTTGATCTAAAAAAAAAACGTTAGTAATTAAAAAACATACTTAGTTCTAAACTAAATTTAATATATCCAAAATTTCTACTCATTATTATCTAAGCAGTGTTTAAACTAAAGTTTATAAGTGGTATCTTATCTTATTCTAATAAATACATTTATATATTATCATGCTGAGTATTACAAATGGAAGAAAATGTGTTTGTCAATTATATGTTATATTGCTAATTACGCGAATATCCAAGTGTCAATTGTGGCAAGAACTTGATCAGTATCAGATAATGTAAGGCGTTACGCGTAAATTCATAGGCCAAAAATGCAAATCGTCCATATTGCTTGGGTGTGTAAAGACGCAGGGGAAAGTTGATGAGTTCTAAAACAGTAATCCCAGCAAAACGACGCAAGTAACTTGAATTGTTAGCCAGACTTCTGAAATGGAAAAAAGTGACTTTAACAAACAAAAATCAAAGTTAGGATTAAGCTGACATACAAGTTCGCCAGGGGCATTGAAAGTGCCACGCCCATCAGATTTCCCAGATCGCGAGTTAGCAGAAAAATGGGACTCTCCTCATGTCGCATATAGGCAGGTTCAGGACACCACTTGAAGGCCTGACAATGCACATAACGTTTGATTAGCATTAGTTTTTAAAAGAGTATGCAAAGTACACTTACCTGACGCACAGACCAATGTGGATCTAATTCTAGACGCAGCTTGATGAAGTAAACTGCCACGGCGAGGCAGCCAAGCAGGCATACCACAAAGACTGACCAGCTACGTCGCCGGGAGTGCAAGTAATCCAGATGCCGCTCGCAGCTGCTCCAAATGGCGACTGCTATGTAACTGCCCAGGATGCACTGATGCAGAAATTCTGTGGCCAAATAGAGGCGACTCAGCCACATGCACACAATGCAACATCCTATCAAACTATATACAATTAAACGGCAGCAAGTTGAACGGGCTGAAACTTGTCGATGCGAGGTAATAACTAACAGGAAAACTGTCAAGGACATGGAATGATCACAGGGCAATCCTCCACTCGTCTCGCAGCTCAAATCGTGAGTTTGCAGAGCCACACGTGATTTGATGGCATTGCCATTGGCATGAAGTTCGCGTAGCCACCACAGTGGTCGCAGTTCCGGATATATCCTGAGTGAGAAAAGCGGCACTTAGAATGGGTATAACAAATCAGGAAAAGCAAGCAGACTAACCATTTTTCAAAGGATCCCACTGCGCTGACCACACTTGAAACATAAAGCAGCTGTACAAGCAGATCAGGACGATAAATACCAACAAATGGTATAAATATATTAAATAGATTGCTGGGCTCCAGATAAACACTAAAGTTGCGAAACAAGGGTTCCGCAATGCTCAATCTAAAACAGACATTTGAAGAATTATGTACTCTGATTGTCTTCAACTTCAACTTCAACTTACCTGTCCTGCACCCATTCGTTGATATGCAATTCCGCGTTGAGCAAATTGTGATAATAATCAGCGGCTAGGTTTAGTAGCTCCGCATACATTTTACAACTATTGTATCTTATATCTATTCGTTTTCAGGATACGTTTCTCAGCAAACAGGAAAACAGCAAAACAGCTGTGATTAGCGCAGGCGCTTTGCTTGCGTACAGTGCGGCTCAAAATATTGTGCATAGCTTCTGCTTGCACTGCTTGCTGAACTGCACAGGCACTTATTCACACGAATTAACTTAAGCTCAACTGCTTGTCTTTGCAACTATAATTGTACTGCTTTATGTGTACTGCTTTCTTTGTTACAGCTTTATATTACTTACTGCTTTATATTAACAATACTCTTGCCCAGCAATGAGAAATCATGCGTTATATTAGAAAATATTATATAGATAGGCAAGTTATATATATTTCTAGCTCATAAAGTTTATAAATATTACTACTTCAGCTAAATACTCACCAGTTCCAAATCAAAAACGATAATAAAATAATGCGTGTCAATGAAAAGAAAAGTGATTCATATTGTGCTTTGTTTCAATTAAATTGTAAATTTTAATAAATAATGCGAACGGTTTACAAAAACTGATAACAAATCATATTTTCAATAAATACACATACATATACACATACACATACAGATACATATTAAGTACATACATATATACATATAGAGTAGAGGCCGCTTTGTTGTTGTAGCTAAATATCAATGGAAATTTTCATTATGCACTAATAAAAAAAAATTGACTAAATTATGAACGCAAGAGAATACATACATACATAGAGCATATATACTCGTATACTCGTATATGATATATACTAGATATATGTACTTAGGTGAGAGATAGTTGTAGTTAAGTACAGTTGAAGTGCTATGAAATTCGCTTAAATGCTGAATGAATGAAACTTAATAAATATATACTATTTGTAGAAATATCTTTTTGTTTGTTTCTTTGCTTGTTATTTTTTTTTTTTTTTTAGTTGGCAGAGTGTTGTAGAATTGGAATACAATTGAAATATCTTAGCCAAAGTTCTCGAAATGGTGAATAAAATAAGGCAACTTGCGTGTTTTATTCACTTCATCACAGGCTGACATGACGCTTTTTGTGAGCGGCCTGGGACCGCACGAGAATACGCCTATTTTGGATACCTGTCAATGGAAATAAGTAATTATTAATCTAAAGATGAAGTCTATAATAGTTAACGCTTACATAAGAGTGCTTCTTTTGCACGAATTTGAGAAAACTAGACATGTCTGGACGTCCGAAATGATTGACCGCCTTAAGACCCGTAAAAATGGAGGTCTTCGAAAGACGCTGAAAGTGATTCTCGCAAATGTACTGAAAATATACAAAATAAAAGTAAAAAGTTAATTAAGTTTTTATTATGTAAACAATGCAAACTCCAATTAAAGACTCACCAGCATGGTAGTTCTTAAATCAAATTTGTGAAAGAATTGCGTTATAAAGATGTGTATCTCTAGCACATTGGTCACATCCTTCTTCTCCACATCTCGCAGCACATCGATAAACCACTCGAAGTGTTTATGCGATGGACAAATCCACAAAAAGTAAACCTTCTTGCAGGCCACACCCGAGTAGCGATTGGTGCTGGTGCCAAAGACCAGATCATTCAATATGGAGGCATAGGGCGTCACGCCAATGCCACCGCCCACCATAACGGCTACCTCGAATTTATACCAGTCCTGATTGCCGCCACCAAATGGACCCTCAATGCGTATCTTGGGTTGATCCTCTGGATTATAGTTGCATGGATCGAAATAGTTACGCAGCTTCCACGTCCAGGGACCCTGTGCCTTAATGTGACAGCTCAGGAAGTTCTCATGTGGTGCAGAAGTTAAGGTAAAGCTATGCATCTCTTGGGGTCGAAAAGCGGTACAGGATAAACGCACCCACTGACCCGACAAATACTTTAGATTGGGTGGTCTATAAAACTTCACTTTAATTACATCCGAGGGCAACAAATCTGTATCGATTACATCCAAGGCCATATACTTGGTGCGCAGCGAAACAATCTTATCGAGCGTGTAGACAATGCCAGGTCCCAAAAAGAACATCCAGAAACGTGGTGGACCTGTAAGACGTGCCAATCCATGCACCAAACTCAACAAATAGAGTCCAATATAAAGCGTATGCATGTTCCAAAAGAAGTTATATGCTCTTTTTCTAATGGTTGGATGTGCAAACACAAATATGATGCACATTATGATAAAGAGTAGTACTCCTGTGGTGCCTGTGACCGTTTGGAAGAGCCAGAACGTTATATCCGGCTTATAGTCCGAGGCAAAGTGCACCTCTCTGGTGAGACAGCGCAGATTCTCATGTGATTGTGTGGACACATGATAAAAGTTCACAATGTGTCCCACTGTATGCAACACCGAAAAGAAGAGTGCGGTGCAGGCGGCAATCTTATGGAACTGTATATGGGAATCCAAGGGTATGTACTGCTGTATGGGGAACTCCTTCAGTTTGGTAATCAGATTGCTGCAAAGAAGTTGACAGGCATTAGTTAACAATTGGTTAATAAAATCAATTTAATTTAACGAAATATTTATACATTTTTCAAAGTAAGGCCATCTCTTTCATATTCATGCAAGTAATCTACTTTGTCTACATATAAACAGACAGACAGACGGACATGACTCGGCTGTTGATGCTGATCACGAATGTACAAATTTCTTTTTCTGAGACATCTACTTCAACGCAAGGGTATAAAAAGTTGTTGACTTACCGTGACATGGTCAACAAAAGCAGCGAGTAGCAAAAGGATAACGATGCAGCTGATCCACGAGTGATGGCAATGCCCACGCCCATAATATGACGCAGATCCGTGTGCTCAGCCATAAAGGAGTAGTGTATAAAACGTTCCACAAAGAGCACAATGGTCACCACATAGAACAAAAATAGATAGAAGATATTCTGACGATTCTCCTCCAAAAATGTAATATAAGCATCCCATTTGGCCAGCAGCCAATGCCGTGGCTTATCCTGCATGGGCTCAATGTTAAAGGAAGTCATGCGTGCAACATTTGTGGATGTGTCAAGGAAATTCTGCTTGGCACCCTTGCAATCCAAGCCAATGGCAACAAAGTCACCCTTGTATTCCTTCATCATGAGCTTAAAGTCCTGGTATGTCAAATGGTTCTTGTGCTCGAGTCCGACGTCCTGGAACATGCCATCGATGAGCTCGGTGACCTGATCATCGCCCAGGCTGGTGGTGCGTGCAATCTCAACGAGAGAACGCATCATCTCACTCAGTTCACCCTTGTCAATGACACCATTGCGATCATTGTCGCACATGTCAAAGATGATGCGCAGCTTGTCGTCCGTTTTGCCGCGCGAGAAGAGCACAACAGTTTCGAGAAACTCCTGGAAACTAATGCGTCCATCCTGATCCTTGTCCACAATATTAAACATCTTGCGCACAAACATATCATTGGGTTTCATGCCCAGCGCCGCAGCAAACTCCGCCTTGGACAGGCTGGTGCGCATCACAGTCATCACTTCGCCATCGCTGGACGCATCCGAGCGACGACGTCGTTCGCCGGGTCGCAGGCCAAAGGTCAGGGCATAGGCTTCTCTAAAGAAGTACTCGAGTCGCTTCTGGCGACGCTCGCGGGTTTCGGCTCTGGCCAGCATAATGTCCCGATTCACTTCCATTAACGTGAGTTCCTTTTTGTGCAGCAGCAGGAAATCCTCTAGTTTCTTGACAAACTTGCGTCGTGCACCGTAGGATTCTAGTTCAAGCACCAGATCATGATCGCTGGGCACACGCAGCAGTATGTAGGGCTTCTTTTTGATATGATTCGTAGCCGACTCCTCCACGCTGACCACATCCACATGCTTCAGACTAAATGTGCGCAACTTTTCACCTTTGCGATCCACCGTATATATAGCCGCTTCCGGTCCAAACTTGACCGTAACCAGACGCTTGTGATTGGCATGCAGCCACTCGCGTGCCAGCATCTTATCCACAGATCCCTTTTGCTGTGGTGCACGCAGTGCCTCCTGTCGTATCTTGAGCCTGCGTCGTTTGCTGTTCTGCAATTTGACAACACAGTAGCCTGCGCCAGCACACAGTATGGGCACAAAGCCCAGGAAGACGCAGACATAGATGAACATTAGCTCCGAGCCAGAGAAGTAATCATAGCCTTCCAAATGATTGCAGGGCTCCAGCTCGGTGGCATTAAGCTGCATGGGCTGCGGACAGGGATCACCAGTATGCCACATGAACACATCGCGTTGTATCTCATCCTCGGCAATATCTGTGCTATTCACAATGATATCCCAGAGCGTTATCTTGCGCAGCTCAGCTATTTCCTCGGGCGTAAAGATGCCATTGCGTTCGTTCTCAAACCAGAAGCGATCTGCATCGCGTAGACGTCGAAACTGCTCCTTGATGACATTGCTAAAGAGCTCGCCTGGCTGACCATAGGACTCCAGCATGCCGCCTACATAAACATCCACATCATCCAGCTGATTGTTGTAGGCCTCCTTGAGCATGCTGTGAAACAATTCAAAGATTTTAGTTACAAGTTTCAAATACATATCGCTAATCTTCAACAACTTACTCCAGCAGCTCTGGCTGAGTTTCAAACAGCTGTGGATTAATGTCCGTCCAAGTCTCGTGCCGATGCAGTCCATAAGCTTCTCTAGCCGTATTATAATCGGGCAAACCATTATCGCGTCCACGCATTATGTTCAAGGCGCCCAAATCGCGACGCGTAAACTCCATGGGACCAAAAAGCTTATCGCGCACATCGGAGCACAAAACAGGATCCTCGCGTTCGGAGATTTGTGACGATAGACCCATCAAGACCTCCTCCACGCTGGTATCGCTAAAGAACCCCTGCAAAACATCAAATATAAATCAAATGCCAGCTGTGTAACATGGCACATACTCACGCTGGAGTCCCACCACGTCGAGCACAGACGTATTGCCGGATAGCCCATGGGCGTCTGTTTGAAATTGCATTCGCCATCTCGTCTATAGATGCCAGGTGGTATCATTGTGTGTCCAAAGCGAAAGGCAGCTGCCTGAAATATGTGTCCTATGCCTGGATGTATATCCTGCTTGTAGCCCTCATACGCTGGCATTGCTGAGCCCAAAAATGCTGGCAAATACTCATAAACAATCACATTCTGTAGACTGGCAATGACTGTGTGCCGAGCACGCTGAAAGATATCCTCGTCACACCATGTTGGATTCAGGATCTTGATGCGCTGCGCCAGCGTATTGTGCCAGCGGAGAAAGAGTATTGCAAATGAGAGTAATGCTGGATTTTGATTTGTGCGCGGATCACCCAACACTGCAACATCAACAAAAATAACATTACAAATATGTAATTATAGAAACCAGATCGAGAATGATCGATTTGGGAATAAACTTTACACATCAATTTTACTATTAAACAGCTGTCTTGATGGAAGTTGAAAAATGTGGAAGTGGTTTACAAAATTACTTATATTTACACACCAAATTTGGATACACAAGCTTTTAGGATCGATTTGATGTGAGCTAGTTCGATCCACCGGGTCTTTGAAAAGAACTATTGAACTATAACTTCGATTACAGTTCTTTTAGTTCCTTTTCTTTTCCGTTTTTAGTTCAGCAGCTTATATTTTTCATTTTCGATTCTCGTTCCTTCGACTAGTTCCTTTCTTGTGTATATTAAAATTCGTTAACAAACAATTTTAAAATTGTCAAAAGTTTCAACTAATTTATAATAAGGCAAAGAAAAAATTAGATCATTTAACTGGAAAGCAATTAAAGGAACGACCAACTAATTGTACCTTTAATTTGTTTATCCGGAAAATAACTATAAAAACTTACAGAAATATAAGTCTTTTTTATCGAGAAAGAAACTGAATAATATTCGCAACAAAAAACAATGATAAAAGTAAAAAGTTGTTAAATGTGTGAATGGCAAAAACTTCATATCATTTTCCAGCATTAAATTCAATTTAGAAAACCGGCACATTCACAGCCCAATTTAAGAATATTGAGGGACTATTTACTATAAATATCGAAGCAGCTTAAACATATAATTTCATCACCGATGATCAAAGTAGAAACTTACAAAATAGTCGCTCCGGACTGAGCATCTTCATAACATTGGGCACAGGATTATTGAAGAGAGGAACGCGCATTGTATTGCGCACAGGAAGCTTGCCATCCTTCTGGGTGAGCAGGGTGCCATTATGAAAGGAGCGCATGGCATTGAGCCAAGCTTCCGAAGTGCTGTAAATGAAGCTGCCATCAATCCAGGCAGTCATTTGATTGATCTATGGATAAATATATATTAGATAGTTTTCCCTTTTTGTTAACTTATAACACCCACCTGTTCCCTTGGCGCATTTGGACTCTGTCCCGTGGTACGATCATAGGCTGCCCTATGAAAGGGTATATACTTGTCACCACGACACTCACGATCGTACATCTCATCACACTTATCAATCTCAATGCGATGCATCTCAATGGGGCAGCCAGATTCGGAGGCCATGACAATCTCATTGGCTACCACCTGACCAAAGAATGCCAGCAATGCGGTGCGATTGAATTTGGAGCCAAGACCATCCCGACCCCGCATGAAGAGGCGACTGAGTCGCCTCGTGGAGGGTCTATTGGCACCAGCCATGGCGTAGACGCCATCTGAATAGGATGGCGGTGCTTTGCGCACCAGATGGCTATCTGGAAATTGTTTATAAATTGTATTTAACAACTGTGACTATGCAAATATGGTTATCGTGTTAGTGTTATGCAAATTTTGCAACGATCTAATGACGAGCCCTTGAATATAATTAGAATTCTTAAAGACGCTAATTTAAATGAGATATATGGTCTTGCAAGTACTTTTAGAAAGTTGTTGTATTTACATATGTAGGTACTAATATTTTATATATTTTACATACCTACAGAGCCCCAGTCGGGATGTGCCAGATTATTATACCAGCCATCGTAGCGTTGTTTCTCAGTCTGACTATACATTTTTTCTGCAATTAAGATAAGAAATACATGGTTGTTGAATCAATTGATTGAGATTTATCGACAGTTCTTCAACTAAATGTTCCAATAAAGATATTTTTTTAAATTTATTTATCATAATTTAAATCGAAGCAAAAAAAAAAATGTTGTAATTCTTAAATAATTCGCTAAAGTGGTTTACGCTCACTTTGGCACGCCAATAACTGTCGCAGTTTAGTTAGATTTATTTTAGTGGCATTTTATGCGTGCAAATTACGCATAAAATTGTGCCAGTTTAAAATCTGAGTATGCTATAAATGTTGCTACATATTACGCAAGCCAACAACAAAATAAAACAAATTGGAAAACGGCTATTTTTTGCAGTATCGAAGATTGAATACTCTTGCAGACTAGAGTTGAGTTTCGGTTTTTGCTGAACGAACTAGTTGGTAAAACATACTTCAACTGCTTCATTCGTTTGAATGCTCTTCTAATGTTTCTTTTTTTTGTTCAATTATAGCACATTTACCCTCCTTTTCACCTTTGAAGCTAATAAAGTGGTTCTTTTCATTGACATTTTAAATTTTAGTCAAACTTGTTAAAAAGTTGGCACTAAAAAGTGTTGCAAAACGCTTTAAAATGACAATCGAACTTAAAGTAATAAAACGGAACTACAATCGGAATCAAATAAACAAAACAAACTGTAATCGGAATCAGCTGAAAAAATCGAACTATAATCGCTCTTAAATTATCGATATGAACTGTATTAAAACAAAAAATTACCAATAGAGTTGGGATTTCTAGTTCCTTTTGCGGATATAGTTCAGTTGTTTGATACTCGATAAAAGTACTAAGCTCTCATTTAGTGCCTTTAGTTCTTTTCTGCATAAAATAACTAATATTTCATTTAGTTCTTTCCGTATAAGGATAAAAAATCGCGTTAATTTTTGTTTGAATATTTTGACCGATTTCTTGTTAAAAATTTTCACCAGCGGCGCCATAATCAACACTGTTAACGTTTACAGCACCGATAACGATAGCATTAATCGGTTTGCGATTGTTTGGTTCAACTTCAAACACAAGCTAAAAAGTGAATTTCTGGTTCTGGATTCGACATCCAGTCATTTTTCCGCACATTTTGAGAATAAAATCGGATGTTTTGGCCAAGTATTTCTTAGGAGGATCTTAAACGAAGATTTACCAAACGAACCATAATCAGAGATATGGCTCAATAGCTCTTCTCAAAGACTCGGTGTATAGAACTAGTTCAGATCGAATCAACTCAAGTCTAGTTACCAACAAGAAGGAACGAAAGAATTGAACTACAATCAGGAAACTAGCTCGTTCATTCAGTTTGGTGAATAGTTAAATCAAACTTATTCCGAATGATGCGATCAACAATAATAAAAACAACTTTGACGAAAATTTGATATACTTAAAAAATCGAGATATATTTAAAGACATGTTTACACAGAAATCAATCGCTTAACACATATTTGTCTCAATTTATTACACATTTCGTTGCAAAAATATAATACCAACTGAAAGAGTATCAACAACAAAACATACAAGTATTTGAACTAGCCCACTAAGCTAGTTTATTTTTTTTGTTTTTACATAAGAAATCAAGAACTGAAAGATCTTAGATTGTTAAGCTATTGAGAAAATGTATTTAGTTGCTTTAATTAACTGCAAAAATGATTGACTAGCGGTCAGGGCTCTACATGTAGTATAGTATACTATAAAGCCCCACCCCGTTTACAAGCAATAACTATTTGGGCCTCAATTTACATATTTGTATGCTATTAAACTATAAATTGTATCATTTAGCATTGCGCTTGTTCATTTGGTTCAGCAAACTGAAAAATGAATGCTTAAGATACAGCTTGTTAATTGATTACAATGATTAGTAGCTGCAATCTACTTAGTAATTGCTATTACAAACTAACTTTGTAACTATGCAACTTAATAATTCTAACTGTTTAATGTGTAATATGCATTTTAACTTTAACAAAATGCTATCACATATAATTATAATTAATTTGAAACAAAAATGTTTCAGATGGAGACCCTGCATTCAATTATTGCTATCATTTAACACCACATCTTTTGAACACGCGCTCATTCAAAATCTAATTTAAGCAGCAACATTTTGAAGTTATTTATACAATTTAAATGCATTTTTTGTTGCTACTTTTAATAAGCATAGCTTGTGATTCACCAAAATAACCAAGCAACTCGGCGCAAGCGACTTAGCGATACCCTGTATAAATGGTATTTTAAAATAATTAGACTAAGGATTATTCATGAATTGAACTGAATCTTACCAATGAATCAGTATTTACAATAATTACATGGCCCACATAAACAAATTTAAAAAAAATCTATATGCACTTTTAAATTTCAGCTTAACAAAATGTTCTTTAAGTTCCATATTTAAAGACTTAACAGGATACATATCAAAAGTGGCATAAAACTTTATATTGCATATATTTCTAATATGTAAATGTATTATAGGTATTGACTCAAGAAGCAACAAAAAAAAGTCCATTGGTGTTGTGTTTGATTTGTTTCCGTGTCATAATATGGAGCCCTTTGTTAGGCTATAGAAAAATTAATGTTTTTTATTGGAGTGGCTCTTATAATTCTCAACTGGTTTTAGCATACACTGGTTGTAGTCCCCGATTATAACTCTTGTAGTCATATCGAAATCTTATTTCTACTACTTAGTTTAGTTGTAAATATACATAATATTTTACAATACAAATACAATTATTTCTTTGTCCTCCGCTGTTGCCAACGCAGTTGTGCTTTGGACTGCATTTAGGCTTCGGCCAAGAATTTGACTTGCGAGTACAAATTCGATTTATTAATAAATTTTATAGCTTGCTTAAAAACAAGTAAGAACGTTGCAGTCAGATACACCCGACTGCGATATGCTCCTGTTTTTCGCCTCTTTGCGGAGTCAGTTTTTGAAAGTTTGCCTGGCTATACATACATTATGTATACATTAACATGGTTGCTCTAGCTTAAAAACTGCGTTCATACGGACGGACAGACGGACATTTTACAAAGCCAAAATATAAATATTTTAAAAAAAGAGCATGAAGAGACAAAAATTGTTATTCCAGCTGAGTACTGATCACTCATCACTGCAACAATCAAAGCATTTACTTTTGATTTTGAGACTCCCACCAGAGAAATGTTTACGGTAAACCAGTTCAACAATTAAAGCCAAATACAAAGTCGATTAGGTGATAAATTTAATTATATTTATTGTAGTAAAGCAATGCAAATGAGACATGTAGTTGTATCGAAAACAAAAACAAATACAATTAAATATAACAAAGAATTTCAATTAATATTTGAAAATGATTTTTATGTAGCACACTCGAAATGCCAAAGATTTAGCTTTGATGATGGAACTAAAGATTCGCTAAGCGTTTTTCTTACTCAAACGAAACAACTATTAAATTCATGACGTTGACAGCAACAACAAAAGTTAAAACAAAAAAAAAAAAAAACACAGCATGACTATATTTTGTACCATTTTCGAGAGCAATGCTCGCACGTGTGTTGGCGTCTATGTGTGTGTGTGTGTGTGTGTGTGTGTGTGAATGCGAATATGTATTGAATGATGGATGGCAACAGCGATTGAGATCCGAGACTTTATATGCGATATTTAAGCAACACAGCACAGAGGCAACAATCATCAGAATCAGATCCGGTTAACCAAAAACGTAGCTAAGCTAGCGAAAAAACAACAACAGACATTTAACTGAAGAGCTATTCAGCAAAAGCGAAAGAAAGAGAGCTACTGATATAGAGAGGGAGAGAGAGAGAAGTCACAACGGAAGACTCAGTCAACTTAAGATGCCACACGTATTATGTACCTTTATACTAACATATATACAAACATATAACCTATGTATAGTATATATGTACACACAAATCGTATGTTGCGTTGGCGGCTTCGGAATGCTAGACTAAAACCAAAAAAAAAAAACACCTGCCTCACAACTCAAGCCGACTCGACCAAAAAAATGTGTGTGTTTGAAAAAAAAAACATGCACGACACATCACGGATTCCCCTAAAAATATGATATACATGCATATATAGTATATATAAGACACGACTTTATTCGGTTCGCTTCGATTCGTCATCAACTGTCGCATTGTATTTGTTTTTTTTTTTTTGACTTTTAAACAGGCAAAGATTTCACGTTCGTTTCCTAAGTCTTTTGATTTACTCGTGCATATTGCACGTTCGTTTCCTAAGTCTTTTGATTTACTCGTGCAGCGTCGCATGCTACACTTTTATCCATCAGCTGGGCGATTGCAAATGCGTGACTTTTGATGATTAGATGTCACAAGATATCCACAGTATATATATATGGCAGTATATAGTACATCAGATCGGTATGCGAATTGTGTTAATGTATTTTGGTGAAACTGAGTAGCTGAAATTTACTTTAGCAGGGCTTATTACGTCACGACGCAATTAAAGACACGTAAAACGAAATTGTTTAGCTAATTTGTTAGAAAACAAATGATATTTTTTCAGTTAGTGAAAATAAGAAAACGTTATTATTTTGAATTTTTCTACGTCTTTTACTTTCTTATTAATTATAAAAAGGATGTTTCCATTTGTAAATCTGTTCAAATCAATCGATATTAAAATTGAAAGTTGTTTTAAATTCTAAAAAATTGATTGGCATATTTTGAAATGGGAACTATTAGAAAATAAGTTATAAAAGTTATTCAGGCCTGTTTTCAAAAGTAAAAAACAAATGAAATCGTTGTGCCAAGTTGGCTTTTCAGATTTCGTTTCATTTTGCAGACTGTTTTTTGATTTAATATAATAAAAGTAGTTTTTCTTCAACTTTATGAATGAATGACCTAATTTGTGTCTATATAAGATGAAGAATATAAGAAAAAGAACTTGAACCTTTTCAAATTTTTGATGTAATGAAAAATTTAAATCGAAACGGATTTTTTGCTTATTCTAAGTAACTTTAAGGCTTTTTTGGGTTAATTTCTTAAACTTGAACAAGTTGACAATCCGTTAAAACTGTTAACTTTCGAAAAGCTGTCATGTTAGATTATCAACTGTCATTCTCTAACGATTGCTGGAATGCATTTACCAAATTGGAAAGCGTAACAAAATAATGATTATATCTGCTCCCGCACTCTTAAATGAGTGAACTGAAGCTGTTAATTAACTCAAGTCAAGTTAATATGATTTATAGAGCTGACTTACAACAATTGTGGCAGTTTATCGAGTGTAGCTAAGCAAACACTCGCATCGATTTTGAAGAAGTTGACCCAATCAATTTGTCACAAATAGGTTTTAATTCATTGACACATAAAAGTCATAAATTCGAAATCTATTTGTTAGCTGTTAATTGGTAGCCAATTTAAGCGCTTTGCAAAACAACAACAAAAAAAATGCGCACATGACTTAATTTCATGAAAAATTCTAAAATCAATTAACACTATCCAAATAAGAGGGGCATGCAGGGGGCGGGGGGATGTATATTGAAGTCAAGCCAAAACTGAAAGTTTAATGAAGCCCAAAAATTCTTTTTCATCTTTTGCGGCTTAATTAGACAACAAGAAAAAGTTGTCCGCATCTCAAATTGTTGGCTAAGAATGCAGTCGCTCCAAAAATGTTGCCAACAAAATAATACTCAATACGAGTATTTTTTGTTTTTTGTTTTTTTTTTTTTACATTGAATTGAGTATTTTGCTTACACGATGTTCATGAATTGTGTTTGCACGTTACGTTACGGCTTTTTGGCATTTTTATTTAATTAATCAAAAATTCTATTCGTTTAATTAAGTTTCCCATTGTTGGCAATCTTAACATAAATGTAAATAATTAAAGCAAATGTGTACAAAGTAAAAGCTAAAAGCGACTAGTCGACTAAGCCAAGTTTTGAAGCTATGCTTTATGATTATTTAGATCTTATGGGAAAAGTTACATGTGTGTACATTGTGCTCGAAATATGCTTTATAATGTTTGTAATAACTCACTTTTAATGCAAACTTACAGACCTTACCATATTGAGCAATTTTTTGATTTATGTTAACAAAAAGATTATAAAAACAATTAAGGGGCTATATACACTTGTACCGCGAACATAGAAGAAATTTTCTTGATTTTTTTTCAGCTTAAGAAATATTTATTTCAAATCTTTTGCCAACGTTGAATTGAACATGTTTTAAATTACCTTTTGAAATTATTTCATAAAAAAAAATAAAATAGTAAAAAAGTTATAAGCCCAAGTCCCTTGCGGTGGACATCATATCTTGAGAATGGTTCAGTTAGTTTTTTCGTCTATTCAATTTCAAACACTAAAATAAACTTATTATAGTCACATTTTTGGCTGTATTTAGTATTTGTTATTAATATATAATAATAAAGCCAACATATTCTGTTAAATACAAATCAGAATTTAAACTAAACACCCTTTTTTTTTTGCAACAATCACAGAGCATGCAAATTAAAGTCAGTTTAAGTCAATAAGTAATCTTGTTTTCTTATTTTAACAGTCGACTAATTACACAAATTTAACACAATTACAATACTACTAATTCAAGTTTCCGTCTAATACTTCAAATTACTCAAGTGTTATGGCAATTACAGCAAAACTAAACCCATCATAATAGCTATCATAATAACTAAAGATTGCTTGACGTCATCCACGAGCAGGAGTTCTATAGCTTTCAAGTCTAGACTCTACACAATGCAGTCTTCAAGTCTCTAGAGTCTCCAAGTCTCCAAGTTTCCCAGTCTCTATGAGTGACAACATATCGGCAGACATGCCAAGATCTCGTGTTTCCAACTGACCGATAAACAATAGCATTCTGTTATTTATTATTCATAGCAAATCGAGTATTTCCTGAGCTTTCAGTCGAAGCTATAGATTCTCAGTTCAGACAGATGTCTGGCAGTTAGAGTCGGTCACGTATCAATGTTGAATATGCGATAAGTGGGCGTGGCAATGCCCCGCCCTGCGCTGCCCCGGCAGCATCGAAAGCCGAGTCAAATGTCAATGCACGAGCAAACCAGCTGCTCGTTTGGACACCTATTTCAATATCTCAGTTACACTGAGAAAAACTACCTTTTCAATATGCCAAAAAAAAAAGCTGGGAGTAAAATTAAGGGCAACAAAAAATTGTTTATAATTTGATATTGTTTATATATAAGATAAACGCAGAAATTCGCTGTAATTCGGTTGTCCAGTATTTCTCAGAATGCTCAATTATTTCTATTATTTCAATTCAATATTCAAATGTTCCAGTTTTTTATAATACACATAGTATTTAAATGTTCTAAGATCAAACTTAAGTTTCGTTTCATATTTAAATAAAATAAAATACAATTTTAAAATGCGTTTTCAAATTGCTCGTTTTACACTACTTTTTGTCACAGTGTAGTTGTTTATCTCTTGCCACGCTTACAATTTTATAGATTGTTTTATTTATATATATATTTTTTGTTTTGTTTTCTAATCACTCGATTTATGCACAGCGGTTAATTTGTTGTTTTTGTTATTGTTTAGCGTAATGAAATTATTGCAAACAATGTGAATTATTTGCCATTGTGTTTGTATCACACCCCCTGACCACTACTCCCCCGGACCCCACTACCAACACTTTAGCACCACATGTGGTTTTGGTATGGGGAAGTTAAACATTAAATCGCTTGAATCTTTTGGCCTGTCTCATCTCGACATAGTACAACATATGCAAATGTATTGTCTCGTCATTTTGTTTTCCTTTCTTTGCCAATTTCATTATGTATCCCATTAGCACTTGTGTTTTGTTTTGTTTTGTTTTCATTTTGCTTGATTGGTTAGCATCTCAGAAGTGATTATTAAATTGTTGGTATTTTTATTGCTTTTACAAAAAAAAGGGCATTTGTTGTGAATTGTAAAAAGAGAACATTTAAATATGCTATATATATATATTTTAAAACTTCATCATTGTATTTTAGACTCGATATCGCTACTTTTTGTGATTGTTTCGTTTATCGATAGTCGATAAATTTGAAGAAATTACTTATATAGATTTTGTGTGTATCTAATTCGATATATTTTGAATATTTAGATTTACAGTGAATTCTGATCAAGAAACACTTGTTTTTTTATATAAAAATAACTATTTTGGACACATTTTTTAATCGATTTCTTTTTTATGACTAATCGAAACACCATTGAATGTAATTTTGTAAAATTGATCAACGAATTTATCGTTTAGTTCATGATTATTTACATTAAGTGGCTAACGGTCTGAAGAACACATTTTTAACATTATAAGACTAAAACTAAAAACAATATTATTTTGGTACATCATTTTGTAAAAACATTATTCAGACCTGTTCTGGTTTCCACTTTCGGCAACAATTTTAAAAAGAAATTTCCTAAAAGTATCAACAATTTTGTTACTTATTCAATCTTGATCAAATGAAAATGAATTCAATTCGCAAAATTTTACCAAAACTCAAAATGGGAACATTTAAGGAAAAATCACTTTCGCAATATTTTATAGAAAGCGAAAAACCGAAACAGAACTGATAATCTTTGCTTAGATTGTTGGACAAGTAAAAACTAATGTCTTTTTCAAAAGTATAAATAATATAGTTAATGTAATTTTCAATTAAGATTTGTTTGAATATAGCGATATATATATTACAAAATATCGAAAAATTGCATTAATCAAACTTAGTCTAATTGAATTTGTTCAAATATTTAGGATATATGTAAAAAGTACTCACCATAACAGTGTACAAAGCTGAGAGTCAGGCCCAGACTAATCAGCAACAATAGCAGGGCGCTGTAAGTGGAGGAGGAGGAGTAGGAGGATGTTGTTGTTGCCACAGCCCGAGGCATGAAACGCAGTCTGTATCTCCAGCTATGCTGGCTTTGATTTCGAGTTAATGTTGATGCCCGCTGTTGGGACACGCTTGGAACACTCATATTGATTGCCAAGTATGTTGCTATTGTTATAAATAAATTCGTTCGCTTTGCGGATTGTATTGTAAAATTAATTAAACAAACTATGTATAGCACTGAAGGGGGTCGCTCGACAGGGGGGTAGCTTGAGGCGCCTTTAATTTTGCATTATATTCGTATCGATTTGTATTATCACACGCCACATTGGCCACTTCGGCTCTTAGCTGACTTCACTTAACAATAACAACAACAGTTTTCAACGTTTGCTCATCTTTGCTTTCCAGCGAATTTTTGACGTAGCACTGAAATTAACAAAAACTTTTATAATTAACATTTGTGATTCATTAAATACATTATATTTTCATTTTCATTTTCATTTTAATAGCTGTTTGCGCACTTCGAGCTAAACATTCGTTACGTTTATTGTCATCTTTCTTTTTTTGTTGTTATTTCTAATGTTTATTAACCATGGCGGATTGCTTGTTTAAGAATTTATATAAAGTTATATACAATTTACTTATTGTCAATCTGCAGACAGTATAAAAAGAGCAACAACAACGACTACGAGACTCCCTGCTCCCAACTTGCATTTCAAGCAGTACAGCGGCAACACAAGTACGCAGCGAACTTGTCCAGTGCCTGTAAAACTTTTGTTTCTGCCTGCTGAGAGTGTAATAGATTCTTCCATGACTTTTGTGCTGATCAACATTGATAAAACATATATGCGTACCAAAAATCAAAGCTGTATCTTTAAAATTATAGCTGTGGGAGTTTTTGTCGACTTGCGGGGGTGCGGGGGGGTGTAAACTTGATCTGCGTTTGGTATAAAGGAACCTATATACCAAGTTTGGTGTCTCTAGCTCTTATAGTCTCTGAGATCGACGCGTTTATACGGACAGACAGACGGACTTGGCTATATCGACTCGACTGTTGCGGCTGATCAAGAATATATATTGTTTATATAGTCGGAAATGCTTCCTACTGCCTGTTATATACATTTGCAGTACTTTATAACTCCCTTTTTCACATTTTTAAAGGCAACAGATAGTAAAAACGAAGATTCTAATTGCTCTGAAACCAAAGTATTCTAGTTAATGAGGGATCACTGCATTAACTTATGTCTACAAATATCTTATTTGCATAAAACTTAATGAAGCTATGTATGAATTGGCATTTGTTTCAATTGGATGCTGTGATATTCACTTGAACAATGTGGTGCAAATTGTTTATTATAGTTTTTATTCAATTCATAATAAGCATTCAATTCTAAAAGTTTTCTCTACAATGTTTATCAACTGGATAAGCTGGTGGGCTATAAAAGGCAATAACAAAGAAAAATTAAAAGCCCAAAAAAAAAAAAAAAAAAATAAAAAACCGCACTACAAAAAAAGCTTAAGTAAATGTCGAAATGGTTCGTTAATGTTTCTAATTAATTATATTGCATAAAGTAAAATAAGTAAAGCAGAAAAACCAAAATAAAAAATATAAACGGCAAATCAAGCCACAAAAAAAAAAGGAAAAAAACTGAAAAATCAAATAGTTATAGCACATATACATAGTAGATATATATGTATATACAAAATAAACGGAATTACCCGCAAAACAATTGACCTTCTGTGAGCTTAACCAACAAAACCGACAATCGTCCATTAGTCATAATCGACAATAGTCGAGAAAGAAGCCCAAAAAGAAACCAACAACAAAGCTATATAAAAGCTCATTGCACAACTGCAAACAATTAACAATAACAATAACAATAACAACAACAAAATCAGCAACAACGATAACAATAACATTAACAATAACTCAAAAACCAACGCCAACAAAAACCTTAAAGCCAAAAAGATAGTCAAATATTTCATAGTTAAACTAAATACTTAGTTTTCCAACAACATTTTCCAGCTGCAATTTGTTTATCAGTTTTGAAGAAAACGCAAAAATGTTGAAAATATTGTAGTTGGCAAGAAGAAGAGCGCGCAAAGCAGCACAAAAATTCAAGAAAGCGTGGCAGAGTTGAAAGCCATATTTATTATGGAATGTTAAGAAAAATTACGCGGTTAAACCAAAACAGACAACGTTGTATTGTATTTGGGCAGTTATACATACATAACATACATGCATACATACATATTATGTAAATACATACATTGCTTAATGTTTAAGCACACTGTGTTAATTATTATTAACTAATTGCCAATCTAAAGACTCGACGATTAAGAAGATTGCAGTAGATTTAATGTACTGTCAGAGTAACTGTCGAAAAGTTTCAATTTCCTCTGTTGCTGTTTTTTTTTTTCAAATTTAATGAATATAAATGAAGATCAGCAATATAATACCAGAAGAAACTAGAAATATTAGATACACTTGAAGAAATTCAACAAAAAATAAATGCTTCTAAGACGATTGCTCCAAACGAAGCTTAATAAAATGTTCAATTCAATTATTATAATAAGATAATAAAATAATATTATAATACACAAGATTCTTTAGAGTTCAGGTCTAGAACCTAACGTTTCGTTCCTCTTATAACATTTTAGGGGAAAACTAAAGAAAAACACCCCGCAAAAACTAAAAAAAGTCTAAAAAAACGAAAAAGTTTTTTTTTTATATAACTCACTTTTGAACATTGATGATGTACATATGATGTACATGCATATAAGACTTGTACATTCCAGTTCTAGTCACTGTAATTGTTCAGTAGTTCATATTCTGTTGAACGAAGGAATCGTTCATTTGAGTTCCATTATCGTTCAATCGATTCGAATCCAAATGTCGTTCAGAAAATTATTTGAGTCACATTATCGATCAACTCATTTGAGTCCCAAACTCGTTCAGAAGTCATTTGAGTTCGAAAATCGTTCAGTTCTCATTTGAGTTACAATATCGTTCACTGCTCATTTGAGTCCCAAAATCGTTCAGAAGTCACTTGATTCGATAATGAATGAATGAATAGTTCAACTGATTCAATTCATCTTCAATGCATATGGGAAATCTTGTAACGTTCGCGATGTAACGTTCGAGATAGTTGCAAATTATATTTTCAAAAAAATTATCCGAATTATTTCAAAATGATAAATAAATATTGAAAACTTGATTATTTCAAAAGTATTTCATTCATATTCGAAGACTTTTTCACATTTCCAGATACTGTCAAACGAGACTTCTATATTTTGTAACGTTCGCGATCGCTGGTTTTTCTTAAATATTCTGAAAACGTCGAAGCTATTGAATTTGACTTTTGCATTGAAAAATAGTGCATCTAAAAAGCAACTAAGCCGCAACAAACAAAATTTAAAAAATATGGTTTTGTTATTTTATTTTCAGTGTAAATGCGTACGAATGTAACGTTCGCAAACCTGGAAATGCCCCTATGTCATATGCGATTGGATTGTGGAGTCTCCTCTCAGTCGTGACGATCGCCCACAGAGCACTAACTGTGGGACATGGTAATTTTCTTATTGTTCAGTTCATTGTCTTTATCTATAATAATAATTATAATTATAATAAATAGGTAAACCTCTTGAAACACATTGACATGACAACTTTCATTTGATGTACAAATTATTTTCGACATATTTTCTATTTGTTAACATTATAAAAAGTAAAAGTATTTGAGATTTATTTCGCTTGCACACATTATAATTATGGCTTGTTCTAATTCACTTTGTTTAATAAATATTTTGAACTTGGAATTTATTCTTGTATTTAAAGTTATTATTTTTTTTTTAAATATTTTTTTATAGCCAAAAATTGGGCAAGCGACAAGTAAATGTTTTTATTTATTTTGTTGTTTTTTTTTTTGTTTTTTTTTTTGGTATGTGTTCATCCAAGCCTTTGTAGTTGTTGCATTGAGCAGGCGGAGTGGTGGGAAAGATGATTTTGATGGTGGGGAGGAGGAGGTGGAGGAGGAGAGTAAGAAAAAGCCGCAGCAGCCACATAAACACGAATATAAATTATATTCATGAACGAAAAAACGTACATAAGCAAAAGACAAGAAGATGACGCTCAAAAGCGAAACAAAGAAGAGGCGAAAAGACGCCCGCAGACGCCAAATTTGCGTGTGCGCAAAAGAGATGGCAAACCAACGAACGGCGACCCAAAAAAAAAAGCAACAAAACTGACAAAGAAGCAACAACAACACCAACAACAACAACAATAGCAGCAAGACTATATTTAACAAGAGACACAAAAAAAAAACACACACACACACAAAAAGAAGAAACATTGCAGCGGGTGGAGTTTTGTTTGTTTCTTGTTTTGTTTTCTGTTGCTTTTCCTTGCAATTTGCAATTTGCAATTTTGGACAAGCAACAATTTAAACAATTTGCCATCCACATAACTTCACTTGTCACTTTGCATAGATAAAACGCGCAGCACACAAATTATAATAACGGTGAAGACGAAACCGAACGAAGCAACAACAACAACAGTAACAACAGTAACAACAACAACAAAAAAAGACGCAACAACAACGGCGCATGCGCGACATGTTTACATTCACTCTCACTCCGTCCCACGTCTCTTCTCACCAAATTGCCAATATACAGCAGCTAGAGTGAGAGAGCACAAACGTCCGCAGCGGCCAAGAGTTCGTTGAGTACTGAAACACTCAGCTGTGCAGCTGGCACCTCAGCTGGGCTAGGGAGCAAAATACACCAAAATCTACCACAATGCTCCCCATGCCCCGCATTCGACAGCCCCCCCCACCCCATCTTTCCAATGCTTCATAACGAAACCGGTCGTTGGCGTTGCTGACTTTGTCTCGCTTACGCTCTCTATTACTTGCCTATTCCCTTGCTCTACCCCCTTGCTCTCTTTGACTTTACTTATGCTCCATTTCGTTTGTATTGCGGATCCGTCTCCAGGTCCGTCTCCAAATGAGTTCCGTCATTTTAGACATGACAACGTGTCGTATTAATCATTGTCATGTCAATAATATATCCCACAGGAACACAAAATAATATATGTACATATGTATGCCATATATCCAGATCGTTAACATTTCAAAGAGCGCCTTTCAAACATTGCGGATCTATGCAGAGCGGCAAGCATGTAAAGAGCGAGAGCTTCTTCAGCTGCCGCATGATCTTCAAGAGAGCGCCTAGGAGCCTGAAGAGATCTGCGTACGCTCTTCAAACTACGATAATTGAGCGGTCAAAGTCAATGAATGATTGAAGTCGCCATCAGCCATCAGCAGTATACTATGTAAATATGCTATAATATTTCAGTTTTAATCAGCTGTTGCTGATGAAGATTTATGATCAGTTTATAAATCTACAGCCTTTGGCTATTCAAATTTGCATACAAAGTTGAGTAATTTTACATAATTTTTGAAAATTTTGATGATACAGTTTTTCGGCTGTAAAAGAAATAGAAACAGTGGAAATAGCTAGATCATTATTAATACATTTTATAAAATATTAAGTAGAGAACACAACATGTTTCAGTAGCAAATATGAAAAACAAGGTACCTACATATGTATAAACTTACTATTTATAATCAATCACAGCCTTTAGCTTTAAAGATTGGCAAACAAATTTGAGCAATTTTTACCTTTTGAAACATTTTGATGATACAGTTCTTTAAGTTTTTGTATATTTAAGCAAAATTTGTATAAATCCTTGAATGGGGAAAGAATAAGTGGAATTAAAAAATATCTTAAGTAGAGCAAACAGCTGGGATCGAAAATCCTGTAGCAAGAACAATGTGAGTAAGATTGTCATAAAATATTTATTTTTATTGTCATTAATTTTTGGTAAAATCTTAATACATTGTCTGCCTATGGTACGAATATGTACCAACATGAAAACCAAGTTTTGTTGCTCTAGCTTTAAAAATGTGGAAAAAATTGCGTTATTAGGGACGGACAGAAACAAAAACAGACGGAAGGACATTTCACAAGCACAAACCTTGAAAAAACAAGTCTAAATGCATGTCATTTTGCGTAACCCGATAGAATTGTCGGAACTAGAGAGATGTTTCCGAACCAGTGGGATATTCGGAATAGAGTATTATTCAGAGTTCACACGATTTTTATAATCTTTTTTGCCACGCCCACCCTCGCCCCTGCAAATGAGCAAAATCTGTATCCCCCACACCCCTTTATATAGAATCACCAAATTTTGCAGATTGATTTCTATAAATCCCACGGGATTTGCGTCCCGATCTCAACTTTAGTACAGAACAAAACAAGTTTCAAAGATGAAAACAAAAGTACCTAATAGAATTAAAATATGCCAAAGTCAGTTTAAGTTTTATTTACATTAAATCAAGCATGTTTTCTTGACTTTATAAATATTGTCTTATGTGTAACAAGTTAATAAATGAACATATCGTGTATGTGTCATAAATGTTATACGAGTCTGCTCAATTGAATAGCCAATATGCAATATGCAGCAGCTGCATATCGTACATATCGTACATATCGTTCATATCGTTCATATCGTAGATACCCATCGACTTTAGTCAGTCAACTTGAAAATGAACGCTCGATTGGAAGGCCTTAACATAAAATAACTAATTTTTGAGTTCTAGTTGAATTTTGAAGTTGCAATGCAAACGCACTGAGATAAATCAAGAACACAGCAATTGCCAAGACTCGACTATTGGCAGAATATAAAAATTAATTAATTTAATTACTTATCTAACTATGTACATTACATTCGATAGCAAGTGCTAAACTTTAAGATATGTGTGTGTGCTTTTTTTGTTGTTATTTTTCTTAATGGCAATCGAACATGATATATTTTTTTGTTGACTGCAACTTGTTGCTATTCCCAGGCAATGCCCATATTTATGTTAGTACGAGTATATGTACATATGTACTTATATAAATTAATTCTTATTTTTGAAGTGCACTTGAGAGTCAAGAATGTCTTTCAATTTCAATGCGTGTGCATTAAATATAATTTGTGCATACAATTCTAGATATATGTTTTTTTTTGTTTAAGTTGCTACGTTCGAACATTAATAAATATTTATAGATGCGCTTGCTGCATGCTGCACTTGTTAGGCGCATCGAGAATATAAGATAAATAAGAATTTTAATTGATTTTAATGTGCACAGCTGCACAGCATGCATATGTATGTGTATATACTCGTACTATGTTAGTAGGAAGGAGCAGTTAGGGGGGGGGAGCTAAGAATCGATCGAGAAGGCAACACCAGCACACCACAAAAAGCTGTCGACATACTGATAGAAAAATTGACATAAAATATCGTCTTTACATTTTAGTAAATGTTGAAATAATGATTGAATTGTGAGGCATGAACTTTGGTCAACAGGTTGACAGCAAAAATAAAGTTGAAAAAAAAAAATAAATCGATGAACAAGTTTTTATAATAAGTAAATGAACTAAAAAACAAGAAGAAGAAGCTATATTCGGCATGCCGAAGATATACATATACTCTTGCAATAAAGTTTTTAAAGCGATTGTTCCTACGACAGCTATAAGATATTGTCATCTGATTTTGTTAAAAATTGAATATTAGCGAGTTTGTTTGACATATTAGCATAATCAATGAAGTTTTTCATACAAGAACTCATATTTCAACAGATTATTCCTTAGATATAGTTGTCCGATTTCGAAAATATGTTATCAGAATGACATAAACGTGCTAAAACTAAGCATGGCTGAGTTTGCTTAAGTTAGCTTGAGAAACAAAGAACTATTTCATACAACTGCTTTTCCATATGAAACATAGTTCGAATCGGCTTTTGATGCTGATCCGGAATATATATATATGCCTTATGGAGTGCGAGACTTCTTTTTCAATGCGTGACACATTTCGTGACAATATTAAAATACTCTCTATAAGAGCATCAAGAGCCTGTGGTAAACCTGATCTACTTTAAAGTCAGTATTACCTTGCAGTTTCCTTCTCTAAAAAGTCTATGTCTTCTTTTGAAGATTTAGTAGCTTTGCTACAAACTCCATGATATTCACCTAAGTACACCTATATCATACATATTTTACTTTTTATAAATAAATCAATAAGTTTTTTGTACCTGACTCTGTTGCTGTGTTGTGTTCCTCTATTTATATTCTGGACTCTATCCGCTAACATAAAAAAAAACTCAACCAATTATCTTTTGCAAGCCCAGCCACATTCCAAGCTTATCCACACGACATTGTGCTAATTATGGCAGACCAATCCTCAAGTCTGCGCAAATACTTCAACCAACTCTACAAACTACGCACAGAAATTTCAAGAATAAAATCATAACAAGAAAAGTTTTTTTATTTTGTTTATTGTGAAGTTTGTTATGTTGTGCAGAACGCTTGACACCAAAAGTGAATGGAATAATAAAAAAAAAATGTTAGACAAGATTTATCAGGCAATCGATAAAAACGATATAAGCCAGCGAGAAATACAAGTTGTACGGAATTATTTATTAATTAATTAAACTCGCCAAATGTATTAACAACTTTCACAAAAATTAAGTGCGTGGCCAACACAGCTGACAATAATGAACAAAAAAAAAAAATAAAACCAAAATTAAATAATTTTGCGCAGCTTATACAACAACAAGAGCAACAACATTTGAGAGACATGGTTATGCATAGCTGAGTAATCGATTTTTTATAGTTTGATTTTGCTACAATTTCAATTTCAATTTCAATTTGGATTTTGGTTTGTTTTTTCTTTTTTTATTTTGTACTCCAACTCCACTTACAAACAATTTCGTAGTTGTAAATGTATGCGTGTACCTATAATTTTTAATGGATTGCAAATCGAGAGCGAGACTTAGTTTACAGCTCGCATTTGACAACGACGAAGGTCACAATACCCAAGCAACAAAAGCAACAACAGCAACAAATGTTACCAGCCAATGTTCCTAACTACATGCCATGACTTGACGGCAACATACAACGCACAATTTTATTCAAAGAAATACAACAACAAAATGAGAACAGCTTTATTTAGGATGGCAAATGTTAAATACTCTTTTAGACTTTTGTTAGTATACCAATGTAACTTTTCAAATATTACTTAAATCTAGCTAACTTTACAATAGAAAATGTTTATTTTATATATTGAAGAAAAACTGAAGAAAATTAAAAATTGATCAAAAAGAGGAAAGAAATGCCGTGCTGATATATGTATATATATATATATATGATGATATTTACCCTTGCAGAAAAGATTTGCTTAAGAAAACTTATCGTTCCTATGGCAGCTACAAGATATAGTCATCCGATTTTAATAAAATTTTGTCTTGATGTTTGAACTGTCTTTAAACTTAGGTTTAGTGATTTGGGTTGAATTATCTTGAAAAACAAAAAAGTTATTCATACAACAACTAATTTTTCAACCGATTGTTCCTATGGCAGCTATATGTTACAGTGGTCCGATCTGGCCAATTCAACTATAAATACTACCTGCAATAAAAAAAAGGATCTGTGCCAAATTTCATCAAGATAGCTCTAGATCAAAGACATGACTCGGCTGTTGATGCTGATCAGGAATATATAAATTTTCTTTTCTGAGACTTCTCCTTCAAAGCGTTTCAGATTTCGTGACACAACTATAATAATCTCTGCAAGTATATGAAAAGGTAATTTCTATTTAGAGCTTTGAAAATGATTTTAAGTCTTATGGAATGGAAAACAAAAAAAGGGTTTCTTCCACAATATTCCAGATTTTCAAAAATTTGTAAATCACTTAGTAAATATTTTGTTAATAAAAATTAGTATGCACTTATTGTTGAATTTTTAAAAATCTTTAAAAATTATGATGATAAACAAAAAGTTGCAGACAATACTTTCCACATTTCCCAATCGCTTGATTCGTCTAGAACTAAGGCAAACTTCGAAATGAGCAAACAAATTATGATACTACAATGATCTCAGGTGTAAATCATAGTGTAACTCAGTGTATCACAAATATGTTATACCCAAACGCTGTGGCTGAACAAAAAGTTAAAAAATGATACAACTATATAAAAAATATTAATCAGACAGGTGACAATAACAAGAGCAACAGCAACAACAATTTAACCCACTTGTGTGTGTGTGTGTGTGTGTAGCGTGTGTCGGCACAAAATGGAACACGCGCCGTTGTTGAATGTGAAGCGAACGCGCATTGCGCATACGCACCGCATGACGGTCGTTGGAATGGCAGGCTTAAAAGTAAGCTTAGTACGTTTAACTAACTAGCAGTTGCCAACACAATCGGTAGCTATTAGCTTAGCTTGTTAGCAAACTGCAAGTGTGTCTCATAAATAAAATGAATTTAATGAATGCAGTTTTTGCAATTGCATTTGAATAATGTTTGATTTGTGCAGTGCCAAAAAAAACAAATACATAGAACTGTAAGAATATATATAAAAATGTACTTGCTAAGCTGTTGCCAAGTGTTCTTTCCATTTCCAGGTGTAGTAAACGCTTCTTCAAAGCTTTTATGTTCAATGATAGCTATTATGAGTTCCATTAACAAACTGAGCTCACCTAACTACAGCTAAAACCGCGCATTCCCTTTCACTCATTAAATCATTTACAACAACTCAAGCAACTGATTTACATACATACAATGTTGTCATATATATATATACAAATACCAAACTACATCTTTATGATATACATTTGTACTCCTTATATATAAAGCATATCTAACGAACTTTTACCATAAAAAGTGTAAAGCCGTCCACTCAAAACAACTTAATCAAGAGGGAGGCTGCGGCTTGCGGCAACACAAGCACACACACACACACACCGTTACACACACAAGCTGCGCATGCGTACGTGATTTAAGCTTTAATTAGCTGCACTTGGCCAACAAAAAGTCATTGCCTAATACAATAACTGAGGCAGAGGCAAACTTATTTGTGGCAGAGACATTGACTTTGGTAATGAAAATATCGCAAGTTGTACCGACCCTTCATGCAAGAATGCACCCAATTGAAGGATTTCAAATTTGTTGTGCTTTGTCTAAGTATATCAATATCAAATATATATCATGATTCATTCGATTCACATATTGTTTGATTGAAGCTTTGGCATTTTGTTGCCATTTCGTCGTTGCACAATTAATTAAATGCTCACTTTAATTGCAAGGTTATTGCAATAAGTTTGAAAATAATGGAATATTATAGAATATATATTATATATATATATATATATATTCAGTTGATTCGTGACATCTAATAATAAATGCTTTTAATGTGACCGAGAAAATCGAGAAATCTTTCATTCGTTAATTGTCTGTTATAAGCCATTTGTTTGAATATGTTTATAGAAAAGTAAAGCTACGTTATATGTTATAAGAATATTTTTTAAATTGATATTTAAAAACAATAAGGAAAGTGTGGAAGCATCCCGGATTCCATACATTTTTTAATCAATTCCTAACAATTAACGAATTACTGTTCTAATTTCCAAAGCAAAGATTTCAATTTTTCTTCTTCGAAACCAAGTTCCACACCAAGGTTTTTGATGCCATTTAACACTTATATGTGTGGTAAAGAAAAGATATGATGAAAAATATATTCAAATTGAGTTTAAGAATTTGTTATTTAAATTTCTTGTGGAATTTGTCAAATAATTTGCACTATTTTTATTCACTGTTCCCATTAAAAATGGGAAAAAGGGAGTTATAAAGTACTGCAAATGTGTGTAAGAGGCAGAAGGAGGCATTTCCGACTATATAAACTATATATATTCTTGATCAGCATCAACAGCGGAGACGAACTAGCCATGTGCGTCTGTCTGTCCGTCTGTCCGTATGAACACACAGATCTCGGAGACTATAAGAGCTAGAGACACGCAAATCAAGTTTATTTTCAATTTCGGATGCACCCCTCCGCAACCCTGCAAATCGCCAAAAAACGCCCACAGCCACAATTTTAGAGATAGAGCTTTGGTACACATATATGTTGCATCAATGTTGATCTGCTGTGAAAATTTCAACACGATCGGATTAATAGCAAACAAGTTACGGAAGAATCTATTACCCCCGTCTCAGCTGGCAGAAACAACAGTTTGACAGGCACTTTACGAGTTAAGTGCACTGCTTGCTTGTGTTGCCGCTGAACTGTTTGAAATGCAAGTTGGGAGCAGGGAGTCTCGTAGTTGGGCACACTCGACTAAAGCATTCTTACTTGTTATTGCTTCAAGTTCTAAAATCTTCGACTTTGAAAATACTAAGTCATTATACTCAAATAATAATCACAAATTAATGCGGTAAATTTGACCTGGAATGCAATATAGTGAATGCCTTAACTTTTTGTGTGTACAAAAATGTCAAATATGTTAAATACAAAAGCAACACCTAAAAGTATGCCTCAACTTTGAAAAACTTGCACAAAGTTCGTTGCCTAAGTCATTTGTTTGTGCACAGTTTGAGCAGCACGTAGCTCGTTTTGTTTGATTGATTGTGATTAAGGGACACAAGTCATCAGCTTTTCAACATACATATACTTGTAGAATTGGCGTTTCTATGGCAGCTTTATGTTATGTGATTAAATATAGTATCTGTTCCAAGTTGTATTGAAAGACTAGTGCCAAATAAGCAGGCAGATGAACGAATAGGTAGTTGAACATGTGTTGTTAGGCTAGGCTAATCCCGAACATATGTACCTTATGGCGTTGGGACAAGATTATAAAGTATATACATATAATATCTACAGGGAAACTACAATATGTATTTATGTAAAAACCCCATATTAAACCAATATTAAAGTCTGCACAACATATGAAGGTACCGGCTAACCTACGAAAAGGTACTAACCCAAAGAAAGGATGCTTACCTTTTTACAGGCAGGCAAACTCCAATGATCCTGTAAAGGACACAGGTAGAAAACTAATACTTCTAGGTCCTATCGCTATAAAAAAGCTGACTTTGCTATGATCCGTAGTTATTTGCAACTATTGCATCGCCGAGATGTGACGTGTTGCAGTTATCTACTTCGATTTTAAGTAAAAGTTCTCAAGTGTTGTCTGCCAAAAATTATAAAATTGTGATTAAATAAGTTACAAAATGTGTTGAAATTTGTCTGTTTGTCTGAATAAATCTTCAGCACTTGAAATTTGAAAGTGTGTTAGTTTAATTTTTGATTGTTTCCGTAACATTCTGTGTGAAAATATGTTTGTCTGTACGGTGTTTTATGCAGCACTTGAATTTTTATTTATGATTGAACGGTATATTTGCTTTATTAATACAGAAATGTATTTTATAAAGAATATAACAACTTCGGCTTGCCGAATATTTGACATTTGTCGAAATGAATTTCTTATTTTGATTATCTTGCTTAACATAATTCTTCCTGATGTTTGTTGACTTAAGATTTGAATTAATCGTTATTGGAATATATACGTGTGCTTGACTTGAGGATGCCTTGTTTCTTTCGATTTTATCTATACAGTGTCTGTGTTGTGATTTTTACGAATCCTAGGCCTTTTATATAGTATATATACTATATGCTTCGATTAGAAATTTCTGCTTTTTCAATTGCATTCTTATATCTTATATCTATACAGTTTTACATTAACATAAACTTTGTTTTTTTCTTGAAATTTAAATCTTGCTGCTTTGAGACGTTCATTAATGGTTGCTAGAGTAGCATTTGCTAAATCAGTACCTAAATACCATGAAAGAAGTTTTTCAAATGTTTTATTGATTCAACAATAGTGTTTTTTTTTTGACAATTTTCTTGATGTTTGTAGGAATAGTTTTAAAGTTGATTGCGCCTTTGTCGCAGTCCTTTAGAACATACCTTATTTTTCTGCCGAGCCCTAATTTAAAATGAAACGCGTCCAGATTTAAATTTGTTAAGACTGAGTTCTTTATTGGGTTGTTAATGCATTTTCCAATAAAAGAACAACAATTATTATTAAAATAACTGTTATTACTTTTAAATCTACTGAGGAAGTTTCTACATTATTAATTACATTTGCGGTTGAATCCGCTACTTTCGACTCGTGGTCTCTACTATAGTAGGTCCCATTCCATAAGTAACAGTTGGTTGGTTTCTTTGACGAGAAGACGTCAGTCTTCTCTGATGGTTATTTATTGAATGAATCTTAGAGTTAGAGGTGTCCACCGTGAAGCAGTGAGGCTTCACAGGCCATACTCTATTACGAGCAACGCAATTATCGCTCAGTATTACAAACGTATCTTAACATTTCATTTGTTTTTAAATTAAAATTATTATAAAATTAATTGTTTTTTAAATTAACAAATACATATATTCTTAAATGGAGTTGCGCGTTCTCTGCAGTCCCCGATGATGATTTAGCTTGAAGCGCCAAATGGGGCCGGTGCTGGTCCTTGCACAGGCTGATGGGGCGCCGGTGCTGGTCTTCTCACAGGCTGATGGGGCGCCGGTGCTGGACTTCTTGAAGCATGTATAGCTGCAATGCGGCGACTCTAATGGTCCAGGGCAGTCTGTTGGGCATTGTTTCTCGGGTTTAGTTTTTAGTTGTTTTTTCTGTGGCACTGATTGGGATACGTATGAGTTTATTACTTTTATATTTTTATTAAAAGTTTCAATTGTAGAGGTTGAGCTTTTATTGTGTTCTTGCTGAATCGACTCGATATTATCGATTTCAGCTTGGATCTTATTGCCTGTTTCCGTAAAAACATAAAGACGTCTTGTTTGTTTCATGTATTGATCGAGAGTGTTCTCTCGGTTTTATTCAAATATATATTTGGGCTTATTACATACAATATTCTAAGTGAGCTCTGCCGCTAAGAGCGTCGACAGAGAGAGAGAGAGTTGCAGTACATATGTGCCTATGTAGTTATGTATATACATACATATGTATGTACAGATGGTACCCCTGTATTATTATTAATAATGTGTGTATTAATTCTAAGTCATTACTGTTTGACTCTACTTTATTAATTACATTGGCTGTGGAGTCCACTGACTTAACGTCTACTAGACCCATTTTTGTGGACTTATAGTTTATATTTTCAAAATTTTTTATTGAATACAATATAATAGAAGAATCTAAGTTTTCAACAGATTTACTGATTCTGTTGTCATTCATTAATGCATTTAACTTGTGAACATTAAGAACAAATTTTTTTTTATTTTTATAAAAGGATTTTTAAAATTATGAATTTAATTTTTCATATTAAATTTTTTTCATTAAATTTTATATTTAACATATTTTTCTGCCCATTGGTTCGTATAGCTTTACGGGCTATACTCTAATCGGGCGAAATAGGTTCCGCTCAATTTTTTTTTACAAAATTCTTATAATTTAATAAATATGTTGTATATCTCGTCCACGTTGCTGTTTTCGTCGACGTTGCTGCATCAGCTGGTCGTCGCCGGTTGGCTACGCTGATGCTCCTTCGTGGGCGTAAAAGGCGGCCTGCCTTTCACGCTTGTTGATCTGTCCGCTGTTGTTTAATACATGTGTAATGGCAGAACGGGCTGTCCATGGGTCCAGGGCAGTCTGCGGGGCACTCAGCTTGCTTCTTCGGTATTTTCAGTCTTGTGTCCATGTGTTGCTGTTGTGTCCACTGCTGTTGCTGATGCTGACGGTGGCGGCAGTGGTGCCACGCCCTTTAGTTGCGCCAAATTAAAACTGTGCTGCGTGATTAGTTTGGGCTGATGTTGTTGTCCATATGTGTAAGAGTTGTACTTTCCTTTCACGCTTGTTGCTTGTTGTTGTTGTCATTCCAATTGTTGTAGTTGTTTGCTGTTGATGTTGTTGCCATGTAGTATCCGAAGATTGCAGTTGTTTAACTTTTGTTCTATGTCACGGTCATCTTTCATTTTGGTACCACAATTAGTCGGGGTGTGTGGCCAACCCTTCAGTAATACTTTTTAGTTATTTGTAATATATATATTTATTCGGGAGCAGCGAAGGTGCCGCTTCCAACGTTCAGTTGAATCTCTTCTTAAACATTTTACTTAGGTTCTAAGTAAGCCTAAGTCTCATTGCTGCGCTGCCCACAGTTGGACAGCAGAGAGAGACGGTTATGTATATTCTATATATATTACATATGTATGTATATTATATGTGTATTTATGCTCTCTTAAGCTGGAGCGCTAGGGCATATGCATACACTTGAGTTCGGTCAAGTGGTCGGCGAGTGTAAGCAGAATGCTGACACTTGCACATTCTGTGAGAGCGCCGATCGACTCATATTTCGGCCACGGGTTTAAGACCGGGACTCTGTTTATGTAAACACTGCAACAAAGTGTTACAGTGTGTTCACTTTAAGTACTCTTGGTACAGTAGATATTCAATATGTATGCATACTACAATGAGTTGTTACTCTTACTTTTAAGTTGCGCATATGACCACTTGTTATATTGTATGCTCTACAATACTGTGGGCATATATATCAGCTTCTACTTCTACTTTTATTTTCTATACATTTGCTATGCACTCGCCACATAACAGTTTCAAACTTTCTATGTAACAAAAAATCTTAAAATTCTATATTTAATACATTTTAAAGCTGCATCATAACAATATTTGTATAAGCAATGGTTATTAAGTTAGTTGGAAATTAATACCATTTTGTATATTTACATTCAACATCCTACATCACTTTTCCTTTACTAGTTTCCAAACTAACAATTTTCATATCTTTAACCTAACTCAAAAGAAAATAAAATGTTTTCTTTTTTAAATTTGACAGTAACTATAAATTACATAAATGTTTTGTTTTTGGATTATAAAAATCACACACCTTAATTGTCAATTAATAAATCAAAATTTCTGGTTAACCTCCATTACATTCATCGTTTGCATAAATTGGAATCATAAGATAACTCAGCAAATTTTAGTAGTCTTATAAGTAATATCATGGTAATAAAATATGCTCAGTTTATTAAACATACATTTATTTAACAGTCGTGTCTCATACTTATTCAAGCAGAAATTCATGAAAAGGCTTTCTATAAGTGATAATTGTTTAAATTAATTTTTTTGTAAATTTTGTTTAAGTAGAAAACTGTTTTTTCTATTTGTATCGATAACAATGATCGGATATTTACTATACATTATTTAAGCTTTAAAAACAAATGTATTTATTAATAAGCAAGCTTTTATTTATACACAAAAAATGTCATGCCTATTCATATCAAAGCCCTTTTCCACTTTTCGCGCGCCCTGCTGCTCTCCAAGTTAACCATGGTGTTCCTTTCTATGGATGATGGAAAATCACTCAAGCAAGAGACAATCTTCATATCACAGGGCCTTGCGCAGCTTCATCAACGCAATTTCCACCTTTACTACTGCTTGCACATTTGTCAAAGTTGAACTGAAAGCAGTTTTAGAAGCATTGAAAAGTCATGATTGCAGCTTATTCCGTACGATCACCAAAACAGTGGCTGGAGAACACATTTTCCGAATATTTAAGTGAAACGGAAGTACGGAAATATTTGACACTGCATCTGCTGTCAGCTAAACGGACCAGTTTGGTGTCATTGTCAACCTACAAACAACACGAATCATAATAATTCTGTCAAAAATCAAGCAATCAGTATAGCACACAGAAATCTGTTCGTATGCCTCTGTGATTCAGATGGAAGTGAATCAATTGATGATACCATGGTGGCCGACGAGACGATGATAATCCTCAACTTGCAAATACTGATGTCTCTCTATGGAATCCAGCTGTGCCACAATTTGAAGAAGAGCATGTCTGTGTCTGAGCCAAGTCAAAAGTCGCATGAAATCTGTAGAATCAGGCCAAAGACTGCAACATTTCTCAAAAGAGGAGCATCTAATTATGCATTGGACATACACATAAATACAAAGAGGGCTCTACAAGGGAACTGCCCGATTACCGTTCAATGCTCTACCATGAGGAGCACATTAGTCTGCTAACCTGTTTCTGGATTACTGTGTTTAACTTGAGAGCATAAGGGCTAACTTTGTTTAGACAAGCAATTCCTACTAGAAATACTTGTATACAATGTTCTTTTATTATAAAAACAAAGCAAATAATACTATGTACCAAGAGTCAAAGGCCAGATGTTAAATTGTATTAGGTTTAGTTACATAAAATAAGTTGCATTTGTTTAATAAAATCTTATAATATATGACATATCTTGACACTTTGTCTGCCTATTATTCACACTCAGAGCGCTGAGTGAGAAAAAAGAGAATGCAATGAGGCATGTTCTGATTTCAGTTTACAAATTAAATCCACATAACCTTTGTATCATTTCTATAGCCTTGCAGAGTATACTTCTCCAACCCTACAAAATGAATATATTCTTGATCAGCATCAACAGCTGAGTGATTCTAGCCATAGCTGTCTGTCTTTCTGTCTAGCAAACAATATGCATTATGTATTATTTATATTCAGGATTAACAGCTATTATCGGTTTGCCGAAAGAAATGCATTTTCAATTGCATCCATATATCTTATGGATATCTGGTCTTAGCGTATTATGTACTGATACACAAAATATAGACTTTGTGGGGTTGAAAATATCTTCTTCACAAATCCTGTGTCAGCAAAAATCAGCTCATAAGTATGCAACACTTTTCACACATACTTTTTTGTAGATATTTCTTAGAATTCTCAACTGGTTTTAACATTGGCTTTGTGAATACACTCCTGCCGGTTCATGAAAAGTTATCTTTGCGCAGCGGCGATATCGTAACCAATGAAGTTCTACTGAGGTGCGATTATTGCTAGTTGAAAACTTTAACCAATACCCAGCCATGAGGACGTGAAATACCGTCCACTAAGGCAATTTTTGGTAGCCCGAGAGGGCCAATAAATAATAAATATAACAAATAAGGTTTTGCTGAATCAGCAGTTCTTTAAGAATCGAATCTGTGACGTCGTAAAACACTCACAGAATTTCGAAAGAACACTTCCAAGCAGTTCTGGTGCGGGCTAGTGTTCCATACAGTAACACTAGTCTAATCACGGGCTAGGCGAAGCTGCAAGAGACACATGACACTAGGCCGTCCCAATGACATGCTATGAGAAAATAGCATTGAATTTTAGTAGGTTATTAGTGGTAATGTTGCAATGAACACATCTTTTAAGAAAAGATTTGCAATTAACATTGATATTTAACATCGAAAAATTGAATTCTGTGAACATAAACTATATATTCTTCTGTAGAGAATTAGGGTTACATATGAACTACTTGATAAAAAAGGAAGTAAGAACGTTGCAGTCGGGTTCTCCCGATTTTGGTCTAAATCAATCCCAAATTGACTTGAATCAAGGTTTAAATCAAGTGGTTTTAGTCTTGAAATGGGCTAAATGTAACAAATCCGGGTTTGATGAAAACGTACTTGAATCAAGTATTTTGTACTCGGTTTAAGTAAATCCGGGATGATCGTACTTCTGACACCAGAATACTTAGTTTTAAGTACGGATTACTTGATTTTTTTCTCCTGTGTATATATGTATATTGTATATATATATATATATACATGCATAAAGCGATTTGCTTCAAAAAATTCATTTTTAAAGATTAATATGAAATATGAATATGCATTCCAATTTTCCTGAAAATTATTCCTGTTGTGTAGAAAACTGTTGGTTAAGGAAGTTAAATTTTCGTGCGAATATGATTTTATACGGAGCGTAGCACCGCACGCCGGGAAATGCGAGTATGTATATATGTGGTGTTTATATGAAATAGTATTCGTAATAATAATTTATTATTATTATGTGTATAACAGTTTCATAGTTATGCAAAGTTATATTACTCACACGTAGTATAACTGTTTAAAGTACTCTTATACACAAAGTCTTAAGCTTTTAACGGAAACTATGTATAACAAATGCTTAGTATAACGCATGCACAGTAGTATAATAGTAAAGCTATATTTGTTATACTATGTATAACGAATGCGTGGCATAACTTATAATTGATAAATAGTAGTAAATAGTACATATGCACATATAACAGATTGCTTTAATAAGTAAAATAACTATTTTTGTTATACTTAAACACAAAATTGGCATAAAACAAAAAGTTACAAAGCTCACAAACTCTACAAAAGCTTTTCAACTTATGGCAAGTACTATAAATGCGATGTTATTGAAAATGTGTTTTTATAGATGGTTTATGTGAAATGTAATTCTATTTAAGATTTGCATAAATGGAATTAAAGATAACTAAACAATTATTTTTAATTATTAAAATATTTACAATTCTATCGAATTAGCAAAGCTCATTCTAAAATCACAAACAATAATTAAAACATGTCAGATAAATAGAATTTCTATACTTAGAGCTTACTTGTAGAGCTGGGAAAACAGCGGCATTCGCTGGGCAGAAATTTTGAAAAGTATATATATTGATAGTTTAGATTTTAATATCGAATTGCACAACACATGCAATGCAATTTTTAATTAGCAATCAAAATGTATGTTAAGCATACAGCAATTGGAACTTAACCATCATCAATTAGTTATTATTATTGATATTAAATTGAAATATTTATGTTGAAATGTATATGAATAACTCATGGGCTGACTAAACATTTAAACACAATGCTGAATTAAATTGAATCCTTTTGTGATGCGACAAAACCGATTCTGTTTGTGCTACATATCAACAAATTAAATAAAAGCTTGATAAATGACCAACTACAAATACTAACAACAAAAAGCAACAAACATTGTTTACACATAAAGACAAAGAACAGTCAACAGTTGAAAATGTGACTGACTTTTAAAAGCCGCTCAAATTTAATTTAAAAACTGGAACACACAAAACAAATAAACCGCAATCAATTGAGCGCAGACAAACAAGACTTGGATACAGCATCAACAGAAACAATGGCAGCAAAAAACAACAGTCTGCACAAAATACTACAAAATTACAAAAAATATATAAAAATATAAATAAAAAACAATCAAAGTACAAAAACGGCAACACAAAACAAGAATATACACAAAAACTAGTTTTGTAATAGTTAAGACGAACAAAACATATTCAAATGTAAACCTTTTTAAGCGAATGGGTAGCATTTGTGCAAAGATTTCTTTAAAATATCCGATTGATTCTACACCACGAGTACTTTAAACAATTTGTTTTTCGTGTTCCCTTTTCTCTTTGATTAATATTCGTTTACAACTTTTACCAATATTCATTTTAAATTGAGCAATAAAACCAATCAAAACATTACAGTTTACAGTTATGCTGTTGATTGAGTCAAATACTTTTCTCCCCATCACAAACAGTCTGCATTTTTGTACAACAATTTTATGCTGCGTTTCTTGCAGTTTTTTTTTTATAAGTAAAAAACTAAATTAAATTTTACGCCTCAGCGCACAATTTGCGGGCAAACAACAAGTAACAAAATATGCTTGTATGCTTTTTAAACACAATTTGAAAAATATAGTAATTTTTTTGAAAAAAAAAAATGAAAAAAGAGTATATTGGGTTGTCCGTCTTTCCGTCCGTCTGTCCGTATGAACGCAGGTTTTTTCCACAGTTTTGAAACTAAAGCAACCAAACTTGGTATACATGTTGGTATATACCATAGGCAGACAAAGTGTCAAGATCTCCCCCACCCCCACCCCTTCCCCTACAAACTGCAAAAACCTATATCTTCCACAGTTTTATAGCTAGAGTAATCAAATTTAGCACAAGGGCTACTTTTCACATCCTTGATTGATCTGACTAAAAAAAAATTGAACACGCCCACCCCCGCTCCCACAAATAAGCAATATTTGTATCTCCCACAACCCTTTAGCTAGAATCACCAAATTTTGCAGGTTGAATTTTATTACCCTATTAAATAGATTGGATAAGAATAATTATGCCACGCCCACTCTCGCCCTTGCAATCGAGCAATGTTTGGTTCTGCCAAACCTGTAGAACGGGCCTAACCAAACTTAAATTGATGGCAAAACTTGAAAGATTTGAGCAAAAATACAATCGGTGTACGGTTCCAGAACGGAGGGCAGGCAAATCTACAGAAAATTTAATGTGCATACGTGTTTTGGAGGAGTGTATGCGTGTGATTTTCAGTGTGTGTGTGTGTGTGTGTGTGTGTGTGTGTGTGTGCTTGTGTTAGTGTGTCAACTACAAAAACCGCAAGTGCACATACAACACACACACACATTCTCACTGAGGCAAATGGAAAATCAATGTTGTTAGTCGTATTTGAAGTACTCTTAGATGTCTAAAAGCTGAAATTTAGTGGACTTCTACTTGCTTAAAAACGTACTGATTAAGAAAAGTACAACTCTGCGCTTATGATGGATTGATAAAAGTGTACATATTACATATTATTCATATTGTATTTCAATAAAATTTATCAATTTTTAGCGTTTTCCCGCTAAGCTAGCGGCTTTTTCGAAAAGTGTTGGAACAAACATTGCTCGGCTTATGATATGGAACAAGTCAACAAAATTTCAGAAAGCTATCATAACGCTTTGGTACACAAAACTGACTTCTCATCTCATTTTGTTAAGGCTTCGGTACTAGCGTGGACTGCTATCCACAGCGATTAATAGAACATATAAGTTGTCGATTTTCATTCTCCAATTGCATTAGAATATTGTGTTACCCTTGGTTTGGGCATAAAAATGTCATATGCAACAATTTCTGAGCGTATTTTACAGACACTTTTTATGCTCCGCCATTTTGTGAGAGAATTTCAAGCAGTGAATATTATGTGTGTGTGTGTGTGTGTGTGTGTGTGAGTGCATGTTTTTGGTGTAGCGTAGAAGTTTATTTTGATATTCTTGTTATGTTGCAACTTGCACATAAATAAATCTTGTGCCTATTCAACTTGCCTTTAACTTTGCCCATGTAAACATGCTCATACTCAGGTATTATGAAAGCACAGTAACATGCAAATTAATAGCTTAATAGGGTTTATTTTGTCAATTTGCAAAATGAAGATAACAATAATTCAATATCATAAATTTAGTAGTTTTGAAAGGTTTTCATGCTTGTTTGTTATGTAATTTGCTTGTTGGCATGTTTAGATGTCTTTTGAAACGATACGAAACATTGTTTATACAGCTCAGAAGCAACAGACAAACTGACAAGCTATGATGAGCTGATAATGCAGAGTAATATCAAAAGAACAGTTGAAAATATTAAATAGCTTAAGATAATACTGTGTCATATTTTATGAATGCAAATTTCTAAATGTAACTGAAACTGAAATTGTAAAATTTTTTTTTTTACAATTCATCTGATTACACAGGCCAGCAGTGTTTTTGGTGCCCGAGGTTTGATAATGGATTTTGGTAGACGGTATATCAAATTTTGACATTTTTGAAACAAATCCAACAAGTACTAAGAAAGTTATAAGCATTTTAGTAAATCAATCTAAACAAAAAACACTTAAAACAGTGCATGTTGAACTATCTTTTTTTTAGGAATTCTTTTATTGTTTGATCAGATGGCTATAGCTGATAAGAAAACCGCGATTATTTTCTAAGCTCCACGTAGTTTTTGTAAAGTATGAATTAAGTTTTACTTGTTTGTATTCTTTCTACCGAAATCTACCATCAAACCTTGGGCACCAAACAAAAATGTCATTTTGTCGGCCAGTGTCTCTCTGAAAAACATGAAATTAAACCATAAACAAATTATGCTACTAATTCAATTGTCAATGCAACTGTTGACAAACGACAATGCAAAGCAATGCCAACAACAATATAGAAGTCAGAGTCCAATTAGGCCAAATAGCTTATATAGCTGCAAGCGGGGCAGACAAAGGCTAAAACCACAAATGACTTAAAAGCCCATTAAAATTAATGACGTGTTGCATGTAGAGTTAAAGCGGCAAGTGAAGAGGCAACATTTTGTTATACAATGTTAACATATATGTTTACTGTTACAGTGTCAATTAACTATGATATACGTTTGCAGTTAGTTAGAAGGTCAGCATGCATTGACCCATTTGTAAAGAGGAAGAAGGTTTTAATGCACTCATGTTACGCATACGACATGTAATCTGTACAGACATTTTTGGCAGCGACAAAAGCAAACAGTATGCAAAAGCATACAAAGTTACTTTATACTACAGTTCCACAATCCGAATCTGTGCGGCATTGAGGCGAAAGAGAGAGCGACAGTTAGAGTGACAGAGAGAGAGACAGTTGCTCCATTAACTCTAATAAACACTTACAAATGGCTCTGAAACTGTACATCCCTCACATTCCACCTGCTACTGAAAGTGAAATTGGCGTTTTTTTTGTTGTGCCACCATCAACGGAGGCACTCACACGAAGAGTCACAGTCCAACAAACAAATATACAAGTGACTGAGCACGGCACTCTGGAAACAAGGACTTCTTCCGCACCATTCACAGCACAACTGCTAATAGATGCACACATAGGACATATCACACAGGACATGGACACACACTGACATTGCAGGTGGTGAATTCCACTTTGTAATCACTTCCACAACGAAATGTAAAGCAAACTTTTAGCATCGTCACAAAATTTGATGTAGGTTCAACAAACAAAATACAAGAGATTTAGCAATCTATTCTGCTCTGAAAAGATTGATACGAGAGTAGAGTTCAGTATATCCCTACTTATAAACTACAAAAAGGATATGCTGCTCATGTGGATCTTACCCAAAGTTTGTGTCTCCCAAACCTGTAGAAATGGCCCAACCATATTTAAGCTGATGGCAAAACTTGAAAAATACAATTGCCACGCCCACTTTTGACTTCCCAAAGAGACTAAAAAAGAGTATATCGTAGTCGTGTGCATCCGACTGCAACGCTCTAATTTTTCAAAACAACCTCACCACAAAACAATATTAAGTATTATTCAATGAATATATGGATTGGTTTTTCAAAAAGAGCACTATTAATCTCAACCGATTATGATTATCCTGTATGCCCTGAATGTCCCTGCTTGCAACAATTGAAAATCAGGTCAGCTATACCAATGCAGCCCCTATAGGATGGTGGTTTTTCTCCCTATAGGGATGATTTTGCAGTGCATCAGCAAAAACTAATAAAACCAACAATGCTATGTAAACACAGAACCACTATGTTCTACATCCTGACAACCTCTGAGCCGTAACGCTCATATGTAATCGCAATGACAGCCTGACCAACTAAATAGGGTGGCTTTGAAGAGAGGGTGTCGAAAAGGGGCGTTTCTGGTCCAGGATTGGGGCGCTCGGAAAGCAATAAAATCCAAATAAATGAACTTTATTGAAGCAGATTAACCCAACCACTGACGCGTCGGCAAAGCCAACACCAGACGAGGACCAAACAACGTCACCATGCTTGTGTATGTGTGTGTGTGTGTCTGTGTCTGTGTGTGTGCTAGTGCATTCAATGTCCTTGTCAAGCAGGATACAACGTCATGCGCTGCATTCACATCCGCTGTTAGATCCGTCGCCTTTCCTTCTTATTTAACTGTCACGTGCTGTTCGTTTGTGATTGAAGTTTAGTTACACTGGGTTATCTAATTTTTACATCAATTATTTAATACATTTTTATTTACAGTGTGCTTTGTATGTTGCTGTGCGTGTGAAAAATGAGGTTAGTCGGTTGCATACAACTCTTCCCTGGTCGTCATTATGGCTGCAGCTCGGTTAGTTTAAATATAGCTTTCAACAACAGCTGTTTTTCAAATATTTATATCTTCAATTTGAATAATAACATTTCATAGCAATTGATTTTAATATATTTAAAAAATACTAAATTACTATATTTTAATCATGAATATTAAAAATTGAACATAGAATCTCAATTGTAAGTTTCTTTATGACAATGTTCCATTTTCAAAAGCTCTTAATATTTGCAAATTGGCGAAATGTAAGTGAAATTGAGTACCGGAAGACATTAATGAGCACAAGAAACAAATGAATACTAATATTTATGAGCCCGTTAAACAGAATAATAGCTTTCTACTCAGCTTTTTAAAGTGTTATTAGTTATTAATTAATGTGCATGTGCATGTATTAATTAAACATAAAACTGTGCATAAATATGCATTGCACATTCACATGCACACACACACACACACACGCACATGCAAGCATATCTGGCAACATAAATATGTGTGTATTGTACAATGTATACACTCTTGATGGATTAATTGATAGCATGCACGTGAAATTAAATTACCCAGTTGAACAGTTGCTGAATCTCGGTTCAATGAAGTAAGCCGAAATGACGCGTAATGTTTTCATTTGTATAAGGCTGTGTGTTGTATGTGCTCGACGTGCTTTAAAAAATCATCGTATAAAAATGTTGCCATTGTGGCTGTAATAGTATGCGTTAAGAACTGGCTACAGTGTAGCTTCATCAAAAAAAAAAATAAAAGGGCATGTTCCGAATTCCGCTTTCAAATGAATTCCGCCAGCCAGCCGCCAGCCAGCCACCAGCCAGCCACCAGCCAGCCACCAGCCAGCCACCAGCCAGCCACCAGCCAGCCACCAGCCAGCCACCAGCCAGCCACCAGCCAGCCACCAGCCAGCCACCAGCCAGCCACCAGCCAGCCACCAGCCAGCCACCAGCCAGCCACCAGCCAGCCACCAGCCAGCCACCAGCCAGCCACCAGCCAGCCACCAGCCAGCCACCAGCCAGCCACCAGCCAGCCACCAGCCAGCCACCAGCCAGCCACCAGCCAGCCACCAGCCAGCCACCAGCCAGCCACCAGCCAGCCACCAGCCAGCCACCAGCCAGCCACCAGCCAGCCACCAGCCAGCCACCAGCCAGCCACCAGCCAGCCACCAGCCAGCCACCAGCCAGCCACCAGCCAGCCACCAGCCAGCCACCAGCCAGCCACCAGCCAGCCACCAGCCAGCCACCAGCCAGCCACCAGCCAGCCACCAGCCAGCCACCAGCCAGCCACCAGCCAGCCACCAGCCAGCCACCAGCCAGCCACCAGCCAGCCACCAGCCAGCCACCAGCCAGCCACCAGCCAGCCACCAGCCAGCCACCAGCCAGCCACCAGCCAGCCACCAGCCAGCCACCAGCCAGCCACCAGCCAGCCACCAGCCAGCCACCAGCCAGCCACCAGCCAGCCACCAGCCAGCCACCAGCCAGCCACCAGCCAGCCACCAGCCAGCCACCAGCCAGCCACCAGCCAGCCACCAGCCAGCCACCAGCCAGCCACCAGCCAGCCACCAGCCAGCCACCAGCCAGCCACCAGCCAGCCACCAGCCAGCCACCAGCCAGCCACCAGCCAGCCACCAGCCAGCCACCAGCCAGCCACCAGCCAGCCACCAGCCAGCCACCAGCCAGCCACCAGCCAGCCACCAGCCAGCCACCAGCCAGCCACCAGCCAGCCACCAGCCAGCCACCAGCAGTACTTTATAACTCCCTTTTTCCCATTTTTAATGGGAACAGGGAGTAAAAATAATAATAGGCATGTTCCGAATTCCGCCTTCTTATGAATTCCGCAGGAAAAGGTATAGCATAACTGCAGCCACCAGCAGTACCACATTTGCAGTACTTTATAACTCCCTTTTTCCCATTTTTAATGGGAACAGGGAGTAAAAATAATAATAGGCATGTTCCGAATTCCGCCTTCTTATGAATTCCGCAGGAAAAGGTATAGCATACTTTTAGGAGGGCCTTAAATGTATAAGAACACTAAGGATTGTAATTGTATCATGCTCCAAAAAGTATGCTACAGAAATTGCTGTGGAACTGAATCGAAAGTGGAATTGCGAACAGTGCTTAATAACTTATTTGAAATCACATAACTTTTCTGCATTTTTGCAAATTTGAAAGCAGTTACAGCAACCAATAAAGCTATATTGGCACACAAAGCTGTTAAAAAGCTATACAGATAAATTTCGTCAATTGGGGATTTGATAAAGCTTTACACAAAACAGCAATAGAAACTTTTCCAAAAGCTATGCAAATGGTCAAAAGCTATCAAAAGCTCAGCATTAACTCGAACACTTGCCAAGCTTATTTAAGCTTTAAGCGCACATATTGAATTTATTTCTGCCCTTTGGAAACTAGCTTACACTTTTACTTTATACATAAGTACATAATATTAAATATCGATAAAGCACAGTAATTGAACTAGCTGGTAATTCTATTATTATTAAGCTGGTGTTTATAAATTATTAAAATAGAAAAAATATCGATAAAGATTAAATAGAACTGTTTTTATTTTTTTAATTAGCTTTGAAACTTGATTGCTGATGTCTGATTTTTATAGTCTTAAAAAAAATGTATCTTTAAGCTGCAAATTAGTAATAATAAATTGAATTATTTACTACATTTGATTCATGTATAGCCTATAATTTCAAGTAATATCTGGCTTAAATACAGACCAGTTTCGAATACCACTTCCTAATCTGTGCTGCAGCAAAGTATATAGCATTTTTTTTGGAACAGGATACAATAAAAATCATTAGCTTTTCTGCAATTTCATATAATTTTTGGAAAATAAAACTATGCTTTACTTATTGCTGTGAAATTCATTCGCAAGTAGAATCTGAAACTAGGAAATTTGTTTCAAAACAACAACTTTAAGAAATACAAAAATTATTCAAAGTTTCAAAAAGCATATATATTTAAGGCTTAACAACTGTTATAACTAACTTTAAACAGAATTTCAGCACTTATTCACACTTGCTAAAGAGGTTAAAGAATGTGACATTAAATTCCAATGTGCTGCAACGCAAAAAAGTAGTACTATATATATCGAAAAAGCCGTCATACATATTCTCGCCCGTTAAGGGAAAAATAAAAAAATAAGAACAAGAAAAACAACGACACAAAATAAAAGAAGAAAAAAAAAAAAAAAGGAACAACGATCAAGCGAAATGCAAAAAGTTGTCACTGCAGCTGCAAGCTCATACTACTTGTAATACATACATATAAAGTAGTATATATATATATATATATATATATATATATATACTGGTATTGGTAGAACCCAAAAAAGATGCACTTTAAGTTGAATTGAAATGAACGAGGGGTTCACACAAAATGCTACCCACTAGCAAAAGTGAAACTGACAATAGAAGAAAACTTTTTATAGAGTTATGGTTTTTCTTCATTTTTTTTTTTGCTGCTGTTGACATTTATGTGCGTCGTAATGGCGACAGAAAATTCAAGGTTGGCTTAGGGCAAAAGGGTTGCAGCTTTTTGAAACACAATACCTAATTAAGTTAAAGCACACTGAAAAGGTCAGTGACCACAGCGATTAAAATAATTTCGCAAGTGGATTCAAAATGTGCTTAGTGCCCAAACCAATAAGTGTCAGATCATCATGGGATTAAAATTTCTTTAAAGCAGCCACATCTTGCGTCTCACAGTTCACCATTGACGTCACGCCCATTATGCCCCATATTTAGATACTTGTTTTTAATTAGAGTTGACAGGTGCTGTCGTCTTTGAAGTAACCACATAGCTCATCCTGTTGGTTTCATCTTGCCAATGGCATTGTATTCCCATTTACAGTGTCATTTAGTTGTTTATTAAGATAGTTAAGTACTTTATATATATATATGTTACTTATTGACAATTTGATCAATAATGCATGCCTTCATCGATATCTATTTTAAATAATCAACCTAAATATAATCAAAGCTCTGCTTTGAGTGACAGTTCAATGAAAAAAGATTCTTTGCTTTATATTTGTCTTAAAGCGAATTGAAGTGTAAAGTGTGATTTAACTTTCAAATTTGTTTTATGAACAAGAACACATTATGCATAATGTTAGCTTATATCTGCGCACAAAGCCTGTTATTTCCAATTGCAATTGATTTATTGCAAAATTTCTGCACAAGATGAAAAATTGCAGAATGCCTACCTTAACATTTTACAGATTTTCTAAACGCTTTTATATTCAAAACAATTTCACAAAATTTTAAAAGAGCCAAAATACTATATAAAAGCCATGTCAATTCGTTGAATAAAGAGGCATTCCAAGAAATTACTTATACGGGGGTGTTACAGAAATATCTTCTAACCAAATTCCAACCGAATTGTCACAGAAATCTCTAGAGATTTTGATTTAAGCGTTGCCACCACGCAGAAATACCTTTGTTTTGAGACGTCTGCTTCAATGCTTAACACATTTCGTGATTAGATAAATTATAATACCCTTTTCAAGGGTATAAAATGTAAGAAAATACACTTTCACAAAAAAATTTATATACATATAAACAAGTAGATCATCTAGCGATTGATTCGACGGCAGCTATAAAATAAAATATAATAAGCAACTTCTGAGTTTGTTTGAGAAAAATATAACTAAAAATGTAAAGCAGTATGTCTAAAATTGATTCAAACATTTGTTCACAGCTCAACCGAACTAATTAGCCCTGTTCTGAATTCCATATCAAATCCACACAATTATGCAAAGCATACTTTCAGGCGAGATTACAAACTAAACACACGTAAAAGAAATGCAAACTTCTTAATTTGATCGACCGCTAAAAAGTAAGCTACAAAATTTACTGTGGAATCGATTCGAAAGTGGAATTCAGAACAGGGCGGAATATTGAAATGGTGGCTTCATATTGAAAGATAATATATTGATGTTAATTAAGGATAAGGATAAGTTTCTATCGTACACATTTGATACCATTATAACAACAAATATTACAATTAATTTTCAAATAATTAGCCAAGATATTGAAGTCATTATCGTCTGTCTGACAAATTAACATAATGAATAAATATTAGGCAACAAATTGTTAACATTATTTTTTAGCAGGAGCTCTTTAATTTGAGGTTGAACATTGAAATAAGTATGTTTAGCTTAATGCAGCTACTTGACTTGTCTCAATTGCCTTTCAATCATAATAAACTAAGACAGATAGCCTGCAGCTCTCCAGTGTCAATTCAAAAGAAGCTCATGATGAGGCTGCTTAAAAGTACATTTACATCCGGGTAGGAGCAATCCAGGAGCATAGCTGATGTGGGAACATCCTGTGGCTTCATAATGTCCATATTATTAACCCGAAATGTATGCATTATGTTTTTGTGTGTGTGTGTGTGTGTGAGTGTGTATTTTCATTACCACCACGCGTGCAATTATTAATATTTTATGCACTCTTTCCACTGAGACGCTGCTGAGTTGCGGACACGTTGTGTTTGGTGGTTAACAAGGTGCAAGGGGCAAGGACAAGCGGCAACATTGACTCGACATCAGAACACAATGGAGCATCATGCAGACGTAGGAAAGAGAGAGAATGTTTGCGATGGAGGAGCTGCTGCTGGTGGCAACCTGTTCCGGGCTTAGGCCACCAAACGAGGCACCTCAAAAGCTGTCAGGTTAGACCCAGAGGCAGAGGCAGTGGCAGGGAGTGGCTGGGGCAGAGGCAAACAGACGTTAAATACGGCAAATAAAACAAAAAGCGGGCGTGGAAATTGCGAGAGACGTGCAAGAAATTATTACAAGTAACATTTATTTTTATTAAAGCCCGTCCAGGATACAGACACAGACACAGACACGGACACGAAGACGGAGACTCTCTGGCACAGACATTGGTTAGGGTCCTGCCTGCCAGCACGTCACACAAACTGATCTCATAATCATTTTCTGTGCGTTTTGCCTTGGCTTGGCTACGGCTTCGGCTTCGGCTTCGACTTCGGCTTGCCAGCCTTACCAAAGCTCTAAACAAGCAGCATAATTTTTACAAAAGGCCCCGTTTTCCTGCTGCTCCTGCTTGGTCCTTGCTCTGCTGCAACTTTCAGTTCAGCAGAAATTGTTGCTGTTAAGTTTAAACGTGTGTCTGTGTGTAGATTAAATGTTTGTCGTACGCCTTGGGTAGCATATAGATGGAAAATGGGTAGGGAGGTGCTGTAGAATTATGAAAACAAACGTTAAAACGTAGCAGACAAGCAGAGGATGCCAGTTTATAACGGTTTATTAGCTAGCATAGCGGCATGTCTTTTCATGTACTGTTTTGGCCTTGCCTAATAAACGCACATCCTATCTTCTTCCTTATCCCACTTGCACGCTAACTCTCTCTCCCTCTCTCTAAAGCAAATGATTGAGCATAAAATTGGCTAAGAATAACAGGCTCCCAATAGCTATATCAATACGATAATATTATAAAGGACTAGTTTTCTGAGTAGCTTTTTAACTTTGCCTAATTTCATGATTTGACTTCAATATTTGTACTTTCAACCAAATTGCAAACGAATTGTCACAGAAATCTTTAGAGATTTTGACTTAGGCGTTGCCAACACGCAGAAATACCTTTGTTTTAAACTTATGCGCACTTGTTATTCTTTTCAATAAACAATTTGATTAATATAATTGTTTACTATATATTGAGTTTTTGAAATGAGGAACGAAACTTATCATTCATGTTTGTATGCATACCAAAGGCAGGCAGTTTGTTAAGATATAATATTTATAATGAGCGCATTCGACTGCCAATTTCTTAATAGTTTTATTAAAATTTACTTAACATTTTACGCATTAGGAATATAGCATATATTTAAAACATATAGTAAATGCAACATAATTAAATTTGTTAACAGTTGGCTTTTATTTTAAATATGCTTAAATTCTTGAAATGCCAAAACCAAGCAAATTTTATTCAAAAATGCACATCAAATTTACATTTGGGATGTTGTTCGAAGTCTGGTTCAATAATTGCATCAACACAACGGAATTTGAAAGCCACGTTGAGGCTATTATGCTGCTTGGTAAAAGCTTAAGTAATTAGAAGTCGATTAAAGGCCAAGCTGGCGGCTCCGCGGAAGGCAAACCAAAAAGGACGAGGCATTTGCAAAACTTGCCAACAAGTCGAAAACATTTCATGCGCATTCAAATGCAAAGGACCAAAACTAATGCCAGAGACGAGAAACACTGAATAGTGAACACTGAACACTGACTGCAACTGGCTGTCCGATGTCCCAACTTAAGTTCATGCAAAATGCAAACTGCACAATGTAAAAATCTAGGCAATTAACAAAAAAACAAGTAAGAAAAGCTTACTTCGGCGTGCAGACGATATATACCCTTACAGAAAAGTTTTGCATATGAAAACATTATTTTCGTTTTTTTTCAATGACATTTTTAAGATATAGTAGCCCGATTTTGATCAAATGCAGTCAACATTTGTGGAAGATGTTGAAAATGAATACCAGACAGTTTGCTTCAAATTTCTGTTTAAACAAAAAAAGTTTTTATATAAAAACCAGTTTTTCAACGCATTGTTCCTACGACTAGCTATAAGATATAGTCATCCTATTTTGATCAAATTTTATAAGCATGTCAAGAAAATACTTAAAATTCGAAAAACTGGGATTGGTAAAGACAACTTGAGAAACAAAAAAGATATATAGCTTTGCAGAAAATATTTTCATAAGAAAACTTATTTTCAACCGATCGTTTCTATGGCAGCTATAAGATAGAGTAGTTCGATTTTTAGGAAATTTTGCCAACATATATAAAACGTGCTTATATCTACATTAACTGAGTTTGGTTGAGCTATTTTGAAAAACAAGCAAGTTTTTTAAACAAAATCTATTTGCTGTTGAAGTTAATAATGCATACTTGTACTTAATGGGATTGGAAATGTGTTGTTCAATGCGTTACTCATTGTGTGACAAAGTGGTAATACCATAACCGAAAGGGTATAACAAGCTGCTGCAAAAAGTGTGGCGGTGTGGTGCGGTGCGGTGCGGTCGGCTAGGAAAATGCGAAAACCCCGTTGACAGCTGGCAGCAGGAAGGTGCACACAATGACCGCAAAGTTGCCGCGGGCGCTGCAACAATTAGCCAAACCCCTTTTACCCCCTTAACCTGAAATGAGGCAAGCCTGTTGGAGTGTTTGCACACATGTGACTGTGCATGTGTGTTTGTGTGTGTATGTGTTTGTTTAGGCAACGACAAATTGCACACAAATCGTGCCTAATTTTTAGCCAACATTTGTGCCGCACTTTCTTACTTCTTGTTGTTTAAGCTCTAACTATGCTTTAAGTTTTAAGAAATTTTGAATAATTTTACTTTACTTAATCAAATGTTATGCCAAAAATTGCTGTTGCAAGTTCTCTATCTCTTTTTTAGTGCTCTTGTGCTGTCCTTGGTGCACTCACTTCAACTTTAGTTCAGTTTTCATTATGATATCTGTTTAGAAAACAACTGTGATTGAATAAGATATGGCTAAGCTTCCATTAACAATTTATGGCTAATTTGGCTTTTAATAATTTTCAAGTATTTTAAGCTAATTGTTGATGCAATTTTAGTAATATTTTTTTGCAGAAATTAAATAAAATGTTAAACAAAAAAATTTGATAAATTTATAAAAATTGAAAATATTTAAATTATGGCTTGTTGCCTGTTAAATGTTAAAGTAGTGTAATATAATCAATAAAGTATATGATGTAAAATAAAAATAAATGATATGAAACCGCAGGGTAAATTTTTACAAAATTGAATCGTCCAATGCAAAAAAAAAGAAGAAGCTTTTATCAAAAGCGCAAGCCAATCAAATAAATAGACAAACAAACCTGAACACTAAATAAATTTAACTTTCTGGTACAAACAAACACAAAAACAATAATAAAAATAAAAGTAAAATAAAAATAAAAATACAAATAAGCAACAACTACAAAAGCAAAGAAACTAAATCGACAAAATAGCTAAAATGCCCAAAGGCGTTTGGCCAAAAACACACAGAAAAGGTCGAAGCATCGCAATTTTGTTGAATCATGGCAAATATCACAAAGAAAGCAATTCAAGGAGAGAAAAAGGTAGAAGTTGAAAGGCTTCAAGGTGTGAGTGACCTTTGAGCATTCCTTTTGGCAACTTTGTCAATTAAATTGATGAAAATGCTGCTTTCAAAATAAATATGTATATATGTATATATATATGTAAATCGGTTTGTTAACAGCAACAATTGGAAACTGCGACCAATTTTCATATTGACATTTCAATAAGTAGTGTTGAAAATTCAATTGCAACTTCATTACCGCAAATAAAAACCAGTCAGTCAGATCTGAATCCTGTCAAACCATTCAGCTGCCACAGTCTCTGCCTCCGCCTCTACCTCTGCCTCTGCCTCTGACACTGCCACTGAGACTCCCTCTGCTACTGACACTATCTCTGCCAGCTACTTGCAATAAATTGACAAATTTCATTCACTCGAAGAGAGCAGAGAACACAAACTTGCTCAACAAACCTGGCTCTGACGCTGACGCTGACTCTGACGCTGACGCTGACTCTGCCTCTGTCTGTGGCAGGTTGTGTCGGTAGCGTAGCATATTCCACAACATACAAATGCAAACTACAAATTGCATTCATGCCAGTGAAATTTTCATGCCCAAAACTCCATGCATACCAGCATAAAGATATGTGTATAGCATATTGCATGCATAAATATCTCAACATAGTATAGTCTAACTACCTGAAAGTGTTTTGGGATTAAATATGAATTTGCTGAGAATGCGTGACTAAAGAAACGTCAGTGCACCTAAATGTTAAGTTAAAACAAGTACGCAAGCTTGAGTCGTATCTGCTCGACTATGAGACACCCTGTAACCAACTCTTAAAATCACAACAACTACTTGGTTTTCAATTCTACAACATCCATGTCGTAAATGTAACTTTCATTAGATATCAAATGAGATAATCAGATATCAGATATCAAATGAGATAATCAGATATCAAAGGAGATATTCAAATGAGATAAGTAAATATTTAAAAGAAAATGGTCTTATAATGAAAAATATAAAAAAATAAGAGCAAAAAGCAATTTTTTGATATTCCATTTCCATTTACTCATGATGGTTATTGAACTGGATTGTAAATTGTTAGATTTCATCAATTTTTAACGATTTACATTGATAAGAGCATATATACTTATATATTTATTTCAGTCCTGGTTGACTTTTTGGTGGAAATGTCCATATATAGTATACTCCTTACACTTGCGCCCTTTTTTAACACCCTTTTGCATATTAATAATGTAAACAGGACTTTAAAATCTACTAAATGTTATGTTTAAAATTTAAAAAAAAGGTAAAATACAATATTTACTTGCAGGAACATTCTTAATTTTAAATATAATATAAACAATATACTAACTTATTATAATTATAGTTAAAATCCGAGTTTATTGCATTTTGATCAACTGTTATTGATACTGTTGAAGGTCGGCAGTGTGTTTTTTCTTATTTCTACTAGGTTCAGTACATATATTGTTAACAGAGGTCTATCATTTTAGATGATACGAGAGATATAATGCTCCTGGTTTCCTTAACTTGCTGATTATAACAGTCTTTCCTGGTCAGTATTGCTTTCATTAATCCATTAAGTTAGAATAAATAGAACAAATATTTTGGACAACCGTTTTAAGCAATGCAATTGAATTTGAATTTGAACTTACAAAATCAAGCTAAAATTGTCGTACACGTTTTGTTTTTTTTGTGGTTAGCATTAGCCATATGTATAAGTTAGTTCCTATCTCAATAGACATGAGATTAACGTGGTCAATAAACAACAGACAATTGGTTAGCGAAACCGCACAGAAACAGAAGTTGACGCCCTTTTAAGTGGCCAGAATGGTAGGGGCCAGCGGATAAAGGGGGGGGGGGGGGGAGAGGGGTATGGGTGGAGGAAACCTACCACGGCGTTCGCTCTTTGACCCGTTTAATTTATGCGGGCTAGCTAGAACCGAGTGGCTTAGAGGCGACACCAACAACAACAACAACAACAAAAACAACGTCGGCGACTCGATAATACATAATACCAAAGGCGATTACACTAATGGTGATTGGCTTTGTGCTTTACGAGTAGAACCTGCTCTATACTTAACGGTGGAAACTTTGCCTAACTGTTGATCATCAGCCAAGTTTGTCTCTGTCTCTACCCGTCTAACAGTCTTTCTGTCTTTCTGTCTGCTCGTCTGCTCGTCTGTCACCAAATTGTGTTGCCGCCTCCCGCTGCATCCGCACAAATCTTTTTGGCTACTTTGGAAGCAAACTACTTATAAAGTCGTGACAAAGTCATTGACTGTTTGCGGCTCGCTTGGCATTTGCATAGAAATGCAATTTTCGGCCAACTCACGAGTGGATGGGGGGGAGGGGGATACAAACAATTCCCCCGCCCCTCCCTGCTACAACAAGATTCAAGATTCAGAGCTGGGGCGGCAGTCGCCAAGTTTTCTTTCGTTGCTTACTGCACATAATTTTCGGCTTAGAAAGTTGTAGAACACACAAATTGGCCCCCCCCCCCAAAAGCAGTCCAAGCCCAAGAAAATCGATTTTGGCTTCCTAAGCCAAACGGGATGCGAAAACCATTTAACAGTTTATCCTCAACTGACAACGCCTGGGTATCGCTATTATCTCTCTCTGGCCAATAGTTGTAATAGCGACAACTTGTTTAATCATAAATTCTATAATATAAGCCATGACACAATTTGTAACCACTGCAATAACATCTTGTGCGGCTTTAAAAACTTTAACAAAAAATTTCTATAAACTTAAGCAGCTCACAGATCAGTAAAATGGCTATAAAGAAGCATTGTGTATGAAAAATGTATGTTTATAATAATTGGAAATGAAGTTCCCGAAAAGGCATCAAGTGATCAAACTTGGATATATAATGAATCATAGTATTATATGAAATATGTTCGATTGGAGAGGATTATATTTTAAAGCTCTGAGGTTTCTAAAAACATCTTCGTACTTCTGAAATCCCAACTCACTTTTAACACATTAAAATGTACATAATCGTGTCAAGCAGTGCACTGCTTGGTCTTCAATAAGTTAAATAACCTTTTCTAAAAGGAGACATTGTGTATGAAATATGTTTAATTGAAGAGGATAATACTTTAAAGCTTTGAAGTTCCTTAAAGCACGTTTATACTGATTTTAAAGTCATATAAATCGTATCAAGCAGTTCACTTCTTGCGCTTCAAGCAGTTCTGCCCAGAATTGAGTAAAAGAGTTTATTAAAAAACTACGAAATGCGGATAATATTGTAAAGTTCTGAAATCCCAACTCACTTTTAACACATTAAAATGTACACAATCGTGTCAAGCAGTGCACTGCTTGGGCTTCAATAAGTTAAATTACCATTTCTATAAGGAGACATGGTCTATGACATATATGTTTAATTGAAGAGGATAATACTTTAAAGCTTTGAAGTTCCTTAAAGCACGTTTATACTGATTTTAAAGTCATATAAATCGTATCTTGCGCTTCAAGCAGTTCTGAACAGAATTGGGTAAATAGTTTATTAAAAAACAACGAAATGAGGATAGTATCCCAAAGTTCTGAATTCCCAACTCACTTTGCACACAATCGCTTCAAGCAGTGCACTGCTTGCGCTTCAGGCAGTTTTTTTCGGTCTTTTATAAACAGTTTATTGAATAAAACCGATGCGCTTAACTTGGATTTGAAATCAGAGTCTTAAGTTATGCTCTTTTGTATTTTTCCAAGCAACTTTGACAAACTGCAGTCCACTCGGCCATCGCAGCAAATTGACACAAAATTCACAAAATAAAATATGAAATATTAAACGGAAATATATATATATATATATAAAAAAAAAGGAGAAAACCATTGAGTAAAGCACAAAACAAGCGTAACGATCTAAATAAAAACTTTCAACATAAAAATTTCAATGACAAAACTGCAGTTGGCAAAATTTGCGCGCCATTTCGGAAACACTTAAAAGTTTGTTTTTGGGTTTAGTGCAATTGTCGACAGGCAGACGCCGTAATAAAATTATTGAAATACTGAAAATGAAAATATGTGCGATATTAGAGCTATTCAAATAAAATATGTGCTATGGACTTAAGCTGGCATTAAGTGTTAGCAGTCAATAAATTGAAAAACAAAGCAATTTAGCTAAAATTTCTTTATAATGATGCGTTATTATTATAGTGATAGTACAAGCATTGTTATACATATTATGCTCTTATCAGTTTAACAAGCTTTATCTGTACCATTTTCTATACCATTATCTATAACATGACCGGAAAAATTCATTGGGGAAATGGGAAATGGGAATCGGTGCAACCTGACAATTGTTAAATGTACCTACTGCTATAAACGTCACAATTTGTTGTTATCTGGTTGTTATTTGTGCCATTGTTGTGGTCAGTTGCAGTACGAGTACATAAGTATGATACGGCTACTGACGGCATTGACAAAAGCATGGAGAGCTGAGAATCCTCCTGGTCATTTGTTATCACTGTGGGACCCTGGCTCCGGGTTTTTCAGTATAATCTCATTGCTCTCAATGTGACAGGAACAGCAAAAGGCAAAAGTAGAGTCTGTGCAAAACTGTCACAGTGTTACTGATTTTGGTGGTGGGTTGCAAGTTGGGCGGTTAAAACAGTTTCGACATTCATTCATTATTTCCACAACGTTTGGCAACCCCCCACCCAAACCAGACCCGCACCCGGACACAGATCGCAGCCCCGTTGCAAAAACCTGGTCACCAAACAGCAACACGAACCAAACAATTTGGGTTTTTAAATTTAGCAGGCATAAAACTTTACTCAATGGACGCGAGCTGCACTCGACATTTGACTTTTCAAATGGCCGGGCAGACAGACAGATGGACATACAGACAGACAGACAGACAGACGGGGCAAACGCGCAGGCAGTCAGGCTGCTTTTGTAAAGCAGCCTCAGGGCGTGAAAACTTGGTAGGCTCAGCCCCATGCCCATCGTTTGTCCCATCCCCCTTTCTCTTTCCATTTCCATTCTCATTCCCATTTAACCCCATCAAAAATTTCCACTTTGACACAATGAGGCCAGCAGCAAATAGAGATGGAAAAGAATCGGTTCTGGCAGCGAGTTTTTAACAATTGAATTTTTAATAGTTGCAAAAAGTGCAATATACTCGTACAACTACCTTTCATCTCATCCCCAAACGCTTTTCACAAGTATCGATTGTTTTTCCTACTTTTTCAGTCTTTTTCGCACTGCTTTCTATTGAAATTTATTTGCTTTTCGAAATAAAAGCTTTCTTTTAATAAAATATGCAAATATTATTGGCTGGCATACAAATTTTTGGGCAGCAAAATACATGCTACATAAAAATGGAGATGCGTATGGCAATTTAAAGTTGTAATTTGTTGTTATCAAACATGGCTTCGTACTTAAATATCATTTGTTCTGTTTGAAGAGCTTGAACTGCGTTAAATTTGCAAAAGGTAATCTTATGTTTAATTTATTATTAAATATTAACATGAGTCAATTTATTCTTAATATAAAAATAATCAAGAATCAATTGTTCAAAATACAGTTTTACGTCGAAAACGGTTTCAATCTCTGTCCTGCCAAAGCAAGAGTTTAGGTTATTTTCTCGAAAAAATTACAGCTTTCTTAAGAACATTAAGATTAAATACATGTATATAACTATGGCATCTCAAAGATAGTTTTTTTCTTATAAGAATGCTCTAGTCGAGTGTAATATACTTATATACAATACTTGTACTTCAAGCAGGTTTAGGGGGCTGTACCCAAAGTTTGTAACAAACCCGATCTGCGTACGGTATACAGGTACCTATATGCCAAGTTTGGTGTCTCTAGCTCTTAAAGTCTCCGAGACCGACGCGTTCCTGCGGACAGACGCACAGACAGACAGCTATATCGACTCGGCTGCTGACGCTGCACAAGAATATATATAGTTTATATATTCGGAAATGTCTCCTTCTGCCTGTTACATACATTTGCAGCTAACATAATTCTATTTCTATAATAACCGATTTCAATATCTTAACGAAATGTTGAGGCATGTTGTCTGATTGACTTCAACACAATTTTCTTAAGGCAATTCATACAATAACAGCCAAGTTGCTTTCTTTAAGTTGAACATATAAAATATTTATAAATCATTTTTCATTTTCAACTACATTGAATTTCAGGTAGTATGCCACATAACCTTACGCTTCAGTTCATGTCAATCCCCTTGAAACTCATGTACTTGCAACAACAACAAAAAAGGAACACACACACAGAAGCTTTGTTTTCCCATCTCCCACCACCCTACACCCACCGCCCCCTAAAATCCAGTCATACACACACCGCAGAGTCGACATAACTTAATGACGTCGTTTTGTTTTTCACTTTGGCTAGGAAAGCAATAAATTCACTTGGTTCATGCGCCGCCTGTTGTGCACTGCAACTCAATGCAATTTTTTTGTTGCTGCCCTTGTCTGCCCAGGAGTAATGCGAAAGCCAGGAATGCCATGCGGTTGGTGGTGAGCAGGGTATGGAGAGAGATGGAGAAGCAGTCCTGGTGTTAAGGACAGCCAGTTGAGTCGAAGTCGTCTGGGGGAAAGTGAAATTCCTGTGGCACAGAGGCACACACACACACACACACACACGCCTGCACAAATATTTCATATGGTTCACGGGTGGTTAGAAAGGGACACAGGACGCAGGACGAAGGACGAGCCTGGCCCTGACGATTGTCGTGCGTCTGATTTGCACGGAAGTCACTTGAATTATTGTTGTCATTTTTGCGAAAACGATTTGCGTTTGAATTAGAATTTGGTTTTGGATTTGGATTTGGATTTGAATTTGAATTTAGCGAAACGTTGCAGCTAAAAATCTTAAAGCTAAGCTTTAAAATAATGCTGCAAATCTGTTTTTCTATGTTTTATATACATTATACATTTAAAATAGTTGTAAGCTTTTTAAAATACTTTTTTATCTAAATCTTGTTTTAGTTCTTTAGTTATTGTTATGCTTGCCTTAAATGAAAGCAAAATGAAACAAAAACAAAGCCATAAAGAACAAAATATTACAAAAATTTGAAAATAAACATATTGAACGATATTTTTAACTTCCACACAAAGCAAAGTCGTTTCCAATGTCAAAAGCACGTAAATGAAGTAAGCCAAAGATATCCAAGGTAAAGCGGCTCACAGCCAACATAAGGACACAACGACACAACGACACAAGGACACATGGGACAGACGCCTTCAAACAAATCTGCCAAAATTATCCTGACAACTTTTTACATGTGTCTAAAGGAAGCAATCAATATGACTGTGGAGCGGGAAAACTCGACTTGATGCTTTGATTTATAAGCTTTATTGAAGGTCATCAGCGGATTTGTTTTCGTCACCTCATGTAAGTCATTAAAGTTGATTGCAGGCATATATCAAGAATGAATAGCTGACTTTGGTAAGACGAAGGCTCAATACACTATCTTTTTTTATACTTAACAATTTAGTATTTATATTTCGTCTGTTATACTATGATATGGTATGCTTAGAAAACAAATATCTCAAAATATCATTATACAAAAAAAACACACACAGTTTGAGGCAAGTGCAATTTTAGAAAATGTTAAGCCTTAACTTTTCTCAAGACACTATAAAACCATTGAACAGACAGTTAGCTAAACAAAACATATTGATTTTGGTAATATCTCGTTCAATTCGTACCAATTTGACTAACAAATTGATCAACTCTCTTTTCGAAAGTGCATACAAATGCCTTGAGTCTTATATATGCGCCCTTTGCAGAGGTGCCAACTTGACAACATTTTCGCAAACAAGTCAAATATTCTGGAATTTAGTCCAAAATAAAAAGTTGCACTTGAATTGTTTCCTTTGACTTTTCTTTTTGCTTGTTTAGTAACACTTGAACTGAACAACTGTTGTTCATAAAGAAAAAGAAAATGGTAACTTAAACGGCATATTATATTGAATAAATGCGTTCATACAATAAGGCAACAGAAATCACTTTGGTCTCTTCTCCATCATAATGAGCATCAACATCATTATCATGTTTGCTGTCAGTTACATTTACAAAATTATGAAAATTTTTCTTTTTAAAATGCCGTTGACACTTTTACTGAAATGCAAATATGCCTGTGGTGGCATCTGATATGCAGACAGACAGTCGGACAGACAGACAGAAGAACAGAGAGACAGTCATATGCACAGGTAAAAATGTTCACACCGTTTTAAGTGAAATGCGGATGCTGAATGTTGTTGAGCAGCAAAGAGTTAAAGGTTAAAGGGGTTAACAGTTAGTTCATCAGTTGTCTGACAAATGTAATGCATTTTTTTTTTGTCTTTGTTCGACCTTAAATTCTGTGCTTAGTTTTGAAATCTCAGTAAAGTTAAGCTAAAAGAAAATCTGCACAAGCTTTTATCTTTTTCTTTGTAAACTCACTCCAGACTTGTAGCAGAAGTTTTATAAATTCTTACTTTTTGTACATGAGCATTTACGTGCATTGTTATTCGATTTTTTTCTTAACTTATTAGAAAATTTGTTTTCCATCGCAATATAAAACAAGAAGGAAAAGTTATCTTCGGCCTGCCGTTGACATATACCCTTGCAGAAAGGATTTGCATAAGAAAACTTATTTTTCAACTGATTGTTGCTATTACAGCTAAAAGATATAGTGATCCGATTTTAATAAAATTTGGTCAACATGTGTAGAACGTACTTTAGTTTAGATATATTGAGTTTGGTTTAGATATTTTGAAAAACACAAAAGTTTTTCATTCAAAAACTCATTTTTCAGCCGATCGTTCCTATGGCAGCTATATGTAATAGTGGTCCGATCTGTCCAATTCAACTATAGGTACTACCTGCAATAAGAAGAAGCATCTGCGCCAAGTTTCATCAAGGTAGCTCTAGAACAAAGTCTTGAAAAATGCATACAAACAGACAGACAGACGGACGGACAGACGGACATGACTCAGCTGTTCATGCTGATCACGAATATAAAACTTTTTTTTTCTGAGACGTCTCCTTCAATGCGTTACACAGTTCGTGACAAAATTGTAATACCCTCTGCAAGGGTATAGCAAATGATTTAATGCAAAAAATCTAACAAGTTGCTCCAAAACTTCTGAATGCAATATATAATGTTCACTTAAATAATTTATATTTATTTAAATAATTTGCTTAGTTAAATAATAAAAGCAAAGTTTAAATATTTCATAAACTTTATACTGTCAACGCACTGAACGCACAAAATGTACAAAATTGCATTAAAAATTCATTACATCTAAAACAGCAAGTTACAAAAAGAAAGATATATATGATTACGGCGGCGCCTCAAATATGTTTGTACTATATTTTGTAATCTTCTATTGTGATGTTATATAAGTACTTAGCTTTGGTGCAATTAGCGATGCCTTGTACAATTGTGAAGTTGTGTTTTTGGATACTGGCCAAATGAACATGACTTTACATGACTTAAAGCGTAACTTTTTATGTACTAATGACAAGATGATGTTGCCTGTGGTTTCTATAAAGTTTAAGTGAACAAGTTGCGGTTAAAGATGAACACAAATGGATGCTACATTTAGCAATAAAGTTTGAGTGGTTTAAGAAGATAACAGTGATAATGATTTAAAAGGATCTTCTTTGTTTGAGAGCTATTCAAAATATGTATTATGATTTTGCCTAAGAAAAACTCAACTTTTAGAAATTGTTCAAAAATTATAATAAATTGCAGTAGCTCTTTAAGTTTATTAGACACTTAAGCTTTAAGCAATCAACTAGCAAATATCAAGGCATTCGGCCATAAATATTAGTATATGTTTTTTTGTCACATGTTCAACTAGCCGAAAACATGTCGACTGTCGCTGCCAGGTAATTGATAATTTCTTTTCTTATTAACATATTACCAGAGGCCAGGCCGGGCCAGGCCAGGCAAAGGCAACTAAGTAGCTTATTTCACGCCTAAAACCGAATACAAACGAGTATATTCCACGTTCTTTTTAGCAGTCAGAACACGTACGAGAAGTCCAAGCAAACGAGACAAAAAAAAAGAAAAGAAAAGCAACAAAAAAAACAAGCAAAAATAATCGACTGCTTGTTTCATTTTCTCGTCTCAACTCAACTCAGCGCATCTCTTTTCTTTTTTTTGTTCTTTTTATATTATTTTCTCTTTCTTTTTGTGTTGTTTTTTTTTTTTTTTTTGTAGGTACATGAAGGTCGCTGCTCCTGTCATTTTATGTGATGCAGTGTAAACAAGACTGTTTTGTGAATGAGGATAAAGTGGGTTGAGTTGGGTTGGCTTAGCTTGGCTTGCCGACAGACTCAGTCAGCATCAAGATGGCAGAGAACGAGCGAAAGGTTCGTTTTAGAACTATGGCCCAAGCAGCATTCAGAGCGCTTCGTCCTGGGCACATCATTATGGCTGAACAAAGGACTTGAAACTAAATTGCACTTTAAGCAGCCATTAAACATGGGGCATATGCGGCGTATGTGAAATGTCGCTTGCACTATGTGCTAATTACTTATTTATGTCGCTCAAAATACACACACACACACAGACACACACTCTCACACACACACACTTTTCCACAGGCAACAAAATGCACTGCATACTGTGCGGTAAACCAGCGGCAAATTTCTCAAGTGCAGCTCGCTCAGCTCTTGTCGGTCTGTCGGTCCGTCTGTCCGTCTGTCCGCCATTCGTTGCCAGCTGTCAGCTGCCAGTTGACAGTTTCACAGTTTAACAGTGTTTAAATTGTCTGCTGCTTCTTATTGAATTTTTACCTGCACTGACAACATCGATCTGCATCTTCTGCTCACGTTGTGGCATCCGTGTCCATCTCAAGGACAAACTCAATCAGTTCCCAATTGACCATATAATGTGAACCTTTTCAGCCATTTTGCTTCTGGCCATCCAATGCTTAAGGCTCAAGTTTTGCGGTAGTTACGTGAACATTTTGCCAGAGTGTCTCACAGCAACTAAGCGAATGGCTAAAACTGTGCATATTATGAAGAAAACTTGCGCAAACCTTTAAAAATAAAAAAAAAACAAAACTAAGCGAAGATAATTTGCCCGCAGAAGTTTGTTTTATTACAAAATTGAAAGGACAGCTGTTTTCGAGTGGCCAGTAAATGAATACTCAAGTAAATATTTTCAATGAATTGTTTTTTTATGATGTACCAAAGTATTGTTCATTTTATAACAAATATTACAAAATGTTTAAGTTGAATGATGTACCTTATATTATTGTTATTATCGTTGCACAGCCAAAACCATCACAGATAGCAAGCTCAATTTTCCACAGAAGATTTATCTAATGCCGAAAGTGAGCACTAAGATGAGATTTAGGACAGCTTTTCTTTGTATCATCAAATCAGACCCAAAATTAATTTTCACCAATTTCGGAAAACTCAACCGCCTGGGCTGGGGGTGAAGATCATATGAGGAAAGTGTATTTTGGTAAAAAGCTGCGAAATTTCAGTCCGCCTTTTTGCTGTGAACAATAAACAACAAATGGATAATCAGGTGCTATGTTATGGTAAATATAATAAAAATAAGATGTAAGAAATAAGGAATTTGGTCGGGCACTGCACTCAGCGTGTGCTTAAACCATTTGAGAATTTTTAGGGCCACTCTAATAAAAAAGTTGAGTTTTTGTATACCCTTGCAATTGATTTGAAAATGTTGACTTGAAAATTGCATCACAAGCTCAAATCGATGTCTCGAACCAAGTCCAAGCAAAGCGTTGAAATAGGTCGGAAAAATTGTATCAATGAAAATAAGATGAAAAATTAAGATTTAGATAGTTCCATAAGAGTTTTAGTCGGGCACTAGACTTAGTGTATGCTTGAACCATTTGAGAATTACAATTGACAATCTAATAAAAAACCTTAACTACTTGATTTTACATATATTAGTTTGACTTTAATGCAAACAATTTTGAGCATTGTAGACCATGTTCACTGTGGACGGCAGTTCACGCTAGGGACGACTAAAGAGAAAATCTTAGCAGCTAAATAAAAATTGTACTCGTAAGTCAATAACTTTATTGAATCCAGTTGCCAAGTCACACAACTAATATCCTGTTAGTTACTATATGTCGACTGATGCAAGTTGATGTTCTAAATACAGAGATGGCATTGCTTGCACTATTTTCAAGCAACTTTGAAGGGCTTAAGTTAAGCAGCTTGATTGCCGCAATGTATACGATTACCGCAATGAATGTTAATTAAAGCTGATTCAATGTCCCCAATACTTCAGTTTTAATAAGCGACAATATTTACTGAGGCGCACAGCCAAGTGATATAAACAAAAGCAAACGCTGAAAAGTATCCCAAAATGCATATGAGAATCAGACAAGGACATCAACGGCAGAACTGAAGCGCGTGCACATGTGATTGGGAGGAATGTGAGTGTGTGAGTGTGAGTGTGAGTGCGAGTGTGAGCTCTCGAATGAATAACTGCCAGTTGTCGGATACATGGTAGAGTGACTGACTCATCGAATGAAATGTGAAAAACAAACCGGCTGTATGGTTAAATGACTATATGTATGACTTAATGCCGCAACGGCTGCAAACTGAAATGAAGGCAACCTTTTGGCAAGCATTCAATCATACAATTAACATTGATGATAATTTGCTGGCCGTTCAGCTTCTTTGACCACTCCGCGTATACTTTATTTGGTATAAGGTAAAGTATATTAAAAGCATTTCGCGGCGGATCTACCCAAAAATACTTTTCGACAGGCTTGTGCAAATTATTGCTGCTGATTTCCCCACAGGCATTTCGCAGAGTAATTAATATGACTGTCACATATATGAATATAATTATACGTATAAATGCCAATTCCATCAATACATTAAACAGAGTGCCACAAACGGCACTCGGATAGTCTATCGAATGCATTTCATCTACTAATTAAAAAGCATCAACTGATTCGTGTGTTGTGGAGGGAATGTATTTCTAAATTGGATAATAATAGTAGAACAAGTTTATATATATTTGACGATTGGTTTATCCACAGAATATAGGGTATTATAATTTGCTAACGAAGTGTGTGAACGCATTGATGAAGATGTCTTAGAAAATAAAAATTGTATATTTGTGATCAGCATCAACAGCCGAGTCATGTCCGTCATGTCCATCTGGCGGTATGTCTGTCCGTTTATATGCGTTTTTCAGGACTTTAACATATGTATAGCTGCCGTACAAACGATCGGTTTAAAATAAGTTTTTGTAAAAAAATCTTTTGTGTTTTTCAAAATATCTCAACCAATCTCAATATATCCAAGTTTAAGCACTTTTCGCACATATTGACAAAATTTCATCAAAATCGGACCACTATATCTTATAGCTGTCATAGGAACAATCTCTTGAAAATGAAGTTTTCTTATGCAAAACTTTTCAACAAGGCACGCCGAAGATAATATTTCTTTCTTGTTGTTTTATATAGTAAGTACTTGCGCGTATTTATAATCTTTTTGAGAACGTACTTCAATAGAAAACAATCTGATCTTAAGTCTTTGAAAATATTGATCATAGTTCTGCGTTGAACAATGTTTTATTCAAATATAATTTAGGTATTGTTTTACTACACATGTTTCACATATGTGAACCAAACCTTCAAATTCATAAAAAAAAATAATTTAATTAAAATTAAATCACTTTCAGAAGTGACAATTATTTGATCATTAAATATGGTCGAAATGGCATCATTAAGGCTTTAAATATTATATCATATATTTTTTTTAAGACTCAATGCTGAGTTTATAAAGATATTACACAGTTTGGTTAATATTCTAGAATACATGACTGAAATAAAAGCATATTAAGACTAATTAGCTAATTTCTGATAATGAAATTTAAAAAAAGATGTTTACAAATTTACCTAAAACTTGTAAAACTTATAGAAATTTTCGAAAAGGTCAACTTTGCTATGCTATTCCTGCATTTTAATCAAAATATTTGACCATGTCACAGTGCATATGACACTAAACAGAGAGTTTGACAAATCTCTAGCAGTATTTTCTCAGTTTTTTCTCTTTTTTTTTATGGTTGCAACATTTATCTTTGTGTGTGCCGCGTTTTTGGTTTGTTAGCTGCAAACTCAATTAGTGTAATTAATTTGACTTCACGCGGGCCCTTGCACAGAGAACCCATTTATCAGGAAATGTAAAAAGGATGCAAACGGCACAAAAAAAAAAAAAAAAAAATGCAATCCTTTACAGTTTTTTTTTTTTTTGTCGAACAGTACTATTTTCGGTGTGGAACAAACTTCAAAAGCCACAAAAATGTTGGCACTCCTCCACTGATTGCATAGTCCTCTAGCATGATTTGTTGGCCGATTTTTATTTTTTCTCTTATTTTTGTTGTTGTTGTGTGTGTGTGTGTGTGTGTAGGTCGTTTTTGTGAGAGGGGATTGTCAGCTATGTGAATACTGCCTGTGATTTCAATCAAATGTGCTGCAAAAGTTGAAGCTGCTCGAATTCCCAGGCAATTTAATTCTGTCATTGCGCATACGCCATGTGTGCGGGCCATGTGCACGGGCCCAAGCCAAAGTATTTTAAGATGCTGATGCCATTTTGCAGCTCTTCAGTTGATTTACTTGCTCTTCAGGTGGCACTACTTTGAGCCACTGTCAACCAAGTACCAATAAGTGGATTAGCTTTTAAGTTGAATGGCTTATGGACGGGTTGCGGCAAAGTTCCACAGCCAAGGAGGTGGAGAAGGGAGGTGGGGCGGTAGAGAATTCAACATGCCGCATGCGGCAAATAAGCCAAAGCCGAACCTGAGCCCGCCAACGCCAACGACACGCATTAAGTGGCAACTTCTGGTTATCCAGGGTGGGGCATGTGGTTGAGTGGGGCATGTGGTTGGTGCTTCGCCGGATTCGTATTGCCACTCGTTAAGCCCCGTTAAGCGTCAAATGTGTCGCGGCTAATGTGTGTTTTATTGGATTTATTGTTTCAAGCCAACTTAATGGAGAAAGTCGAAAGCAATACGGACCGACCCGCATGTACTCAACAAAACTTTCTATACGAATATTATCATTGTCAAAGAGATTCAGTTTCGTTTAAAAGCACAAACAAATTCGGACTTTAGTTTTGTATTTTGCTTCAGAAAATTATACAAAAGAAAGGCAATCTGAACAATTGACCGTCTATTCATAATTTGCTTCCCAATTCTTCGCTTTTTCTATATAATGTTCGTCTGATGTGCTCAATAAATTATGCAAATTTTGTTGAAGTCAGCTTAATTTGTTGCTTTGCAGGTCGCAAATATACAAAATTGGCTGCTGAAGCTGACAGTTGAAAGAAGAAATTCAAGTGAAGTACGTATATGCAACCATTTGAGGCAATTAAAGTTGCAAATCTCAACATTTTTAATGAGGAAATTCAATTTGAAAGTTGAAAGTTGACATTTGCATAGTGTGCTAAGTTTTGATTTACCAGAAATTAAATTTAATTGTACTCAGTGTGCCTGGTATATATAATTGATGTACAAAAGGCTAATCAAATCGTAATCTCGTATTTCTTGTTTCAAATAAACTCAATATGTGACCAATTGTTTCATTGGCAGCAAGAAGATCCAATTAGACCATGCGATATACTCTTTTTAGCCCCTTTGCGGAGTCAGAAGTGGGCGTGGCAATTATATTTTTGCTCAAATTTTTCTAGTTTTGCCATCAATTTAAATCTTGACACTTTGTCTGCCTGTGGTATACACCAACATGTATAGCCAGTTTGATTGCTCTAGCCTGGAAAAAACCTGCGTTCATACAGACGGACAGACAGACGGACATTTCACAAACTCAATATTCTCATTTTTTTCAAAAAAATTAAAAAAAAATTGAAACAAGTGAGAAACATATCTACATATTGGAATATATGATAAATAATATTGGAATGTAGAGTGATTCTAATTGATGAACTATTTGAATATTAAATTTTAACTAAACTTTCATTCAAATAAATAAAGTCACATTTTCAAACTTTTAAGCAATGAAATCAAATTGCAATTCAATGTACTTTATATCTTGATTGAAATCAAATCATTATGACTTCAATATTTGGAATGTCAATGTCTATTACAGCTTGACCTAGAAATGTCATCTTTAGGCTCATAAGATATATGACTGCTAGAGAGATAAATGGTTAGATAATAGCATACAATTTTCTCATTTATATGCATTGCAGTTTTGTAGCTGAATGTGGCTCAAAGCAACACTTTATCAAATACCAAAAATGACAATATTAAACTTATCTTTGAAACTCAAGAGAATTTCTTTATTCTTATATGCACCACAAGTTTCAATACGGCAATCCTTCGACGAGCTCTGCTCCTTGTAACTTAGCTTTCATTATGCAGTCTCACAGTCTAATTGCACTAAAGAAGAAAATACAAATTGGCACAAACATAAATACTTAATGCAAAAAGGAAGACATCCATTCTGCGAAGCAGCCCGCTTGCCTGCGCTCCCCCTCTATATGGAATATGCTACTCGTTGAATGCTTGCCAAGCGACGCAAAAACCCAACAAAAAATTAAGCATCTTAAAAATTTCATAATTTGTCTTGTCATTAAGCAAACTGGGGCTGAGTTGGCAGCCCCAATTTTTGGGGAAAACGACTCCGTGGCAAACTGGCAACTGGCAACTGGCAGCTGAATGCAGCAGCAGCAGTGGCAGCAGCAGAGACAATTTCTGTCACTCGTAAATTTTCATGGCGGCAACGAGCCGCCGTCGCATCCTTATTCCTTGATATGTTGCCAAGTGGCAGTCATTGGCTTCTGATTCGGCTTCGGAGTTGGCCTTTGGATTTAGCTTAACAATTCGCAGATTTACTGCGAATAACCGAAACCAGAAACCGCGTCACACAATTTATGCATGTCGCAGATTTGAACTTTTTCTACAGTGTCTCTGTGGCGCCACAAGAATGACACCAATGACGCCATTTCTTCTTTTTTTTTTTTTCATGCAGCTCAAATCAACAGTACAACTTGAAATGCAGCGTAAGTGAATCGGGTCATGTCATCAATGATGTTTCTCATTTATTTATAGTGTATTAACAAATATTTTAAGCAATTTTTAAAAACAATTTTAAGTACAGATAAGTAAGACAAGCAGTTAAATTATATTTAGTTTTTTTAATCTTGTGAATAAGATGATCAAATTGTCAGCCATATCGAGGAGCTTTCAAGCCCAAACAAATGTATATACCCTTGCAGAAAAGTTAAATATATATAGTAGCCCGATTTTGATAAATCTTATGCATATGTCAAGAACTTGCCAAAACTGGATAAAACTGAATTTGGTTAAGCTATCTTAAAAAATTAAAAACGATTTTTATACATCTCCTTTAAAAACCGATTGTTTCTATAGCAGCTATCAGATATAGTGATCGGATTTTTATAAAATTTTGTAGGCATGTTAAGATAATGCTAAGATTTAGAATTTGGAAGTATGGTCGAGATAGCTTAAAGAAACCAAATTTTCGATCGATCGTTCCTATGACAGCTTTATATTACAGTGTTCCAATTTTGACATACACATGTATTGCTTGCAGCAAAATGCCGCATCTGTGCCAAGTTTCATCACGATTGCTCTTCTTCAATGCGTTACACATTTAGTGACAAAATTATAATATCCTCTGCAAGGGTATATAAAGTGAATCCTCCAATAATATATATTATAAAATAAGAAGTACAAAATAAGATCTTGATTTTTGTATACTTGATTGACTTGCAAATTGCATTACAAGCTCAAATCGATGTCTCGAACCAAGTCCAAGCAAAGCGTTGAAATAGGTCGGAAAAATTGTATCAATGAAAATAAGATGAAAAAATAAGATTTAGATAATTCCATAAGAGTTTTAGTCGGGCACTAGACTTAGTGTATGCTTGAACCATTTGAGAATTACAATTTACAATCTAATAAAAAACCTTAACTACTTGATTTTACATATATTAGATTGAATCTGATGCAAACAATTTTAAGCATTGTGGACGGCAGTTCACGCTAGGGACGAATATTATATACAGCAAGAATTAAAGATTTGCTATGAGTGTCCGTTCAGATCGAGCTATATATCAGTCAAAAGGTATTACTTTAACTAAGAAAAGTACATACTAAAACAGGAAATATGGGCTTGCAGGTGAAAAGTGCCAAATGTTATGAATTGGAGTTAATGGAGACGTTGGGGCTTTTTGGTATTTTTTTATATGCACAAATATTTTTATTTTGAATTCGCGTCGAATGACACCTCGCTCATCTCAATCTGACAATTCCTTCAAAAGTCATAAGCATTTAAAAATTAGAGTCGTCTTCCCAAATTGAGATTAAAAGGTCAGTTTGTCTGTTTGTTTGTTTGTTTGTTTTTTGTAACAACGAGTTGAGGTAGCTGTCTAATATTTTGTGAGCTTCTTCCCCATCGTAACCCAAAAAGTGGGTACTCCACCACTTTTCGGAAAAACCGCTTATTTAGCGGGAAAACGCCAAAAACCGCTCAAATTGGCACGTCTACAGTTTCCAAAACAAAGAAGCTACAGATACGTTTTACATTTCATTGAGACTAGTTCGCATATTAAGAGACGGACAGACAGACAGGCTGTCGATGCACATCAAGAATATATATATATACTTTAAAGAGTCGGAGACATCTCCTTAAATGCTTTTTGCATTCCGCGACAATATTATAATAGCCTCTGCCATAGTATATAAAAATCAAATTAAAATGTAAATAATTAAAAAATCATAGAAAATTAAGATTTATATAAATGAGTAAATTTTCCAATTAAAAAAAAAAACAACACAAATTGTTTTATAATTTGAAGTGGTAAGCACAGCTTATTGATTGACCCAACTGGGTACCCTGAGAGCATCCAAGCGTTGTGTTGATTTATGCGCCATGTTCTCTAATAATTTAGTAGCCAAGGCCACAGGGCGAAATGAGTGCTTTCATCATGTTTTAAATGCGCCAATGAACTGAGCTCAACATTTTCCGACTAGCGCTTAAATTATGCAAGTTAATTTGCAGCTGGCTGGGAAAATGATGACAAGAATTTCCCGCACACACAGTCCAGAATCCTGAGTTCAACAAGGCCGGACAGGAAAGGGAAGGACAGCACATTGCAGGGCTGTGTAGAACAGGATCGGACCCGTAGCCCGGCCCTTTGGCCAATGGCAGCCCAACAAGCATTATTTCCCGCAGACCGGAAGTGAAGTCGACATAAATTGCGGCTTGAACTGACGCCTGATGCCTGCACCCGCGCAAGCCCCGTCAGCCACGCTGGACGTAGCTGAACTTAGCTGCTTTGGCAGCTGAACCCTGCTTTATTTAATACAAGCAGCAGCCTTTTAGCAGGGCACACGAAGTGCGGAAGTTGCAGGCAACTTGGAGTTAGCCCTGTGGCTGGTGGAAAACCTCCTCTGCATTTTCCTGCACAAATTCAGATTGCTTGCTGTCGACAACTCAACTCGACTCGACTCAACTCAACTCAACCTCGTGTTTGTTTTTTTCAATGCGTCAATGCGCATTTGTAGGGAAGTTGGAGCCAACGTTGTCGTCATGGCCTCAATAGATTAACGCATTTATTTATGAGTAACAGTGAGTGTCAAGAGTATGTGGACGCATATTGGCAACTGTGAAGTTGGACTGGTATTGAGGAGGGTTATTGTTTAGACTGTGAAGTTAAGCATAAGATACTTTCTTTTATATATCTAAGCTTTAAGAAAATATGTATGCTTTTTTCTAAATTCTCACTCAAATATCACAGAGGCCCGTTCCGGTTTCCACTTTCGTTTAAGTATTGCGAAACTGATCTACCCTTTAATTTGTTCATTATTAGTTTTGCATTTTTCATTTAATTCAAGATTGAATAAAGTTTCCATTCACTTAAGTTTCAATTCATTAGCTTACTAATTATTACGAAATTTTTCGCATGAGGTGGAAACCGCAACAAATCTGCAAATCTTTTTCAGGAAAACACAACCTCACTCAACTAGTTACAAGTTAGAATTCATTTCCCTTAAAGCATTTGCCTCAGTGCCACTTCAAAACCTTTGTATTGTCCTGATTTGCCACATACTTGCCGCACTCACTGTGCGGCATTGCCACAAACCTGTAAACCCATATTTTCAGTACAAACACTTGAAAACGCAACCTGAGGAACATAAATACGTTTAGTTACTAGTTCCGACAAGCAAACAAAACTATACTGAAGTCAAAACCATAGCCATATCCACAGAACTCGATTGGCAGGTGAAAGCGCTTCAGGTGATCCTTGAGTGCTCTAGAAGTTGCTACCAGGACATAGCCATTGACAGTTCACACAATTTGATTTAAATTTCCAAGTAAACACTAAGCAATATTTTCAGTAAAACGTTTGATGTTTATAATTAGTTTCTATTATGAACTGAATACGTCTTGGTAAAAAATAAGAAAAAATTCGTATGCAGAATTTAGCTACTTCAATGATTTAAATTTGTGCTGTAGAGTCTGATATAAGTGTTTATTTTCGCACATGTTTTTGATAATGAATTGGCCAAACTCCAGGGGCTTGAGTTGTTTTCGCTTTCTCTGCTCAGCGAACACTGTTACCCCGCCACGCGCCGCCCCTTTAGAAACAAACAGACAGAAGTTGTTGTCATGTTTTTGTTATTTTTCTGTGGTCGTTTTCATTTCATTTACAGTTACTGTTGAAGTGGCAACAACAGAGACCGACACCAAAAGCATGCAGAACGAGGCCTGGCCTGCATGAGAACTGCTTGATTTCCCCAGGTGCCAAATGGGTAACCGTAACCAACCATCCCACAAAAACCACCACCCAACCCAGTCATCCCACTTATGCCACTCAACACCCACATGAGCCCGTATTTCGTATTTCATATTTTCATATTTTTGCCTGACCATTTGCCACTGTCTTCCGGGCCTGACAACTGCTAGAAATGTTGCCCGTAGTCAGACTCAGAGTCAGAGTCAGAGTTGGAGTTGGAGTCAGAGTTGGAGTTGGACTCGGTTATTGTGTTCATAAAATGCATGCGGCTGATTTGGATGGGTCTTGGGCTTATTTGTGGCAGCCTAGATGCAGATATAGGTACAACTACAAATACAAATACAAATACAAATACAGAGACAGAGACAGAGACCGACACACACAGATACACACAACTACCTGCATGTTTTTGCTTGTTTTTAATGCACTTTTCAGTGCGACTCTTGTTTTTCGACTGCAACCTGCAAAAATTCCTTATCCTTTTCACATTTATAGCAAACCAGATTTGTTTTATGAACATGAACACGTTATGCAAAATGTTAGCTTATATCTGCACACAAAGCCTGCCATTTCCAATTGCAATCGATTTATTTCGAAATTTCTGCACAAGATGAAAAATTGCAGAATGCCAACTTCAACATTTTACAGATTTTCTAAGCGCTTTTATATTCAAAACAATTGCTTTTTATACTATTTTTTTTATTCTTTTCCACAGCAACCACACTTGGTATACATGTTTATATATACCATAGGCAGACTGGGGGTCAACATCTCCACTAGCGAAAGATAACAAGTTAAATTTAGTAACAGAAATGGTAGTGAAAACAATTGGAATCTTGTAGATTCAAATTAGTTGACAATTTAAGTTCAAACTAAGAAATACATAGAATAGCACTTAAAAACAGAAATGGTATAGAAAAGTTAGGCAGGATAAGAAACGATCAGTTACATAGCACAGCTATCCCTAAACTTAGATTAAGCCTACCATATGCACATATACATAGAAGACATACACACAAAGAGATGTATAGGAATAAGCATCAATATTTGGGAATATATATATTAATCTTTACACTAATCCTTCAATCAGTTGCCATTCGCCTCCGAATTGCTGGCATTTGTGGCCAATTCCTGTACCTCAATCTCGCTGAGCAATTGCCACTGTCACTCTGGACGTGCAGGTGCAGCTCCTTAATGACACCAAGTTCAAAACCAAGCAGTCCTTGTATAGGTAGATAGGACTTCACCAATGCTGGAAGATTGTGCGTGTGTGCATAATTGGTGGGCATCTTGCTGCCAAATCGTTTGTCCCTTAGCTTTTGCATTTTGCCTTCGAGCGAAGAGCTGGTGCCAATGTGCTGGAATAGGATTTGGCGAAAGTGCTGCCAATATTTGGCCATCTACAGATTGCATTGTTTCTGATCCTTGTCCGTGCGACACACATTTGATTCAAAAATATACGTAAGCGGCCAGTTGATGGGCTCAGCATTGTAGAACATTTGAAAGTAGGTAATAAGATAAGGCAACTCAGCGCTCTTGAACATTTTGCTAATGATTCCCAGCTGACAAAAGTCTGAAAGAAGAAAGATCGAGTTTCGTTAGGGTGTTCTTGATAAGCGGTTGGTTGGTTGGTTAATATATCATCCTCCAGCTGCACATAAAAGGTGCCCTTGGCGTGTTCATATAAGATAAGATAGGAAAAATCGAGATTTTGCGAGGATCGTTGCAATGCGTAGTCTCTCAAAGTTGGGATAAAAGCTTGACGCTGGCGATATTATTTATATAAGTCCGCTCTTCAAATGCGGCTCAAAGCTTTTCTCAATCTGCAAATCTGTTTCGCCTATATATGTATACAATGCTCCTTCTCGTTCATGTTCTCAATGAGATTGTGCAGCGTGCTCAGCAGCTATGATTGCTTCTCACGGCGGACCGTCGGCACACCCAATCTGTGCGTCCTTTGTTTTGTAGATAGGCGGGACGCAAAGAGCCCGCATCGTCCAGTAGATGCGGCAGAAAGTGATAGGCACTTGATAGCCTTATATTCATGTCCTGATCCAGAGATGCCAGCTTCCGACACATGTGATGCACTGCGAAGCCGCTGACGTGCCTCCGGACTGAGTGCATCCAACAAACAATTGTCACATTGCTGCCATTGTTGAACTGCAGCTGCCCCAAGTACTGTGAGAGTAGAGAGACATCCAGTGACTGTTCGGTGGATAGTTCTAGACTCAATACCATTAATATCACAATGCAGGGCGCAAGGATTAGCACCTTTGCTATCAACATGCAATTACGTTGATAACGAACTGACGAACTGACTGTCGCCAGAATAATCCACAATTTGACGGCACGTAAATACATGTGGGTTGACCCATTGGGTGTTGGAAGGTCGAAACGTTTAACGAGACCTGTCAATTGTTGTTGGTTTTACCCTCAAGGCCGTGTATGTTGTCGTTGTTAACGTCTTTTGTAATGCAGTTGTCGCAGTTCTCCAAAATGTTTTGTAATTTTGTTATTGTCCAGTCGTCCGTTCGATCGTCGGTGGGTTCTGCGAGCGTTCACGTAATAATACAGTTAATCATGGTCTTCAGAAATAATAACGCACAATCAGTGCGCATTTTACGCAACTTAAGTTGAGCAACTTTAATGGCCAATTTAATTTATTAACTCGTATGAAGTACTCTTTTTTTCTATTTGTTTCAAAAGCATTAAACAGTTTTGAAGTTTTTAAAGATTGCATAGCACAAGTTTCTTACATTTTCATTGAAATCAATTGCTTCGTGACACATTTTGGCATCGATTTGAAACTAATTTCAGAAATTTGTGCGGCATATGTTATATGTTTAACTGGACCCCGTCTGCATTGCGGTCACTTGGTTCTCCGTCTGACACTTTTGCAGGCGCCACCTTTTCATTTTTTAATTAAATTGCTTGCCTCGCAGAGAGAAAAGGACATACGAAAATTTTGGAGCTTCATTGGACTTTGTGGTAAATTTACTATGTAATTTCCGGCAGTGCCAAGAGACTGCAAAAGGGAGGGGCACACGGACATATTTGCGCAGGGCAACACACTTGAATTTTAATAGAAAATATGAAAAACCCCTTAAAAATGTAGCTCATTAAGTCATAACTCATGACTGCTGCTGCTGCTGCTGCTGCTGCTTTGCCAATGCAGGTTGCAACGCTTTTGGCCAGCGCATTTTGGACCCAGACGCAGACCTTAAAAGAAAAAAAACAAAATAATAAACCCCACACAAAAATGGAAACTCAACTTAAATATTAGATGTATACATGGCATAAAATCTGGCAAGCGCCATAGGAAAATGCTCTCAACAAGTTACAAATCTCATGACTACGTGCCCCAAAAAGTCCAAAAACCTCATTGTTATGTTTGTCGCGTAGATCTGATCAATGACCTACGTGATGCTGCCTCAGTTAGCGGCTTCTCTGGTTTTGGCTATTGAGCTGTGCCATTAGCTTTCAATTGGTAGCTGTCTCAGTGTTCTTTTGGCGGAAATTGTGGCAAATTGATTGAACTAAATGGCAAATATTGGGCACCAAATTGTGTGTGACAATGAGCATGGCCTTCTCCTTGAATCTGCCTCTCGTCTCGTCTCGTCTCGTCTCGTGTCGTTTCCCTGTCCCTGCCCCTGCCCCCTGCTTGTGTCCGTGTCCATGTCCCTGTCATCGTCCCTGCTCTTGTGGCATTGCGACGCTAACAACGTTGGCTGCCTGCCTGACTGCGAAAACTGGCTGGGAACGCACTTGCAACTAGACATGTTCTATATGTCAGTCTCAAGTGCCGCAGCCAGACGACAACATGCGATGACGGCACTCGAGCTCGTCTTTACCTTTGTTATGGTTGTTGTTCCTGCTGCTGCCTGCTGCTGCTGCTGCTGCCTGCTGCGGGGTCTCGCTTAAAGCCAACATATCCAGAAATTTCAGCACAGCTTCAATATGCAAACAAAAAAACATCAAATTCAGCAACAGCTTAGTTTGAACTGACGAACGTTGCATGCTCTTGAATACATTCTTATTAGATTTCTACTTGTTATACGTGATGGTATTGTGTTCTGGTATAAAATTATGATTATTGTTATAGTGGGAGCCTTATCTAGATCTATTGCATCTGCTTCTAAGTCAAATGCACACGCAGGACTTTGCTTTAGGATACGGTTTCTTATATCATGTGTTCTTAGAATGCTATTTTTTTCCCTGGCAAGTGCTCCACATTCTGCCAGAATATTAGTTGAAGTCTCCTCCTCAAACGACATGTCCTTCTTTTTACTATACCTAGTTTGTTGAGGTGTCCCTTTAAACTACAGTGTCCTGTCTAGATTCCAGTGAATCTTCTAATTGCGCTTCTTCCACTTGGCCTTAAGCTTCTTAATCTTATGTGAGACTTTAGGTTAGACCTTATGTCAGACTGAATGAATTACATTTTGCGTCGGAATGGAATGGCTTTTAATTGTAAATCAAATCAATATATGTTTATAGATCAGGGCCTTATTTGTTGCGATTAAATAATACTTAGCTAAGCTAAGTGTAAAGAAACCTTTAACTTTTAATATATAATTCAGTTTTTTCTTTCAACTGATTGTTATTCATTTAGTATATACAAGAGTGTCCTAAAAACACCAGAATGTACCTCAGTTGCAGACCAAAATGATGATATAGTAAACTTATTCGACTAGCTACTACACTCAGAAAAGAAAACAAAGATTCTGTATTCAAATCAAGAACGAAATTCTAAAGTTAAGGACATTCTTTTTTTTAAAGCACGAAACTATGTTGTATTTAATCAAATTCTTTTTATTCTCATTTTAATTTAAGAATATATAAGGACGTATAATACTTAGAATTTGAAGAATAAAACGTTATGAATTCAACCCTGATCATTTTAGAACAAGTACGCCCATTGTTTTCCAGATTATACTTACTATAATTATATTTTGGTTACACATTTCTTCAGAATATTCAAGTACCCCATGAAAGGATATACAAAATAGGCACTGAGGAAAACTGCAGGCGACAGCTATTGCCTGGCAACGTCAGTCTCAGTCAAAAACCAGGCGCATAAATATGTATAACCAAATGAAGCCCAACTGGAACTGAAGTCCTTGTCGATAAGAGGGGGGTGGGGGGGGGTACAGGAAAGGGGGGTTTGGTTTTGGGGCCAGGGCAGGATTGGAAACGTGATAAGTCAAAAGTACAGGGAACGAAGATTGATTTGAGTTGTGGACAGCTTTTTCCACTTTTGAATGCATTTTCCCTTGGCCAATTAATCAAAGTGCAAAATAAACTCGTATTCTGCTATTGATTAATTGACTCTAGTGCCGAATGCAATTAGTGGTTAATAAATTAGCAAAAAAGAAAAGTTAAGCAATGCTAAAACTCAATTGCGATATCACAAAGATGCCCTATAATGAGATGTTCTCTTCCAATAAGTTCAAGTATGGTTTTGATTTTACAAAAGCAAACTTTATTAATAGTGCGAATTACAAAACATGAATAGTAAGTAGCGTACTAATTAAATATTGCATGCTTGAATTCATTTTAAATAGCTTTGAGCGTACATTAAATTAAGTCAAGTATTTCTTTTTTATAACTACAGTTCCTTGCAAACATTGCAGTAGAGTTTGAAGTGAATGAAAGGCACTTTGAAATGTTTTATCTGTTTTTAGATTAACGCATCAAATTTGTTGCTCCGCAACAATCTGCGAAGAAGAGTATTCCAAGTTCTTTGAAACATAATTTTCTGGTTAATGATTGATTTATTGACTATTTTTCTGAATTCATCAAAAGTCAAAAGAAATAAAAAGAAATTCCTTAAAACAACAAAGTCTTAATCGAAATCAAAAGATCTTGACACTTGTCAACATTTCTACCAAGTTTGGTTGCTCTAGCTTCAAAACTGTGTAAAAAAGCTGCGTTCATACAGACAGACGGACAGACGGTCGGACGGACATTTTACAAACCCAATATAAAAAGGAAACAAAAACGAAAACTTTCAAACATGTTCTCGATTCTTAATAGACGACAAAGAGATAGACCTATAGTTATCAAAACTCGTGTTCGAACTCGGTTTCGAAAAAGAGAAAAAGAAGTTATTTCGAACGGAAATCCGAGCAGTAAATCGTAAATCGTTCAGGATTCATTCACTTATACTTTTCAAAAACTAACGAGCTTTGACAAAGACCTTAAATATATATAATAAAACTCTGGAGACCATATCTTTTAGCTGTCATAGGAATAGTCGGTCCAAAATGAAGTTTTTCTTTGAACAACTTTTCTGCAAGGGCATATATGTTCGGCAAGCAAAAGACAGCATTTCTCTATGGTTTTTTTTTCTTTTTGGTTATCATTGACCTCTTTGAAAAATAGCTGTTTTGAATATATCTAAAACACACACCACCAGACGTTAAGCGGCATCAGAGTTAATTAATTAAAAAGCACTTAAGAGCGCGAAGTAACGTGAAGTTCAGACAAGTCAATCAATTGCACAGTATATCAATGGGTCAACTGTCCAGGCTGGACTCTGAGCGTTCTAGCTTGATCCTTGCCATAACTCAGTTGTGCTCACCTTCTCTTTCTCACCTGGCCTAGTTTTGGAGGTGCCTAGAGGGGCCGGCTGGTAGAGCTCCTTGGCTGGGCTGACGTCAAAACTCTTTTTGTTTAACAATCGCTTTTTGGCTTGTCAAGTGTTTCCCTTTTGATTTTGGAGCGGGTTGGGTTTTTTGTGCACAGTTTTCACTTTTGCTTCAAGTGGATTTATTGTTTTGGACTGGCAAGTACAAATACATCGTATACATCGTCTTTCATTGGCAGTTCACAGACTTTTTGCAGAGCCTGTCATGTACAATATTCGCCGCCAGTTAACAATAGTCGTCAATGTAGCCAGAGTCCTCAAACAAGGACGTGGGCGACGAATGAAACGGCAAGGACCACACACACACACACACACACACACACACACACACACACTTCATCACTTCAGCTTCGATGGGGGTCGGCATATTTGCTATTGTTACCGTTAATGTTGCCCTGACATGAGCTTATACTACACAAGAATACCAATACATAGTCAGAAAACTCAAAGCTGTACCAGTTTTGTTTGGTTTTTCAGTTCAATTTTAACAGCCAGAGCCCACATCTCCATATTTCATATCCTATTGATACAACTCTTCTACCATGCCAAAGTACAATGTGGGACAGTTGTCCTTTGTCTTTATGTTGGACGCCTGTTGGTTTCCTTTTCCATCTATTTACTCGATTCTTGGCTTAACAACTTTTGCATGTGGATGCTGCGAAAGGCGTTTGTTTGAAGATTCAACAACACACTTGTAAAGCATTATATAAAGCTTTAAACTTGGCATATTGTCAACTATTCCATGTTCTTGAAGAGACTCAATTGTCGCTATTATTTGGAGCTCTATTATCAAAGAAAGATTGGAATGAAAGGGAGCAAGAGTTGGAGAGAGTGAGACTGTTGAGCTTATAAATTTAAAAATCATTGAAAATTTTGCATAACAAATATTTGAAATATTTGTAATTTAGCAATTATGACCGATTTGTAAACTAATTGCCTAATTATTCAAATTGGGAGCAAAAGTGAAACTGAAACTTCTTCTTCTAATTGGATGACAGAACGGAAAGTTGTGGCATGTACAACATAGAACAAATGCATAACAAGAATACGAAATACGTGTCGGCAAAATCGCGTGACGCTTGCGGAAAAGTGAGAAAAATGATAGGGGAAGCTACCACATGGGTTTATAGCGCTTTGAGTACTAGCCAAATGACCCAGACGATGCTCAACATGCGATGAAGTGCTGCAAGTAACCGGTAAAACACTTTGGTCACTCATTTGCCACACAGTCACACGTTATGGCCCCAAAACTCAACCCCTCGCCCCTCGCATCATCAACTGTTTAAGTGCTCCATAAAAGAAGGTGCAAGAAAATGTTGCGACAACATCGTTCAACAACTTCTACATGCGTTTTGTGCGTCGTTGTGAACCTTGTCCGACTTCTATTATATAATTAAGCATCTTTTTTTTTTTTAGTGGTTTATAATGAGCATTTGATCACGGGCCGAGCAGGCGCCACATTATCAATGTGTATTATCACCGCCTTTTATGACTGGCCAACTGGTCGAATGGATTCTGAAGTGGTTCTCTTTTTGTTGAGTGTTACTTTTATGGTTGGCAGCTACAAAATACTTTGTGTTCCATATAGAAAGTAAGAACATGGACTGAGGTGTCTGTTTGGTTGGCTTGAATTTAAAACTTTAAACTTGTTGAATGAAACTTAAGCAACACTTTGCTTATGGTCTTTTTCTTTACAGGAGAGCAGCACTTGGCTTGGTTTTTTAAGCAGTAAATATTATGAAAGCAATGTTCTGATTTATAAGTATTGGTTATTTAGAACTCGTGGAAAACCTTCTGATTTGTATATGTATGGTCGACCATAACTTTTAAAAACATTGCCAGGCTTTCAATCCATTCCATGAAAAACATATCCACAACATCTAACTTAGATGGTCTTAATCGTTAACTTTGTATTGTATTCTTACCTAGGAAAATGTCTGGCATATGCTCTTTTTATCCTTTATCAAACTGTGCGACTTTTGTCTCACTTGATCATAATATGTTCAATATGAAATTTTCTGAAAAATTGACGATTATAATATAATATGAAATATGTTGGACGTCAGGTAATGCTCGATTGGAAATATGGTACTTTACGCAAAAGAGCAGATATAGTCCCAGTGAATTTATCTGCAAGACAAAGGCTCGAATGAAACTTCAATGAGAGCCAAGGCGTAGCTGCAATCATAAAACAGCAATCTTATGAAGTAGCCAGCTCAGTTTCCAGACCTTAATCCAATAGAGCATCTTTGAAGATGCTTGGCCAAAAATATTATGTAGAAATTTGGCAAGTAGCAAACAATAGCTGAGAGAATATTCCACTCTCCAGGTGACTTTCTCTAAGAGCTTCTATTAAATACAGATATTTTGATATACGGTGAAATTATGCTGAAGCTACTTTATGCTAAATATAAGATTCAAAGTGAACCGTCCTTTATTTTAGAATATAACATAAATAAAGTTAAGACCATCAAAAAACTTACTTCATCAATTTTATTCGACAATTTGTAATTTCACGCATGTTGTTCTTAATATTTTAAACATTCATAAATATTCATAAAATATACATTTATTGTTATTGCAAGGCTTATTAATATTCGTCACTTTTTACTCAACAACCTTTATTGTTTTTTAAATAAACAAATTCAAACTTTTTACACTATTTTAAAACAAAATGTTGACAAAATGCTTAAGTAAATAAAACATGAAACGCCATATGTTAATATTATTATATTTATATTATGATTCTCAACGATAATGTGTGTGACCATTAAAAACTTTAACCACTTGAAACCAACCATATAACAATTTCCATAAAGCGAATGCTTTTAAAAAAACACCAAAAACAGCAACAACAAAATAAAAAACTCTAAAACAAAATGAAGCAAAAATATTCACGCCACTTTGATAAACATTTTCGAGGCAATAAATATATACATAGTTGCATTTTACAACTTTATTATGGACCACACGAACAACAGCAGAACAACAAGCAGTCGAACACAACCAAAAAAATAATAATAATGAACAACAACAACAACAAAAACAACACAAAAAAGAAGAAATATTAAAATAAAATTCCCAAAAAAAATATAAAAAAATAAAAAGGTGGGCAACGTGGCGTATGCGCAATGTTTAACTTTTTATGACTTTACCTTAGCGTGTTTTTTGGCTGCACTTTTTGGATGCTGGCAGAGTTGTTGTTGTTGTTGTTGTTGTTCTCGTTCTAGTTGTTGTTATTGTGTTGTATTGTGTTGTGTTGTGTTGTTTCACTACTTTCAGTGAAAGTTGTTACAACCTTTACGAGCGAATTTCAGTGTGGCGCAATTTTATTGTTATTGCCATTATCATTCTTATTTTAATGACTAAGCCAAACCTGCTGCTTCATGGACGCCAACTGCTAGCCCAATTAAAATAGGCAATTAAAAATTTGCAGTCACGTGTTAATAATGTCGCGACTTGGACACACCTCACAAGCCAAAAGCAAAGTTTTGCCCTTTTACCTTTCTACCTTCTACCTCAGCTCCACACTCCACTTCTGACACTCTAATTGTCTTTGCTTGCTTCCCTTTGTATTGGCCTTTGCTTTCGTTTTATTTACCTGTGTTCTTTCTTTCTTGCTCTTGTTCTTGTTCCTGTAGATGCCATTTTAACAATTGAATTAACTGTCCACCCTCAAGTCGAATGCTCTACCTAATTCTTATGGCCAGCCGGAGTAATTAAACTTGATAGTTTTATTGCCCGTGGGTGTGTTACGAATTGTTTTCAATTGTTGTTTAGGGCGTGGCAGCTGGTCATTTAAATCTATAAGTTATTTATATAATTCATTTTGACAGTTGCCATTAAAAAACAACAAGAATTCTTGACACTATTTTCGAACTAAACCTTTGACACTGAATTCTAATTCGTTTTCTTCTTTTCATTTTGCACATTCATCGCTCAGTTTGTGTTGACTTTGTCTTTACTTTTATGCACATACATACATGCGTATCAGGTAACATTAATTGCACATTGCACATGCTTACATATACAAGGACATGTGCATAAAACAAAAAAAAAAAATGTAGAACTTCAAGACGTTGCAGGACAAACTCAACTTGTCTACCAGGTGCTTGAACAAATGCCGATACATGTGGGCCAAAGCCAAAAGTTGAGTTCTTGTAAACAGCAAGAAAAAAAAAAAGAAAGTAGGCGGTTGCTGTGGGTGTAGATGGGAATGGGAATATATATGTATATATATATATAAGTATACAGTGTTGCGTATACAAAAGTAAAAGTACTTTTCAAGTGTTCCACACTTCCTTGCAATGCGACAAAGTGTAAAAAGACAACAACAACACTAACAAACCAACAACTATGAGCATTTGCTGGCAAAAAACAAAAACTTGCAAGTCAGAAACAAAGTGAGCCACAGACCCAATAAAAACAAGTATGGAACACTCTTTTGTCAGCAATGCACGACTCAAACATATCCCCTTCCCAGTTCTCTGGAATATTTCAAAGTCATTCTCGCATGTATGTGAATATGTAAAGATACATTGTACAGTGTTCTTGTGTTGTTTTAAGCATTTTATGCCAATTTTAAACAATTTTTAAGTAAATAACTTTTTTTTAAATTGTACTTAAATACTTAACAATCGATTTACTAAAAACTCAAAACTCTTAACGTTTTCAACAAAACAGTTCTTGAATCCCATCCCATATGGCTAGATTATCTTAGCTATTTATATTTGATCAAGAAGTTCCTTAAATATAAATATGCTACCGTTTATCTATGTTTCAGGGGTATAGCATTTTATATGCACTTTTCTAGCAGATAAGAAATAACAGCTGAAGACGAACATTTCTCATTCGGGCACTAGTCCCAAACTCAGCTTCCTTCAATAGCATAGCATAGACTATACACACTTATTCATACATGCATACTTACACATGTGTGTGTGTGTGTGTGTGTGTGTGTGTGTGTGTGTGTGTGTGTGTATAAACAGCAGACTTCAAGTGAGCACACAAATGCAAAAATTAAAATGCCAGTTCTGTACATAATATGTACCACATATGCCGCATATAACGATACATATCGAAGTACTTGCATAAGTATACAGCTAAACAGTTTTAAGGCAAACTTGAATTTCCAAAATAAATGGAAATTATTGCTGAATTTCAAATGCATTTTGTTTGTATTTTATTGTAGATTTAATAAAAACACAGCATACACATACCAACATCTGTATTTAAGATCTCAAATTGCACTCTCTGTAAACAGTTAAATTTCTAGAAATCTAAAACACATTTTCTTTGTGATAAATCTGCTCGATTCAGTCAGACTTCTTGGACGTATTTCATTTAGTTTCAACTTCATTTTAGTTATTTCGGTTTTTTCAACTTTTCATAGATTTGCTTGTGGCATGCTTCACTGTATGTGTTTGAGCTTAAAAGTACAAGTATGTAGTATATGAATTTGTGGCAAGGACATAACTCGGTCGTCAACATTCGCAATGGTATGCAAGTTTTCTTCTTGGCAGCCACTTGCAGTTGACAAATGTCATCCTTATACAGATACGCACAAACACATACACATACACATACACACTCACACAATTACTTATAAGCAAGCAGCACTTGCAGCGTGATCCTTGAGTTTCATATAAATCTTTGAATAGTGCGCCTTTGCCGCTTGAAACCAATAAAATATCTAAAGTCATACGACACGCACGCAAATATATATACACTAGCACATACACATACAGATGCTTTTGTCTGCTCTAACACACACACACACACACACACACACATATATATAGCTGAAGATGGGATAACTTAAAGCCATTTTATAGTTGAATAGCCGTGATTCATCTCTATAACCATATCGCAACGATCTGATTGGATACCCATTGAGTGTGTCACTCGATTGAAAATAAAACTAAACAAAATACCAAAATATAAATCGAAATGCAGCTGCTCAAGCAGGACAATTTAGGACCAAGAAAACAGCATACTAAAGCAGAGAAAAAGTTTTCATTGCATCACATTTTGTATGAAAACAGGCTTATGATACCCTTGCAGAGAGCATAATGAATTGTATGAAAAACTTTTTTGTTTTTCTAAATAACTCAACCAATTTCACTAAACCTAAGTTTAAAGACACTTTATACATGATGACAAAATTTCATCAAAATCGGACGACTATATTTTATAGCTGCCATAGGAACGATCGTTTGGAAAATAAGATTTTGCATGAAAAAACTTTTTTGTTTTTCAAGAAAACTCAACTAAACTTACTTAACCTAAGTTTGAAGACAATCCAAACATGATGGCAAAATTTCAGCAAAATCGGACTTCTATATTCTATAGCTGCCATAGGAACGAACTGGTAAAAATAAGTTTCTGTATGAAAAACTTTTGTGTTTTTAAAACTTTCTAGGCCAAACTCATTATAACTAAATTCAAGCACGTTTTACACATGTTGACCAAATTTTATCAAAATCGGATCACTATATCTTATAGCTGCCATAGGAACAATCAGTTGAAAAATGAGTTTTCTTATGCAAATCTTATTATAGATCTTCGGCACGCCGAAGATAACAGTTCTTTCTTATTTTCGTTATCTTACACTTAAATTAGAGGTAGGACGAATAGGAATTCGTTTTATCTTACTTATTTGAACACATGATACAATTTGTAGAAAATTGTAGCTATGCCGCATTCAAAATTTATAATCGATGAGTTGACAGACTAGACCAAACAATAGATTAACTTCAGGATAAATATTGCAAGCAGTTTCAGCTAATAGGCGCAATCAAATTGAAGTACAATAGATGTGAAGGGGAACAGGCTTTGAGCAATAACAACATAATGTTAGGGCCAGGAATTTATTAGAGTTATTACAAAATAAGTTCAACAAAGTTCATTGAGTTGATTAAGTTGAGTGCAGCTTCGATGGCCTTCAGCAGTTTTCAAAACCAATGCCCTGAAGCACTGTGCCCAAACATAATTTAAAGACCAAAAAAAAAAAAATATATATATATATATAAATATATAAATCTTTGACAAGCAACAAAAAGTTATAATTTAAAGTTCATCAAGAACTGAAAAGTTTTGAGGCTCGTCGACTGACTTTTGGCTAGCAAATAATTAAATAAATAACAACAACAAAAAATGAATACAAAATTTGGCCAAGAAAACTACGAGCGAGAAAGAAGAGCAGGGTAAAGAACAAGCCAAAGAAAGCCAAACCCAAAACTAAATGCCAAAACGGGCCACAAGTGTATAGCGACAAACAAGCAATCCGAGTAAAATTGCAACTGCAACTGCAACTTTGCAACAATTTCATATGCATTTTGTATCCTTTTGTATCCCTAGGAACTGTAGCTGGAGTTGAAGCTAGAATGCAAGTAGCTGGAGCTGCCTTCTAGTGCACTTTCGACAAATCTGACCATTGGCATCAGTGGAGCGTCCAAAAAGTTTTTCAATTAAATTTGTTTAGAATTAAACTTGGCGCTCGGCAATTGGCCCCGACAACTTCAAGTGGCCCCAAAAAGGCAACCTAAAGTTCACTTAACTGTAAATGCAATAGAACAGTTATGGGTATACTTGATTTTTACTCTTTTTTCACAATCAACTTATTGCACCCTGTAGTAGAAACGTAATGTAGTGTTTACTTTACTAATCGAATAAGATTCTTTTCGTTCTTCAACATTTTCTTCAAACCGGAATTAATCGATTTTATATTATATGATGTTACTAAGTACCATTAAGGAAAAGTTTGTTTTACAATAAAGTTGACTTATTATGTAGTTGAAATGACCGTTTTACATTTTCACACATTTTCGGAACTGAAATGTTTCGGTATTCACTTGCGCTAAAATATTGTGAAACTGAATTTGCCTCAGCAGTTGTCATTTTCACTTTTGACAAGATTTTGTGACTTGCATTTAGTTAGTCGATTCGCAAGTTTTAAAAAAATAATGGAATGTTTCACATATAAATAATTTCAATTCCGCAAAATGTTTCCAAAAGTGATAACCGAAATAGGGCTGTATTCAGTAATTATTAATAATGTCATCGTCAACCGAATGGGATCTCTATTGTAAGTTGACTGTTTCTTTTAATGAAGTTGGCCATACTTTTCAAAATATTTCATTGAAGTACAGCAAACGACCCATTGACATAAATGTAACTGTTATTTTCAAACTAAAGGTTAAATGCAGCAAGTACTTTGAGTAACCATACAAATTTCATAGCCCATAAACGCAAAACTCAAGAAACCCGATCTGGAGATACTTAAATTTTATAAAACACTTTCGAAGCTATTAAAAAAAACAGTATTTTTTTAAATATCTCGAAAACGGTCACACTTTTTTGAATTTTGTTTTAATTTTCGAAATCAGCTATAGACTCATAGAAAGAAGAAAAATTTCAAATGCTTTGTTTCAGGAGAAAATCCCGTTTGAAATCTAGCCTTTTTTTTTAAAACGTGAAGTTTTAATACAACATCTTTAGTTTAAGTCTGAATAGCGCCTAATCCAACAAGAATGGATATTAATAAGGGTATTATATAGCGTATTGAAAAAAGGAAGTTTCATATGAATCCAACATCTGGTTACAAAGATATTGACAATTCTCTGAGTGTACCTTTTTGAAAAATCGAAAATCTAGCTTTTTCCATTTATCTCGAAAACGAGCTCGCGAACATATTTTTTTTATATTTTTTTTCGGATTCAGCAACTGGTTTGAATCGTTTTTTTTTTTTTTGAATCTAGAATAAATAATTCCGAATTCCTGATTAATAAGCAAGTCAAGCTAATTATATTCTATTGTTCACAATTTTCTGATAATAACAAACATTTCATTTTTCATTATGGTAAAAGAGTTTATATTTTTTAATTTTTGTAAGTTTAATTAATAAGTTTACATTTATGTACAACCTGTTGTCGGTTGTGCAATAAAAATGTAAATAATTATGATGTCATTATGTTGAAGCATACGTGAGCTGAATTAAAATGCGAATGCGAATGCGAATGTGAATGTGAATGCGAATGTCAATTGAGGGATATGTATGCTCTAAGGGACTGCTGCATTTTGTATGCCCTACATGTTTTGTGTATCCTTGTGACTGATGTTTGTCTCAGCTTCCTCGGCTCATTGTTCATTCAAAAATCAACTTGTTGTGTCGTCGCAGTTGTTTGCATGTTTGTCTGTTTGACTGTTTGTCTGTTGGTTGTTTGGGTTTCTTGTAATGTTGGCACATTTAATTAGTCGCTCCATATGCTGCCAGCCCAGTTTTATATAAACATATACATGTAACATACATATACATACGAGTATACATTCGAGCATACATATGTACATGTATTAAACATATGTCAACGCTGTTGTTTGTATTTTGCCTGAGGCTTTTGCTTCCTGGCTATGGCATTGTCGGTGTCATCAATAGCGTTAAATTGCATTACACAGTGCATTAATAAATTATCTACATTGTTGTAACCAATGTAATGTTGAATCGTATTTATGCGCTTGCATATTGTATTCGTGTGAGTGCCATTAACAATTCCAATTGAATTTCAATTTTGCACATATTAATACTTACAGGAGTACATGATTTGCATTATATGCAATACGTTGCCATAATGCAAAAATTAAAATATAATTACTAAATAATTTTAAAACTAATTAGCCCATAATGCATTTAATAGCCATCAAAATCCTTTTGCAATTAAAGATTTGAAGTGTTTTCAGAAATCTGTTTGAAAATTTTTTGTTTTTCTTTTAAGGAATTTAAATTGATTGAGTGTTTTTTTAAATAATTAAATTGTTTGAACATTAAGTCATCTTTAAGACTAGCCAATGTTTGCAATACTAAAATCTTTGTTGAACAATACTTTGAAATTAACAATATATTTAAAGTTAAACATATGCCAAGTTACAGCTACAACCCCTTTAAAAATTGTTATATTTTTTAGAAACTCATTTTCCATATGAGACCAAAACAAATACAACAAACTCTTAAATACAAATTATAAACATAAATTCAAACACAACAAATATTGATCATATACAGAATATATTAGACAATGCGGCATCAAAAAATTAAGAAAAGACTAATGCCTTAAACAGTTGGCTCCATAAAGTTGATGGGACAACAAATTGAGCAATACCCACAAAAAAAATTAAAAAAATCAACTTTAACAAGAAGAATACTATACAACACCCAAGAAATTACAAACAAAATGCAAAAGGACAGCAAAAAAAAAACAAAAAAAAACAAAAAACACGATGCCGCAAAAAGTTGCGAGTGAAAAATACGAAGCGAAAGCAAAAGAAAAGAACTTTATGCTAATTTCACTTTTCTCGAACAACGCATAACCCAAATTTTATTTTATGTTTATTTTTTTTTTTTTTTTGCTGGTTTTGTTGTTGCTGCTGCTGCTGCTGCTGCTCGAGTCAAATAAATGGCGCCAGGACAACAAACCTGCTGTTGGGAGATGTGGAAAAAATTATAATTTCCAAGTGAAGCGAATATGCCATGCAGATGAAGAAGTCCAAGTCCAGAGTTGAACGTGGCATAACAAATATAAATTAAACCAACCAGCTAAAAAATTGGCTAATTTGTTTGGTTTGGCTTGGTTTTGGTCTGTCGACTAAAATTACGTATGAATAACTAATTAAAGATGAGTCCGTCGGCGCATGTCTTAAGCAAATATATCTAATTAACAAAAATATGCTCCTTTCTGACTCAGCTCATCCGTCAGGCCAAACATGTTTTTCGAGTTGGCCAACTACTTAATCTTAAAACCCTTTTTCGAGTTTTCAATACAAATTTTGTAGAGTACGCTTAAATTCTTTCACTTATGCAAAATTAAATATACATTTTGTTAAGGGTAACTACTTTTCTACTTTTAGAAACATTTTGAAGAATTGAAATTGCCTAAAGGAACAGAATTTCTTTATTAATGTAGTTCTAATGAATTGAATCCTATCTCAATGACAAGTTAATTTAATTCTTGATTGAAAGTGAAATCCGCAAAATCTTACCAAAAGTGAAAATGGAAACATCTAAGGTAAAATTTTAACTTGAAGCATATTCCTTTCTATTTAATAATAGTATTGAAAATCTCCAGCTTAGAGCAATACTAGTATTTAAAATAAATAATGTAATAATATAATAATGGTACAAAATTATAGCTCCCAAAATAAGAATTCTCTATCCAATTTTAATTTCTGGAAAATTCTTTAAAAGAAGTATGTAAATTCAACAAATATATAACATAGACTTAATTCTATTTTAAATTGGAATACGAATCTGAAAATTGTTATAATTAAATAAAATAACTCCAAGATATTTTGTAAGAATTTAATATATCCTCAAACCAGCTGATATTACAGAAAATAATTTCACATTTTATTTGAATCGCATAGATCACTGATATATATAACATAAAGCGTTTTGCTTGTGAGTAAACTTCTTGAGTCTGTGCTCAGACATTTCTCTAAGCATCAAAAAAGGGTTTTTTCTAGAAATTCACGCAATATATGCTTAGCCCATTTGCATATGTATATTTAGGCCTTGTTTAAAAAATGAAACTGTAAGCTGAAAGTCTTAAAGAAAAGCTTTATCATTATCCAGACACAATACTGTTCTATATTGTTCATTATTTTGTAAATAAAAGTCAGTTCGGCTCGGGGTCAGCTTCGGCTTTGGCTTCGTTGTCAAATGCGCAGCGCACACGAAGTTATCCGAGCCTTTTAGCAACATTGGATGTTGCTTGGATGTTGCAGCAACATGCTGCAAACAGGTTTGAGTGAAGTTGTAGCAATATGTTGCATTGGAGGTTTGAGTGATGTTGCTAAGAGTTTGACTGATGTTGCTAAGGGTTTGTATGACGTTGCATGGGTTTGAGAAGCACTAATGCTGCATAGTTTTGAAGCCACTGTGTGATGAGTTTCTAGATTCCCATAGATGTTGCTGGCAACATGGTCAGACAAGGTTTGAGTGAGTTGGATTCTGAAGCTGGCAACAAATCCAATTCGAACTTCATTCAGCCGCATTCCGCCGCGCAGCTCTTAACAAAACTTATATATTTTTTTTTAATGCGCTTAACATCTTAAAATTGTTGGTGGACCTAAGATGCTATGAACAAACTGGGGCATCTTTGGGGGTCTTGTGCTCGGAATCTTCGACTGGGAAAGCATTTTTGTCAACGCTTTCTTTTCAGTGGCACATTAAAATCAATATCTTTGAATATTTTTGGCATCCATTTGAGATATTTCTGCGGGTTAATCCTATTAACGCCAACACGGCGTCAAAATGGGATTGTCAGTGCTCTGAGACCTTAAAATTATGTCAAATACTTTTATTATGGGAAGCTTGCTAACAAAAGAAAATAAAAAGCAGAAAAGCTATCTATGGGAATACTGAAGATTAAATAATTTGGCTCATATATTTGAGGTTTTCATAATGTTATACATTTATTGATTGTAATAAATAAGTTTAATGGATTGTCTAATGACAATTAGTTCAAATTCAAAACAGTAGAAAACAGTTACAAATGTTCAGAGTTTCAAAAACGTTTTTGGAACGCACTCAACCCAAAGGCTGTGATTTTGAGTCTTGTATTAATATCATTTCCTCAGACTGGAATGGGAAATTAAACAACCTTAACTAGATACTCTTTAGCAGTGTTTACACAATGCGAGCATTTTCATCTTGAGCCGTCTAAGCTTTCGTCTAATATTGCGCGCAAGTTCGTTTCATGAATCTTTCGCAGGAAAAGAAACGTTTTTATTTATTGCATGAAACCACGCAAGATAATCTATAGTGTTGACTGTTTAATCGATGAGACTTATTTTAATCAAAGATCTTGCACAAAAGTTTTTTGTATGCAAGAATTGCATTATTAAAACACCGCTTTTACTTTTACAGGCTGAACAAGGAAGAACGTTGCAGTCGGGCTCTACCGACTGCGATATGCTCTGTTTTCTGTACGTTTAAAGAATTGAATTTGTGTAAGAACTACTTATATAGTTATAAAGTGGCCTTAAACTTAGTTAAAGTGAGTTTGATTGAGTAACTTTAACAAACAAAATAGTTTTTCATACAAAAACTTATTTTTCAAACGATTGTTCCTATGGTAGCTATAAGAAAAAATTGTCCGATTTTGGTCAAATCTGATCACCTTAAACTTAGGTAAAGTGAGTTTGGTTGAGTTATCTTAAGAAACAAAAAAGTTTTCCATACAAAAACTTACTTTCAACCGATCGTTCCTATGGCAGCTATAAGATATAGTGATCCGATTTTGATAAAATTTGGTCAACATGTAAAAGCTATCTTAAAACTTAAGTAAAGTGAGTTTGGTTGAGTTATCTTAAGAAACAAAAAAGTTTTTCATACAAAAAGTTGTTTTGCAACCGATCGTTCCTATGGCAGCTATATGTTATAGTGGTCCGATCTGGTCGATCTTGACACTTTGTCTGCCTATGGTTATATTATAAAGTAATATAAAGTAATAAAATTGGTAATCTGGTTCTAATCAAAGTATTTCACAGCTTTTTGTCGATGAACACATTTGGATAGGAAAATAATTGATGGTAAAACATTTCAATGCCATTTGCCAAAGTAGTATAGATAACGTGTGCTTAATAATCTTTCAATTTAGCGCATTTGATTTAAAAAAGGAATCTAATTAACTTCATTCTAAACGCTTTTGAACCCCTCCGCCCCCAGCCTGCTGATAAGTGAAAAATATGCAATTGAGTTTCACTCAAATTCAATTGCAATAATATTGCAAACAAATTTAGCTAAAATGTGCAATTGCTAGCTGAATGCTTTGGACATAATTAAAACGTCATTGTTGTTCAATACAATGCACACATTCCCACATAACATATAACATATAACATATACCATATAACATATACTATTACCCCATTTTCTGCTCCAAACAATTGCAGACATGTACAGAGAAGGCGGCATAAATTAATGTAGGCGAGGCATTATGTTGATTTTCAACCAAAACTGAATTTTCGCATATGCCACACGGCAGTCGCTTCATACGCTTAAATAATTATAATAATTATCATTTAAATGTGTTGGCCAAAATATCCGGCAGATGCCAACGAACTCCAGCGGGATAATTCATAGTTGACATCGTGACGTTTCCTCTTTTGTTGTTCTTGTTATTGTTGTTATTGTTGTTGTCGTTGTTGTTACTTAAGCGGCTTACAAATGACACGCCTAATGGCAGACAACAGCAGTTTAAAGTTTTTTTTATTCACTTTCAAATGGGTAGATTTGTTTGGTCATCAAGTTTGATACACATCAAAAAAATAACAGCTCATCCAACTCAAACATTTTAATTTAAATTTACTAAAAAATTTACCATATTAAGTTCAACTTTGAAGCAAATCTATAAAGATTCTAACATTGGCAAACCTGACTAATTTCTTATGTGGCCAATAGATGAAGATTGGTAGTACAAATTATTGAAAATCATTTCTGATTCCGATGAAAACATTCCGAATTTGAGTTATTAGCTGCTCTGAATTCCGAATATTGATGAACATTTGGCTTATAAAGTTATGCTTTTGAATCCTGAAATGAGAAGTATTCGTGCGTTTCTTTAAAAAAGAAAAAAAAAACGAAAATAGGAACACAAATTGAAAAACGACTCGGAATGAAAAGTGCGTGGAAATGGGAACAGATTTGATTATAATAAGTTGAGCCGGCAAACGTTGTATTTTCCTATGAAAAAGATTTGCATCAAGCCAAACAATCTGACACCCGAAACACACATTTCTGTATGTCAAACATATTTGGATTTGTTTTTAATTTTGTCAAACAATCGATCTTGGGGTTAAGAAAAACAAGACCAAAATAGTTTTTCACATGCCAACAAATTTGTTCAAAATTTTGTAATTTTATGCAAATTGTTGTGTATATTTTGACACAGATTCTAAATAAAGGACTAGCTGTTAGACTGCTGCAAGTGTAGTATTGTTTCGGCTTTTGAAATTTGAGTTGTTCTTCCTTATTTTTTTGTATCAGGATTTTCATTTTACTGTTGCGATTCAATTTCATGGCTCTGTGCGTAGGCCATTTCGTGCACTGGGCAAGTGCTAAATAGTTGACTGAATTATAACTCCCACACACACACACACACACACACATGCAAACATCGCTACAAACACATACACATACAAATACGAGTGTGCATTCTGCAAATAAATGAACTGAAGCGTAGATAGTTCCTGCTGCTGCCCCTGCTGCTGCTCCTGCCTCAAGCCCCAAGCTCCTGCCGCAGTCCGAGTCTGCTCTGCACATAATGAAAACTTTTCGATCGAATGCACTTTTACTGCCCATCCAAATCGACGGCTGCTGCTGCTGCTGCTGCTGCAATGCAAACACATAATTGTTCATATGGCCAGGATATGGAGATGCAGCAGCAGTAGCAGTAGCAGCAGCAGCAGCAGCAACACCAACTGCAAATCAGCAGCAGCAGCAGCAGCAGCAGTCTTGATAACAACAACGATAATAACAGCAACAACTACAATTTGTGAACTGACATTTTACAAATGTGTGGCAATTGCATTTTAAAGTTGATGCCACATCGATATGTCCGACTAAGGCCTGAGCGAGATAGATACTCAACTCTGTTTGGAATGAGTACGTAAAAGCCAACCTTTTTTGTTTTTACTATTTTTATTGCCATTAACATTTGGCATACTCTACAGAGCTTTATGTTTGTGTGTGCTGTGTTGTGTTGTGTTGTGTTGTGTTGGGATTGTTTGAGTGCATAAGAGTGTGTGTGCTGAATATCTTTTGAAGCATTTCAGTTGACTGCCCAGCATGATTATGTAATTTTATATCCTGATTTTTATTTGTTTTACATAATGCGAGATCTCTGTTTTGGCATGGCATATTGTGTTATATGAGCGATAGGGCTTATGTTTATGCTTGATAGATAGTTGATAGTAAGCAATTACTTTTATCAATTACCATCGATGGCTTATAAGCTCTTTACCTTTCAAAATTCTAGCATCAATTACTTTCACTCAAACAATTTAACAATAATACTATCGATAGTTTTCAAGTTCAAGTTGCAGCTGATAAAACAATTTCAAAGTTATACTTATCTTATTCAAATTTAAAATTTCATTTGCTAGTTTCTAATCATTTTCATAGCTAAGAAACCATCTTTTGTATATTTCAGTAAGCACTTGTGAATTAAGTAATCTAGCTATAAGAAAATCACATAAATATCTCAAGTCACCCATACGCATTCAAAACATAATCCAAAAACCTTTTAAAATATATGCAGTAAATGTAAACAAAATGCCAGCAAAGCAATCAAAATGTGCTACACCCCTGATACAATAAAGGAAAACTGTTTTGAATGTAAAATGCTCTACTAGCAACTACCCTGTATTCAGATTTTAAGCGAGATACACATATATAATTGAATCAAGGTTACTGAAGGTTGCATGTCTGTTCCAGTTCTAATTTGCAGTAAGTACCATAAATATCTTTAATATTTTCAATCTTATTTTTGTTAAATTCATTTAACCGTCTGTCTGTACGTCTGTCTGTCCGTCTGTATAAACGCAGTTTTTTTTCCACAGTTTTAAAGATAGAGTAAGCAAATTTGGTATATATGTTGATATATACCATAGGCAGAAAAAGTGTTAGAATCGGTCAGATCGGACCACTATAACATATAGCTGCCATAGGAACGATCGGTGGAAAAATAAGTTTTTGTATGAAAAACTATTTTGATTTTTAAAATAACTCAAACAAACTCACTTTACCTAAGTTTAAGCATAGTTTTTTAGTATATTAGTAGTATTTACAATAATTTAATTTATTAAACATGCAGTTTTTTGTAATTAAACATTGTTTTCAATACATTATTTTCGCACCTTTCGTCATACAAGCCGACTACTCTGTCTGTTATACTCTTTTGCACAGCTGCTTTAAACAGGGTATGCAAATATAATATCAATAATGATGAGTAGCCAGAAATTATCACATAACTTTTCATTATATGCCGCAGTTTATTATGCATAAGAACCGCAGCCAAAGCCAAACCAAAGCCACACACAAGAAGTCCATTGAATACAAATCTGAGCATGACCAATTAAAATTTTCTACCTGACCGCATTGCATTTGAGCGTTATGGATATGCCATAATGCCAACACTTGAGTCAAACTCCTCAAGGAGGTTTTTTTTTATATATATTTTTGGGTTTTGGGGACCGCACACCGTCTCCAACTCTAAGTCAAAGTATGTCTGGCTATTCAATTAGGCGAAAAACCCTTGATAGATGAAAACATATTGCCTTTTATCACCTGCAGACACACACTTACACTTTGACCAAAAACCCTTCAACAATTTGTTAAAGTTTATCCTTTTTTTTTCTGCTTTTGTCTAAAGACAACCCAAACAATTAAGATTTAGATACGCACGCACGAATTGTGTTGAAAGGTCAGTCTGTATACAAGCGGAGGTCACACGATGACGGTCAGAACCGGTTCGGTACGGTTTGGTTTTGGTTTTGGTTTTAGATTTGGTTAGGTTCGGCGAAGAAATGAAATTAAAATAAATACTCGGAATGCTCGACTCGTGCATATTTTAGAGCCGCAGCGCACAAATTTGACTAATTGGCTTGAAATGTCGACCTGGTCGTTGTGTTCTCTGCTAAATTTTTGATGTCAGTTTTTCAGTTTGGAGACCCTCACTCGACCAGCATTTAAATGCAAGCGGCTAACAAGAAAACTGCATTAGGCCCGTCATTCAACTAGGTTGAAAACAACATTGCAACTGCCCTTTTAGCCCAAAAATAAAAGTATATACATACATACATATGCATACATATGCATAAAACCAAAAATCAATGTAAAATGATAATTTTGTAGCTGCTACAAAGAGTGGCAATCATTTGGGGCAGTTAAACAAATTTGAATGCACCTTCCGGGAAACAGCAACAACAAAACCAAACTTTAGAATAGTTTATTTATATTTAGAAATTGAAAAACTATGGAAATGTGTCCACTTAACAAGTCAAAAACTACTGAAAGAAACATATTGAGTGCGACACAAAATAAAGTTTGTTTTATTTTTTGAAGTTGTAAAAAGTCTTTGCATGTTTTTTATTATCTAATCTGTTCACAACATGCTCAAATATAATCATTATGTGTTATTTACGCATTTCAATATCAATCAATATTGATAAGCTTTAACTTATTACAGGAAAAAGCAAAGTTAAGCCAAGATTCAGATATCGAATTCTGAAGAAAATGTTTTAATTTTTTCAATTTAAATATATATGTAATATACCGATTCGAGTCTTTGGGAAAGAAAACACTATGCCACATCTGCAAAAGTTCTGAGTTTCGAACCCTTAAAACGAGAAACTTAAACCCTTGTGGTAAATATTTCTTATAGCTATTGTTACTTTATACATTTGCCGGCCACAATATTAAGTTCTTTGGCCAGTTAGTGCCACATAAAATGTGTTCATAAGATGAACAAATAAATTGGAGCATGCTAAGATTTGTTTACGCACATTTATGACCAAAGACATAAGAAACACTTTTAACTTCCCATTTAAGTATGGGGGGGGCTATCCCAAAAGGCTCAACTTTTGGCCTCTGTGTGCCTCAACACTTATACAAATTGCCTACTAAACAATTCATCTCAATTTTGTGAAAAACATTTGCACACTGGCGGGGCCAAAAATCAATTCCAAAAACTGTCCACAAAAACGGCACAAAGTGGAAGGAAGGAAGTCTGAAGCTTTCGGTTTTGGTTTTTGGCTTCAACATCATTTTGGGCCAATGGCCGCTGTAATCAAATATAATTTTTAACTATTTACGAGTACATTGGCATGAATTTGCCATATACATTATTAACATTAATGCCTCACACGAGCTGCGCTAAAAGTCAACAGTGGGCGGTGTGGTTGTGTGTGTGTGTGTGTGTGGGGGGGGGGGGGGGGGGGGGGCGTGGCAGCTTCGATTTTTGTTTGCCATGTTTGTGTTGGGCATATTGATGCCAATTTAGGCAAACAACAGCCACAACACGCATAAATAATATGGCCACATAAATGAAAATGGAATGAAATTGTAATGGAAATGGAAATGCATATAACACACATACATAGATTTCGATTTGTTTGCTTTTTGCTTTTGTTGTTTCTGTGTGTGTTTGTGTGTGTGTGTGTTCCTGCCACGCCCAGTGTTTGTCAGGCTGCGGCCCCATAATTGAGTGATCATAAATATGTGAGCATGAGCTCCAACAAAACCTTTGTGTCCAAATAGATTAGCTCTTGTCTAATGGCTGCACCCCAAAACTCAACTCAACTCAACTCAACTGAACTGAACTCAACGGATGAAGTTTGTTTGGATGTGGGTACCATACCACATCAATTTTTGCTGCTCACATCACATTATTAATGGGCAATGTGGGCAATTTTGATAGCTTTTGTCTAAAGACATAGTCAGCACTTGCTTATTACATCATAATTTGTGTCTTGGAAATTAACAGAATTTTAGAAAGGGGCTTAACTTAAATTTACAAAAACAAGTCTATTCTTGCGAGTGAAAAGAAGATAGAAAAGTTAGCGCCAGCTGGCCAAAGATTTGTTACCTTGCACAAAAGTTTTGCTTATAAAAACTTAATTTTCTATCGATTGTTTCTTTGTCAGCTATCAGATATAGTCGCCTGATTTTAATAAAATTTAGTTTGCTTGACAGGAAGAGACTAAAACACAGAATAGTTAAATTTTTGTTAAGATAGCTCGAGAAACAAAAAAGCTGTTCATACAAAACTATGTTTCCAACCGATTATTCCTATGGCAGCTATAAGATATAGTGATAGGATTATGATCAAATTTTGTTATGTTAAGATAATGCTTAAACTCCGATATAGTTTTCTGCTTTTAATGAATTTTGTTAATATATTAAGATGAAGAATTGTTAAGTTTGGTTGAGTTACCTTGAAAAAACCAAATTATCGACGGATTGTTACTGTGGCAGCTATATGTTATAGTGGTTCGATCTGATCGATTCAAGCATATCTACTACCTGCAGCAAAAGTAAGCATCTGTGCCAAGTTTTATCAAGATAGCTTTACAACTGAGAGACCAGTACGCATATAAATAGACGAACATGGCTACTAAGATTCGTCTGTTGTTTTTGTGACAAAATTTTAATGCGCTCTGCAATGGTATAAGAATGTTTATAACTGCTTAATCTAGTTGAAAACTTATCAGTCTCAAATAAAAATTTGACTAAAATTGAAAAATACAAAAGAAACACATTGACCTGGTTTGACCTGAAGTAAAAGCTGAAATAAAACCCAAATATGCAAAGATTTGTACATTGCCTGATCTTTGAAAATTCGAGTCCTTTTAACATTTAACACTAGCTTACCGATAATCCTGGCGTCTGCTGGCCTCCCCCTGCCCTGCACCACTTACCAATCATCGATTATATTGAAATTGCAAACTCTGGCACTTGACTTGAGCAATTGATGCTGCCTTGGCACACGCTCTCTATGCTATAGTATAACTATGGAGTTGCTGAAACAGATACATGCTCGTAGATACGAGTACTACACGGATAGACAGATAGCAGCATGCCAACAAATTGAAAACTGTGCAGTAAGAGGAGCTTAAAAATTAAAAAGAAACTTGCGATGGCAGCTGAAGCAAGAGTTCATGAAAATTTCAAAGCGACGATAGACGCTGGCAAAAGGGGGGGTGGTGTGTGGGGTGTGCTGGGTTTGGGATATACAAAAAAAAAAAAAAAAATGGCATCCTTTTTCCGTTCCCAGCCGATTTTCACAAAATGCTGCAGCATGTGTAGCCCAGTCAAGTTTTCATGTACCCAAACAGCTCTTCAAATATTCAAAAGTCATTCCATTACTAAAATGACTTGAAAACGTTAGAATCCAGTGGAACAAGAGACGGCAAAGAGCGTTAAGTTCTTTTCTTGCTGCTTTTGCTTTGGTGTAAAAATTCAATGACATTTCTTTTGTTGCATTACAGTTTATTTATACCCAGCATATACATAAAATGGCTAAAAAGGGTATGCTTAGCTTGTGCATTCATTTCAAAAATACATACATATGCTTATATAAACAATATACCAATCGAGTTGGTCTTATTCATTTCAACTTTAGATAACTCGCATATTGCTCAAAATGAATTTGCAGCTTAAACATTTCACAAGTATTAACAAAATAATACAATAATTATGAAGATATTTTGAGCTGAGAACAATGTAGAGTTAGAACTATAAATTTGTACTTAGATCAGAAAACTATATAGAAACTCATTTTGCAATATCAGGAACAGTTTATAACAACAGACGAACAAACTAAATAACCCATTGATTAACATGCTTTGAGTGTTGCAATACAACTCCAATAAAGAGTATCATTATGTCTAATACTTAAGTTTCAATTGTTGTTTCTGCTTTTCTTGCCATTGTTGCGATTTCAATATACTATGTATATTTGCTTGCTTGACCCGCTTTTGGCAGCCTGACAGTCTGGCCCTGGCGCATTGAGTTCCCGCTGATAGTTAAGATTGTTTCTATAGTTGTCCCAAAAGGGCGCCAGATAGACGCCAAGGAAGTCAAATATTTTACTAGTTTTCGAGTCTGAATGAATTTGTGACTTATATATCGATAAGTTCGACAAGTTGTGAGCAGCAGAAGAAAGTCATTTACTCTTGATAAGTTCAATATATTACCATTTGAAAACGTTTAATATAGATCGAATTTTAAATTTCGAGATATTTTCAATTTGAATATGTTACATTGACTAAAGTTTAAAGACGCTGCTTAATTCATTGTTCAGTTTTTAAGAGTTGATGACAATTATACGTTTGAAGTTTTTAAATGATTTGTTATATTACTGATTCGATTGCTTTACTTTTCAATTACAATACGTTTTGTTGAGTTTTATGATAGAATTTGTAACTAAATTGAGAAACAATGTCCCTTTTAAAACTCAAAGTCAGCTTTCAGTTATTTATTTGGAAAGCACTTGAATCATTAGCACGAAGCTCTCAGGTGACGGTTGTTACAGACACTTTACTTAGCAAACAAATACAACAACAAGTAGAACAGCACGAACAACAACTGAAACAAGAAGAACAACAAGAGGTAAGAACAAGTTTTACGCCCTGAAAGTGCGGTAATTGATGTCAAAATGTCAATTACCCAAAATGTGCTTAAAACACTTGCAGCACTTGCAGGCGAAAAGGCTGTAGGACGCTCAAGGACTCAAGCCACAGGCAGCTCATGACAGGACCTAAGCAAAGGATAGGGTTGTGTAAAATCGATTGACCAAAGTATTTAATTGGCTTTGTGAGAGGCACAAAAACCAAAAACCGAACACAATTTTATATATAAAATCTGTACTAGATTTTCCAAACGAAGTTTGTCTTAAATTTTATACTATTTTTGCCATGTTTTAAAAATGCCAAAAGACAAGTACACATTCTAAACTCTGTGACTCACCGAGCAGAAGAGGACTTGCAAAAATATAAAAAAGAAAAAAGAAAAGGTTGAGCATAATAAAAAAAAATGGCTTCGAAGGGCTCGCAACGGTCTTTCAATTCCATTTTGCTGAATTCATTAGACGTAATTATGCAATCACAAAGGAACCCAAAAATGCGAGCTGAATGAATCTTAAGCAACCCCATCTTCTTGCTTTTGTTCGCAATGTCCATTTGGCTTTAGCCTGGCGAAGAAATCAGAATATTTAATTGATTAGGAAATGAGTTAAGCTCGCTGAGATTTGTGGCCATTGATTTTGATATGGCAATTGGTTATATGGCTCAAAACTTACTTATATTCTGTATACCTTTCTTAAATATTTATAAATTTAAAAAGTAAAAATATATTTTTGACTATCAGCAACAGTCGAACTAATCTAAGAAGCGTTAGATATAGTTTATTTACATACACACTCAACCTGGCCAATTCAACTATTGAAGAAGCATGCAATGGGAAGCAGCATCTATGCCAAGTTTCATCCCGATTGCTATAGAACAAAGTCTTTAAAAACGCATATAAACAGACAGACAGACGGACAGACGGACATGACGGACATGACTGCTGTTGATGCTGATCACGATTATATCATTTTTATACTCTTTTTTTAATTTTATGTAATTTGTGAAATGTCCGTCTGTTCATCCGTCCGTCCATCCGTGCGTCCGTCTGTCCAACCGTCTGTCCGTCTGTATGAACGCAGCTTTTTCCCACAGTTTTGAAGCTAGAGCAACTAAACTTGGTATACATGTTGGTATATACCATAGGCAGACAAAGTGTCTAAATCCTGTCTTAGATGGCATTTAGATGACGTTTATCTCATGACGTTTCTTAGTTATACGAATAGCTACAATTAAATAAATTCATAAGCAAAGTATATAAGTTTCAGAATTGAATATTCTCAAAACACTCGACAATATAACCGATTCGAATTCACAAACAGAACTTAAAGTGCCCTTTTCCTTGCATTTTATATGGCCAATAGTCTCCAGGCATAAAATGAAATTAGGTGAAATGCCAAACGCTCACTTGAAACTTTGTGTTTTGATGTTGCTGTTGTTGTTGTTGTTGTTTAACGTTGTCGTTGTTGTTAAACTTGTTGTTATAGCTGTAAGTAGAAAGTAAACAAACATGAGCCACCGCTGCGGAGGCTTTGCTCCCATGTTGCATAGAAAGCAGCAAGACAGAGAAAGAGATAAAGACAGAGAGAGATGGAGATGGAGTAACCCACAAATGTGTGTGTGTGTGTGTTTGTGAGTTGTTGTTGTTTTAGCGGTGTTTGCAAAAAGTTTTCTAGTTGCTTCTACAAGTTTTCAGAGTATTTGTTTTTCCTACTGTGTGACATGGATGAGTTTTTCAATTGCTGCTGCCATTCTATTAATTGTTTTTTAAAAGTTCTTGATTTGATGTGCAATCTTAGTTTGGTAATTTCTTTATAAAATATGAAATAAAATAGCCAATCAATCCACTATTTCTACCCACTAACAAACTGTATTTTGCATAAGCCCACAATCAATGCCAATAAGACTTGCTTGATAAATCAGCTTAACCCTTTTGATCCCAAATCCATTTATTTACATTATACAAACTTGAGCAGCACGCCCAGATCCCACCAAATACATAAGACTCCAGATCGAATGATCACCCCAAAGCTTTACCTTTAACAACAACTTCAAAACAGAGACAACAGACACAGCCAAAGGCGTCAACGCTCTGCCACAAACTTGATTTATCTGCCGGCCTGCCCCACACGAAGACCCAATCTCTTTGTGGAATTGCGTCTCTGGATCTGAGTTCGACTCTCTTGGCCATCTGGGCATTTGGCCAGCTCAGCTGTGCATCTTGGTTGCGGGAGGCATTGCCGCATTTGTAAACTTAGCCGCTGGCCAAATGATAATTGGCCATGATGACTACAGCTTCATGAAATCGATCTTTGTATTGAGATCTTTGTTAGCTGCGTAGCTTGTTGCCATGTATATTCAATGAAGATTATAGAAATTACCTTTAATAATGGGCTTTAACAATGCCTAATTTATGAGTAAATAAAAATCAATTAAACATATTTTATTTAAGAGCAACGAATTACAAATACTCTGCAGAAATTTTTGGTAAAATTGCAGACGATATAGTTCTTTGATCTAAAGAAAAACGACTAATTCTAGTTAGTGTTGATAAGCTAATACAGCTACAATCTATGCATAGTTCCTTTGACAGTTATATTCTTTATTTTCGATATCATTCGAAATTTAACTCGAGTTTGACATGATCTAGACATCTAGACTTCTCGAGAAAGAAACTTTTATGAGAACATTCAATCTAAAGCGCTTAATTTCTTTCTTTACGTATTTTGATTTAATTTTTTTAATATTCAACAAATTTTGATGAAATAAGCAGCATTGTACCAAGAGTAAATTGTTATTTGCAATTCAAATTTTAAAAAAAAATGAGCTTAGAATAAATTTTTAGACTGATGGCCGATCAAAATTACAAAAGTGAAAGATTTCAAAACATAGCTTGGAGCATCAGTCGAACTATTTGATACTCTCACCATAAACCAATTTAAGTTTATGTTTATTTATAAATATCTGATGTTAAGAATGCCTTCAACACAAATCATTTCTCAATCACTTTGCCGCAACAATTGAACAATTTGCAACGCCTGGTTTGTATTTCCTCACTTGCCCCTTTGGCTGTATTTTTTTGTTGTTGTTGTGCTTTTCATTACATTTTTATTTCATGTTTATTTATACTTGTGTTTTGTTTGTTTGGTTTTTCAACCAACAGACCCACAGCGAACCACCCAAAAAGCTGGCTAGTCCTAGTCAACCGTTTCCACTATAGACCCCATACATACTTAATGTGGATTTAAAATGCGTGCTCATGCAATTTCTCACACAAATCCTTTTATTGCACATTTGGCTTATGTCGGGTTTACGTACCAATTTTGCACGCCACCATGCCACCACGCCCCCCATCTGCACCGTCACGCCCTCGTCTCGGCCAGTGTCCTGCGCATTTTTATTTTGGGCCTGGCCTGCGGTTCAACTGCCGCCTACTTTATTGGTCACATAACAAAAGATTACAGCAACAACGTAGGAAACAAATTCGTTTTCCCTGACCAAATAAATAGCTGCCTGTTCCCGTTTCCTCCGTTTCCCCCGTTTCCCCAGTTACCCAATTCACGATGCCCTTAGAAGCGTAGCGATACGAATCTTTATGTCTACGTGGTTATAAAAATATGATGAGCATTTCATATATATATATATATACATATTTCTATAATTTTGGTTTTTTGTAGCCTGTTTGTCGTGTTGACTGTTGATTGTTGCTTTTATTGAGCTAAAGTAATGTTGCAAATGTCATAATTTAATATGAAATCTTTGCATCTGCAACTGACCCTGACGTTTATTTCGATCAAATAATGAGCTAAAGTGTCCCATAAAGCAACACGAATGTTGCTTTAATATTATGATTGTCAATTGCCTTGCCACCTGTTTGTATTTAAATTATATTAAATAATAATATAATATTAATAATGAGTGTTGGAAACACAGGTTCTAATGTGAGCTTGAGCTGCACAATATTATATTTAGCATTGAAGGAGACGTCTCAGAGAAAAAATTTGTACATTCGTGATCAACATCAACAGCCTAGTCATGTCCGTCATGTCCGTCTGTCCGTCTGTCTGTCAGTTTATATGAGTTTTTCAAGTCTTTTTTCTAGAGCTATCTTGATGAAACTTGGCACAGGTATTGCAGGTAGTACCTATCGTTGAATTGGCCTAATCGGACCACTATTACATATATCTGCCATAGGAACGATCGGTTGAAAAATTAGTTTTTGTATGAAAAACTTTTTGTTTTTCAAAATAACTCAACCAAACTCACTTAACATATGTTTTAGGCCAGTTTATACATGTTAACAAAATTTCATCAGAATCGCGCTTCTATATCTTATAGCTGCCATAGGAACGATCGGCTGAAAATAAGTTTTGGTATGAAAAACTTTTGTGTTTTTCAAAATATCTCTACCAAACTCACTATATCTAAATAAAAGCACGTTCTACACATGTTGACCAAATTTGATCAAAATCGGATAACTATATTTTATAGCTGCCATAGGAACAATCAGTTGAAAAATAAGTTTTCTCATGCAAATCTTGTCTGCAAGGGTAAATACATATCTACAGCACGCCGAAGATAACATTTCCTTCTTGTTTATATATAACGTGGCCATACGAAACTCCAATTTTGAGCTTTATCAACAAAAACAGAACGTTGGACGTGCAGTCTGCTTAATTAACTAAATAACGCTGTACCTTAAATTTGCTCCAGATGGAGAATGGCAAAACAATGTTCAGATTTACCACGTTGATAAAAGCTTTTTCTCCCGTCGTGAAGGATATATACTCGAATATATGAAATGTATCACGTCTGCACACAGCAACGGATCGACAGAAAAAGATAGAGACTAAATTTTAACACTCAGTCGAAGCCTTGCTTAGGACTGATTTAACAGTGAACTCTGTAAAGCGCTTATCAATTAACAATGCGATAATGATTGAAGGTAACTCTTAAATGATGGTGTGTGTGTGGGATAACATTCAACGTTTACTATTCAAACTTGTAACTGTATACTACAAAGTAAATGCCAAACAATTTGTCAACAATACGTATTATCAGATTTTTGATTGAAAATTTCTTTTTTGTGCTACTCGTAGTTGTGCTGAGTGAAGATTGATTTGCTAAAACAACAGCAACAACAAGCATAAAAGCGAGAATGAGCACAACAACACAAGCAACGAAATTTTGAGCACAGTGTGCAGTTGAAGATGAAAATGATTGATTTGCCATAATGCTAGAGGCAAAGGCAGTGTGCCTAGTGATGATGGGGGGAGGAGGAGGTTGGTAAAGGCGGCATCGCACAGAATTTCTATTTGAGTTCTGCCAGTTCTTGTTTTTAAAGTGGAACAGAAACGAAGTGCGGAGGCGTCTGTTTGCCAGCCAGGCTAATCATCAATCAATCATATGCCCTGCAATTGCTGTGCCATGCATAAAACAAAAGGCAAACGCTTAAAGTTTTCTGCCCATCAAAGTATGCAATGTTTTTTTTTTTTTGTTTGAGCTGCAAAGTATGCTACGGTTTGGCTTTTGTGTCTCTGTGTGAATGTGAATGCGACTGTGTGTGTGTGTGTGTGTGTATTTGTATTTGCGCTGTGCTTGGCTCTCGACTTATTGGATTTGCCTCAGTCTCGCAGTCTTAATCTTTGTTTGCGAATTTAATTTCAGCTGTCAATCAGCATTCATTACAAGCCGGTTGCCGGCTTTAAAACCGCATTTTAAGCCTTGGCAAAGAAAATTGCGCATACGCAGCGTAAAACGATATCATCGACGAGTACAGGTAAAAACGGTTTCAGCTCTACACGAAATACACACACACACACAAACACAAACACACACACACAGACACATACATTTATATGTTCATGCACACGCACTCAAAAGTTGCCGCCAAATTGATTGTAATTGACACTTATTGGACAGCAGACGCTGGCTGAATTTCGTTGTACGGATTGTGGACCTTTGTCCTTTTGTTGTTTGAAACACTGCAGGACTGTCCAAAAACCAGTTGGTGTAAATAAATCAATAAGCAGAAGGCAGTCGACCAGCATGATTGTGCGAACACAGGTAACATTTTTGGGGAAAGCGAGTACAGATATCAAAATAGTAGCTATACTTTCTTAACCAAAATCATGTTAAATTGTTGAAAGTGTAATCAAGTTATATAGTGTTCCAATCTCTTTTGTGACATTGTTTGCAAACAGTATACAAGTATAATCTCTTTAAATATCTACATGTATTATCGGCTTAAAGTTGTCGTCATGAAAATCTGTTCATCGATTTCTGCCATTTTCAATTTAATATTGGCTTGGCTTGTTAGTTTAACCAATAACAGATACAATTTCTTTCTCTGCTCTAAGTATACACATACACACAATCACAATCACAATCACACAGGCAGAATAATGGAGTCCCCAAAAAAAGACCAACCGATTTGACAATTTGGATTTTTGTTTGTTGCCGGTCGGTTTCAAAAAACGTGTCTGGAATTTTATATACTAGATGGCTTTTGTTAATGAAATCAAAGTGAAAGTCTGAAGTGGATGCCTGCCGAATTGATTTCTCAGCTGCCCAGTTTTGTGGTCAGCAAATTGTTTTAAATTTATGCCACATGCCACATGCAATGAGTTTAAAAGCTGAGCTACTGCCTCATATGTTATATGTGCAACCTCTCCACACATGCTGCATAAAAAGTTTTGTTGAATTGCAGGCCGACTTACTACTGGCATTCATTGTACTTACTTACGCCATCTTCGCTAGCCAACGAACCGTTGGATTTTAACTGAGCTCTGAAGCGGTGCTAAGTGTAACTTCCCATTTCCCCCTGCCCCGTTCCCCGTTCCCCATTTCCCATTTCCCATGCCCCCATCCTCTACCACATCCTACATATATCCGTTAGCCATATTTAAAGTTCCAGCAAAGTTTGTTAATTTAAATTGAGAAGCGAGCGAGAAACTGCTGCAACTGCATCTGAAGCGAAACTAAACTGAACTCGCTTCCACTTTGATTGACGCAATGAATGATTGCCAATGGATTTCTCTCCATCGGTTCGTACCCATGGCTCGTAACTCTGCACTTGGCACACAACTACTACAAGGCCGTGAATTTATTTGCTTGCCACTTGGATTGTCACCTGACAATCTGCTGAGCCACCTGAATCATACTGAAACTACGATGCCATTGATTCTAGCTACGCAATGTAGAACAATTAGAAAAACAGCCAAAAAGAAATTTTAGAAGAAATCAAAGGGAGCTTAAATAAAAGAGAATGAGGCGTCTTCAATACCACTAAGCATACATTATTTAAATCAGAATCAACCATGAAGTCATGTCCTTGTGACTGTCACAGTTGTTTTCTTTTTAAAGAAGAATCAGCCAAATAGGACCACTGTAACATATAGCGTCCATAGGAACGATCGGTCGTTGATGGTTATTTACACATGCCATTGAAGGAGCACAACATGAGAATGTGATTTCGATTAGTTGCCATATAAAGAAGGCAACGATTTTTGTAACTTATCAAAGTAGCCTTATTAAAGTGACAATTTACACATATAGTTCAAAAAAGTATTATAATTCAGTATAGTTGAAATATTTGTTGAGCGTAGTCAGTTTTTGTTCATTTTCATTTTGCTAAAAAAAGTGTTTTTTTTCTGATTGTTAACTTATACTTATCTAATATTCAATGGTGCATTAGTTAATCGACATGCGATTAAACAAACATCTTCATTATTCACCCAACAGCTCATTGAAGCAGCAAACACTCGTGCTTCGCTAATACATTCCAGCTACATACCATAATCCAGTTCCTTGAGCAGGCGGATGCGGCAGAGGGTAAATTGTATATGAGGATGTCTCAACCCCAAGACATCCTCATATAGCTCATCTTGGACTCATGGAACCACACAATAAAAAAGGTAACTATAATTCTTTAATTTTAATTCATAATAATTATTAACAGTCACATTGCTGCTGCGTAGCGTTTTGTGTGTTGCAGATACACAGAACATCATACAAACACACAGACAACAGGCTGGAACTGAGCTGGCCTCATTCACACGTATAACAAACCGTCGTGTTGCAGGTATTTTTGTGTTATTGTTGTTCCTTTAAAGTTTGAACTATTGCCCGTTTTCAAACTGTTAACATAATTCACTTTTCGAGTCGTTTACTGACTCTCTCTTTCCATCATTCTTTCTATCTTTCTCTGCACAGCTTTAACTAACAAAATTAGAAGAATTGACAAAATTTTGCGGTCTTACAAAAGAATAAATGTATTTCAATGGGAATTGCGGAATTCAGATGATATAATTGGACAATGATATAATCTAGCCAAAAGCTGGGCTCGTTTGTCTTTGTATGCTATATTAATTGAGCTTGCAATCAAATCTCATTTAAATTATATTTCTTAATAAAAAGAATAAAATATTGTTTCTAATTTTTTAAGCAATGAAATCAAGTTCTTGTTCAAAATACGTTTTAGCTTAAGTGAAACCAAATCTGATTCAAATTATTTTATTGGTCACATAAATGTTTTCAATATTAGAAGAGCTAATCTTTTTATGCTGTCATATGCATAAACATATAAATTTATTTATTTTAATTAGTTTAAATGTTATTGTTTTTAATAAGGTAACAATCATTGGAAAGTCTCTTAAACCAGTGTTTTTAAAAATAACTGTTGATAGTCTTCAAATAATTGATACTATAAATGTTTTTTTCGAATTAATTATACCCTTGCAGAGTATATTATAATTTTGTCACGAAATGTGTACCGAGTTCAAGGCGACGTCTCAGAAAAAAGGGTAGTATATTCGTGATAAGCATCAACAGCCGAGTCATGTCAGTCTGTCCGTCTGTCTGTCTGCTTATATGCGAACTAGTCCCTCAGTTTTAGAGCTTTCGTGATGAAACTTGGCACAGATGCTTAGTCTTTCTGCAAGCAGAACATATGTCAGAATCGGTCAGATCGGACTACTACCGATTGGAAACCTACTCGGTCAGACTAAGCAGCACTTGGCTTTTTATTTTGTGATTGGAGGATGCGAACTGGTCTGGAGTTTGTCGGAGTCTATGATAAATATGCACATAGTACTATGTATTGCACATGTCTCTATAGTATATATTAGTTGTCAGAAGACTGCTAATAAATACATACTTGCAACGTCAGCCTGACTTCAATTGCTAATTAATTCATACGCTTGTTGTCAGAAAGTTGTTGTTGCCTAGTATACGCTGAGTTACGTATACGCAGCGTACTCTGTCTGTAATTAAAGGTGCGAATGTGTGTGTGTCTCTGACGGTGTCTTGGTGTCAACCACAAAATCTAATTTGCACATTTTCGCACTTTATTTTTGAGGGAGGCAGCGATTGAGTTGATGGTCTGGCAGCATTGACAAGTCGCATGGCTGTCACTTTGGGTTTTTGAATGGCAACTGGAAGCTGTCGCTCTCATAAGCGGCGTATGTGTAACGTCCACAAAGCCGCAACCACACAAAGCATATACAAAGTAGCGACTAATATCATTTAATTTATTCAGTTCTCGCACAGCGTGTGTAGTATTAATTTCCGCTTTGTCTTTAACGCTCTCTTCACATTTTCACTTAGCCTAGTGCTTTTAATTCATGTGGCTCTTAAGTTAATTATTTACCTAAATGGCACTTTTAGAAGTGGTTTCTTTTTTTTTACACAGCGTTGTCTTAAAATGTGTTAAATGAACTTTGAGACAAAATTCGACTGAAAAGTTAATTAAATAAAAGTGTGCATAAAAAAAGATTTTACGCATATGCAGAGTTCGCTTCAATTTCCAAGTAAGTTACGGTACATATTAGCTACAAAGGTTGCACAGACAACTTCTTTGAATAAAAACATTTTTTTATTATCTATGCAATAGGAGGCAAATAAAAATATACAAATGTATTTTAGTAAGATCCACATGAACAGCATATCCTTTTTGTAGTTTATAATCAAGAAACCGCTAATGAACAGCATATCCTTTTTGTAGTTAGTAAGATATCGCTGATGAACAGCATACCTTCTTACTTTTTAAGTTATTGAAAGCTATCGATAGAGTAGAGTTCTTGCCGAGTGTGCAGTCGTTTTGCTGGTGTTGAAGTAGAAAGATCTCGTTAAGATAATATTCAGTTTATGATTATATATATATATATATATCTTTAGTTCAAGGTGAGTATCATACGAGTAAATAAATTATGCAGTTATTGGCCCATTAATGTTAATGTTAGTGAATCAGTTCCAATTAAAGGCAATTAACGTGTTTAACTTAAGTTGCATAAATTGCGCAATGATTGTGCGTTATTATTTGTGGAGACCATGTATGGTGCACGCCAGGAGGATGTCTCCCTACTCTCACAGTAATTGGGGCAGCTGCAGTTCAACAATGGCAGCAATGTGACAGTTGTTAGTCCACCACTATGATTTCATTGCTTACAAACTTAGAAACAATTTTTATTAAGAAATATAATTTAATTGAGATTTGATTGCAAGCTCAATTAATATAGCATACAAAGACAAACGAGCCCAACTTTGGCTAGATTATATCATTGTCCAATTATATCATCTGAATTCCGCAATTCCCATTGAAATAAATACATTTATTCTTTTGTAAGACCGCAAAATCTTGTCAATTCTTCTAATTTTGTTAGTTAAAGCTGTGCAGAGAAAGATAGAAAGAATGATGGAAAGAGAGAGTCAGTAAACGACTCGAAAAGTGAATTATGTTAACAGTTTGAAAACGGGCAATAGTTCAAACTTTAAAGGAACAACAATAACACAAAAATACCTGCAACACGACGCTTGGTTATCCGTGTGAATGAGGCCAGCTCAGTTCCAGCCTGTTGTCTGTGTGTTTGTATGATGTTCTGTGTATCTGCAACACACAAAACGCTACGCAGCAGCAGTGTGACTGTTAATAATTATTATGAATTAAAATTAAAGAATTATAGTTACCTTTTTTATTGTGTGGTTCCATGAGTCCAAGATGAGCTATATGAGGATGTCTTGGGGTTGAGACATCCTCATATACAATTTACCCTCTGCCGCATCCGCCTGCTCAAGGAACTGGATTATGGTATGTAGCTGGAATGTATTAGCGAAGCACGAGTGTTTGCTGCTTCAATGAGCTGTTGGGTGAATAATGAAGATGTTTGTTTAATCGCATGTCGATTAACTAATGCACCATTGAATATTAGATAAGTATAAGTTAACAATCAGAAAAAAAACACTTTTTTTAGCAAAATGAAAATGAACAAAAACTGACTACGCTCAACAAATATTTCAACTATACTGAATTATAATACTTTTTTGAACTATATGTGTAAATTGTCACTTTAATAAGGCTACTTTGATAAGTTACAAAAATGCTCATGTTGTGCTCCTTCAATGGCATGTGGAAATGCCATAAACTTGTGACTTATTTTTGGACGTTGTGGGCTTGGTCGAGATATTTTGAAAAACAAAAAGTTTTTCATACAATAACTTATTTTTTAACCGAACGTTCCTATGGAAGCTATAAGACATAGTCGTCCAATTTTTATGAAATTTTGTCAGCATGTATAAACTGTCCTTAAACTTAGGTAAAGTGAGTTTGGTTGAGTTATCTTGAAAAATTAAACAGTTTTTCATACAAAAACAAATTTTTCAACGGATAATTCCTATGGCAGCTATATGTTATGGCGGTCCGATCTGGCCAATTCAACTACAATTCAATAAAAACAAGATAGCTATAAAAGAAAGTCTTAAGAAACGCATATAAACAAAGGGACAGACAGACAGACGGACAGACTGACAGACGGACATAACGGACATGACTCGGCTGTTGATGCTGATCACGAATATACAAATTTTATTTTCTGTGACATATCCTTCAATGCGTTACACATTTCGTGACAAAATTATAATACCCTCTGCAAGGGTATAATAAAAGCATAAAAACAGTATATTGGGTTTGTGAAATGTCCGCCTGTCCGTCTTTCCATGCGTCTGTCAGTCCGTATAAACGCAGTTTTTTCCCACAGTTTTGAAGCTAGAGCAACCAAACTTGGTATATATGTTGATATAGGCAGACAAAGTGTGAAGATCCAACTGCAACGTTCTGACTTGTTTTATTTTAAGAATGGCAACAAACAAAGCCATAAATTTAATAAAGTCAGACTTGGTATAAATCTTAGTAGGCTTTTCAATTGACCCTTAAAGGCCATTTATTAAATAAAATCAAAGTAGGCTTATCAATTGACATTCGAAGTGAATGTTTTCGTATAAAACCCATTTCAGTTTAACAGCAACAATATAACTATTCGGAGCTAAATTCTATAAATAAATAGTTTTAAGCTTTGGCAATTTTTCCTTTTTTCGTGTAACGCATTTTGTACGTATGAAAGATTAACTAAAAAAAAAAAAAAAATTAATTTGATCTATTTTGTAGCCCATACCAAATCACCATGTGCAGTTGGCCTTGTTATCCTTCCGCCTGTATCGGTTCTTGCGGTGGCTGCGGTCCAAGTGGATTCTATGATCCTACTTATGGACCATTCAATGGACCCTTCAACAGCTGTTGCAACCCTTGCGGGGGGGGTGTCTGTGGCGGAGGCTGCTGTGGAGGAGGTTGCTGTGGAAGCAGCTGCTGTCCAGGCGGAAGTCTCTGTGGATATTGTTAGTTTTCAACATCCTACGTGCCTTAAGTGTTCGTTCAAGGACCTTGATGTGCTGTCATTTGCATTTGGTTGAGGCGGCTATGAGGATCTTGCTAACAGAAGAAATCTAGGATTAATTATTTTGTCATGCTTTCAACATGATTTATATACTAAGCAGAGATTCAGTGTACTGATAAATAATGCCGATGCGTTTTCTACTTTAGGTTTGAAATTCATTTGAATAAACAAAAGAGTAAACAAAGAAATCTATCATTATATTTCACTTTTACCATCTATGTGATAATAAAGCTATATAGCTTATTTGTTATTGCACGCTTACAACAATTATGCACTTCAAGTTAGTAGACAAAGCATCTATTTATTATATGTTGTCTATTTCACATGGTCCACATGTGCACACCAACTTTATAAGGGTTGGCAACAAGAAAAGATTACCGTAAAGATAATAAAATCAGAGTAGGCCTAATCAAAGTAGGCTTTCATTTGTTTTTCCAAGTTCATCTAGGATTCCAAAGGCTTTGAAAATATAAGTTATTAGTCTTTCAAAATTTGTACAGTAAACATCTCTAGTTTCTTTATTTCATTATTTGTTAACTTATTTCACTGTTTTTAGGCATGTAAGTAAGATATACTATATCTGTACAAAAAATGAGAAGGGATTTCGACAATTGATCTATTTGAATATAGGCACTATTCCTATGGTTAACAACACAGTAGAAGACCAAGCTAACTGCAACTGAGCTACAGGATCTTTAAAATTCCCAAGTCTTTTGCATCGCAAAAGGTTACTGTTTCCACGAGAAAGTTAAGCTCAAGGTGAGTACTCGTCCAAACCGTGCCTTTGATACATTATTTCCATGCTTTAATAAAACTATGTTCCTTCTAAGCAACTGCAGTCCAGCCATATCAGGATGTGTAATCCATGCTACTCGTGCTGTCCTGGCTCAAACCTAATCCCCATCTGCAGTCCTCGCTGCGGTCCCGGCTGCAGCTCCTGCCGCTATGTCTCATGCTGCTGTTGTGGACCATGCGGATCCTGCTGTGGTGGCTGTGGGGGTTGCTGCTAGCAATGTCTTCAGAAATGAGGGACCTTGCTGTTAGCAATGTCTTCAGAATGAAACGAAGGACCACTCATCAAAAAAAGCCTGTTACAAATTCATACATACATATAAATTTTAAAACACATATTAAAAATTTGAAAGAAATTTAAAAAAGAAATATATATATATAATGAGTTTCTTGTATAGAAGGGTAAACATTTTCACTGTTTATGGAGAGAGCCTAACTTGTAAAGCCGGCCATGTCCACATTTTTGCAGATATTTTCTTTCAATTCACGAAATTCTTAATTTTTACTCCTAAATTAAAAGATTTTGATTGTAATAACAATAAGCTTTCCAAAAATGTTCTAAATTGAGCCCCTGAATCACATTTCTGGTTGCTGTTGAGTACAGCTTATACAAGAAATAATATTTTAACTGATGCTACAAATTTATTTATATCAGTAGGCCTTGAGTTAAAACTTGTTTTCAAATTTTCTCCATACAGCTTACCTTACATGTTCCTATTCAGTTTAATCCCGACCTTCGAACATTTCGGAACTAAATTCTAAAATCAAGTATTTTTGAAACCTAGACATTTTTCCTACTTTCGTGTAACGCGAGCTATGTACGTAACAAAGAAAACGAAAAAAAGGGTTTTCAATTTATTGAAATGTTATTTTGCTTGCAGCTTATACCAAATCACCATGTGCTATACTTGCTATCCAGGTGCTTGTATCGGATCTTGTGGCGGCTGTGCTCCGAGTGGATTTTATGATCCTTGTTTTGGACCATACAATGGACCGTTCAACAGTTGGTGCGGCCCTAGCGGACCGGGTTTCTGGACTGGACGCTGGTGTTGAGCTTGGAATTTATATGTGTTCACTGTTCCTCATCCACAGTTTTTGAAAGTGAAAGAATTGGCAGTTACATTTGGTTGAGGCGGCTATGAGATCTCGCTTACAGAAGAAATCCAGGAAATATTTGACAAAATCATTCATGTCTTGATCTCAAAATTATTTATACAAAACCATACAACCATCAATATTGCTAAATAACTATTGCTACTTCTTTAAATACTTGTGAAATGAAATGAACTGAAATAAAATTTGTATAAGCCATTATTTAAATTGTAATTATAAATAATAGTCTTTCCCGCTTTTTAAATAAAGACGTTATCATTCAAATATGACGAACAAAGTCTTGCTGCATCAGATATAAAATAATGCGTTTGACATTCATTAGTTTATGGACTCTACCCTAATAGAATAATAAAGTTGTGCAAAGTTTTCAAATGTAGAAAAACAGATTTTTTACACTTATTTTTACTCCCTATTCCCATTAAAAATGGAAAAAAGGGAGTTATAAAGTACTACAAATGTATGTAACAGGCAGAAGGAAGCATTTCCGACGACTTATATAAACTATATATATTCTTGATCAGCATCAAGAGCCCAGTCGATCTAGCCATGTCCATCTGTTTGTCTGTCTGTATGAACGCGTCGATCTCAGAGACTTTAAGAGCTAGAGACATCAAACTTCGTATGTATACCTTACGGCAGATCAAGTTTATTTCAAATTTCGGATGCACACCTCCGCATCCCCGCAGCCACAATTTTAAAGATAAAGCTTTGATTTTTGATACACATATATATATTTTATCAATGTTGATCAGCTGTGCAAATTTCATTACGATGGGATAACAAACACCAAAGTTATTGAAGAATCTATTTTCCCCGTCTCAGCAGGCAGAAGCAACAGTTTTACAGGCATTGCACAACTCAAGTGCGCCGCTTGCTTGCATGACCGCTGAACTGCTTAAAGTGCAAGTTGGAGGCAGGGAGTCTCGTATTCGGGCACAGTTGACTAGAGCATTCCTACTTGTTTTAACCCTGTTTACCAATTTCATGCCAATTCAATGAAGAACGAAAAAGGTCTCATAAACTAACTTATATAATGCACAGAATATAATCTGTTGATGCTGATCTGGATAATACATATACCTTCCATACGTATAAAAAAAATGTTCTCAACTTAATTATAATTTATTAAAATCGGCAACAATTCAAAATATTTAACCATATGTGCTAATATATACTACATTATATTATAGATAATTTTTTTGGATTTGGACCTGACTTATGAAGAATGGTAATAAGTTACGCCGTTTAAAATTTTTTTAGATGGCATACGATTAAAAGTTAATGGTTTTATAATCTTGCTTATAATTGATTTATCAGAACACAGACAGCCTTGACTTTTAAACTGTATTGAACAGAACACAGACAGCCTTGACTTTGAGGTTACACATTTTTTAACTTTTCAGAGAATTGGCTTAAGATTATTTCATTCGTTTACGAGAATTAGTTCGGTCAACATCACTTTTTGAAAACGTGCTTGTGAAGTTGTTTAATTTTAACATAAGTTTCTAAATTGTTTAGTAAATCTTAATTCCAAAAATGGCTAAATTGTTAATTATTAAATCAGTGCATATTTAACCGAAACACATATTGTAGATATGGAATCAGTACATATTTAACCAAAACACATATTGTAGATATGGAATCAGTACATATTTTACTGGAACATACATCGTAGATATGGAATCAGTACATATTTTACTGAAACATGTACTGTAGATATGGAATCAGTACATATTTAACCGAAACACATATTGTAGATATGGAATCAGTACACATTTAACCGAAACATATATTGTAGATGGATGATGGAATAAGTAAGTTTGCTGAATTCAAATAACTGTAAGCTTCAATGCAGTCATTACCAATAATAATCCTATTCACAGCACAACAAATACTAAATCAAAGGATATGTTTTGCTTGCGCCCCAAGCATACACTATATACGTTACTATTTGTTATTGATGTAAGTATTATCATTTTTCAATATATGGCAAATTAATTGGATATGCAACTTTTAATATTTTTGTAATAGATTGGCTGATGTCCGTACATGTGATTGCAAATTTAGCCATATGTTGGAATTAGGATAACATATACATAGTTGTAGGGCAGAGCAGGGTGCACACATACATACATATACATATACATATATATATATATATATATATATAAATATACATTATAGATTATAGATTATAGATGGCTACTGGAGGATATCGATGGTACTGGCATTGAGTTCTTAAGTTGGGTACGAATCAAAACATACTAATTTTATTTAATTTATAAATAATTTATTTCTTAAGGTTTGCATGGTTTTCATCAAATAAGTTGGCATCAAGTCAAGTTTTAGTGGTGATACTGCAAAAACACAGATGTTATTGAGTTATTGTTATTGAATTATGTATAAAAATATAAAATAACTTAACAATGACATGACTTTTGAAAAAGTATGGCAATTTGTGGAATTGATTTTAAGCTCATTTTTCAGCCTTTACACAATAAATAATTTTAAAAAAAAATTTTTTTTTACAAAACTTCTGCGTTTATTTTTGATTTTACATTTTTTTTTTTTAAATAGAGTTGGGAAAGTGACGGAAAGGATTACTTTATTTTCCCGAAATATCCGTGGGTCCCAAAAATACTTGCGTTTCCCGACATTATTCACGGGTACCGCAGAACATTTGATTGATTGACTTACCATACCAATGTCCCGATAAGCACAATTTTTTGTTTCTTTTTGCTTAGCTATTTATAGAACACATAGAACACAATTTTTTGTGTAGGTTAATTACCAACAGCCTACTCTTAGAAGTTCACGCTGTCAATGAACTACAATCTGTCAATGCAAGGTCTAATGTATCTATTGCAAAGGTATTCATTTTTCCATGTCAATATTTAAGTGTAATTTAGAAAAACATTTCATTTTCATTATAGTATGTCTGCGATAATACGTGTTGTTCTGTTCTTTAAAAAATTCAGTCAGGCTTATCTGTAGTTAAACATGACTGCAACAAAAACAAGTTTTGTTCTACCAAACTTTTGTCAAACTTTAATATATTGGGTACTAAAAACAATTGAGCGCGTTTATTCACTTTATAGATACAAATATTTTTTGTATGAATTGTTATGAGTAGCTGTACGCAGAGATCAATTGAAATGTATCATGAACGTTGGCCAACCCAATATATATATATTTTTACATTTTTGAGAATGGAGTATATGTAATTATTATATTTTTACCATACGTCAACTTGTGACCAATTGCTTCGATGACATTTATAAGAAAAAGCTATTTATGAAATAAAATTACATTCGATTGGTGAATTTGAGTTGAGATATATTGATAACGATGCAGAACGATTTAATGTATAATGTGAGCAAAAAACTCAAAAAAACGACGAGGTAATTTTATTATTCGAATCAATTAAACTACTTTAGTGAATTCAACTATAAATGCAAGTCATTAAGACATTAATTTATTCCAATGAATGTTCTAAAGTTTTAAGCAAATTTCAGAATAACGTCTTTTTCAAATATTGATAACTTGATCTGTACCGCTGACAGTCTTTTGCAAACTGTATGAAACTGATCAACTGTAAGACAGATTGAATTTTTTGTCCTGGAGATGAATTCACCATTTCGCTTGGCACTTGATTTTCCTCAGCTAAAGTTACTATATGCTTTATATAGCTTTCCGGATAAGAATCATATCATATATCATAGCTGTCATAAGAACGATCGGTAGAATGTTATGTAATTCCATGGAAAACTAGCATATTTATACTCTATTTTTATACTCTTTTTTTAACTTTTTTGAAAAAAAAGGAAAAAAGAGTATATTGGGTTTGTGAAATGTCCGTCTGTCCGTCTGTCCGTCTGTCCGTATGAACGCAGGTTTTTTCCACAGTTTTGAAGCTAGAGCAACCAAACTTGGTATACATGTTGGTATATACCATAGGCAGACAAAGTGTCAAGATCTCCCCCCCACCCCCACCCCTTCCCCCACAAACCGCAAAAACCTATATCTTCCACAGTTTTATAGCTAGAGTAACCAAATTTGGCACAAGGGCTACTTATCACATCCTTCATTGATCTGGCAAAAAAAATTCGGCCACGCCCACCCCCGCCCCCACAAATAGGCAAAGTCTGTATCTCCCCCACCCCTTTAGCTAGAATCACCAAATTTTGCAGGTTGAATTCTGTTGCCCTATTTAATAGATTGGATAAAAATATTTTTGCCACGCCCACCCCCGCCCTTGCAATCAAGCAATGTTTGTTTCTCCCAAACCTGTAGAACAGGCCCAACCAAATTTTAATTGATGGCAAAACTTTAAAGATTTGAGCAGAAATTCAATTGCCACGCCCACTGACTCCGCAAAGAGGCGAAAAAAAGAGTATATCGCAGTCGGGTGCATCCGACTGCAACGTTCTTACTTGTTTTATTTTAAAAAGAGGAAAAAAAGACTATATTGGGTTTGGGAAATGTCCGTCCGTCCGTTTGTCCGTCCGTCCGTATGAACGGAGGTTTTTTCCACAGTTTTGGAGTTAGAGCACCCAAACTTGGTATACATGTTGGTATATACCATAGGCAGACAAAGTGTCTTCCGATCTTCCGATCACTAGTTTCTAATTCTTCACATACATGCTATATATGCGGATTGGCGGTTGGCCTTTCTATTAGCAATATCCTTTAAATAAATCAAGGAATAACGCTGTTGTAAAAATTTAATTATTATTTTTTTTTTTTATATTTATAGTGAACATTTGCGAACAATTCAGTAATAAAAAAATAATTAAAACGTGGTGTTCTGGTAAAAATATTCACTTTTATTTAAAGTTATCTTACAATGATCGCTTTTAATTAATAGTTTATTTCAACATTATCATAAAGGTGATTTTCATTTCGTGTAAGCCAATTTAGTTGGTTTTTGAATGTTGATGAAGTGACTTCCAAAGAAAACCAAAAGGATTTGGAAGTTGCGGCGGTGGTGGGGGTAACACGGGTAACAAATGTGCAGGGGGAGTGGGAAGCGCTGGTGGTGGCGGTAGTTTGGGAAGAGGCGGTAGGGTAAAAACAGGCAGGGAAGGATTGCTGGGACGTGGAAAGCTAGGCGGATGAGGTATGTTAGGCACTGGTGGAAATGATGGAGGAGGAATTGATGGAAGACCCGGATAAATCGGTAGTGCGGGAAGAGGGGGAAGAGTATGAAAGGGAATGAGATGTTCACTAGGAAGTGGGAAGCCAGGAAGAGGAGGTGGAATCTTGGGGACCAATGGAAGAGTTGGCAAAGGAGGTCGCGGCTTACCGGCTGAAGCAGGAACTTTAAATAGAGGAGGAAAGGGGAAGTTAACTTGATACGACGGCAAATGATGATTATGTATATGATGGTGCTCGTGCTGATGACCTGGTCTAGTTGGCTTTTCAGTTGTCGTAGGTGTGGTAGGCTCCTTAGTTGTTGTAGGTGTAGTTGCTGTAGTTGGCACCTTAGTTGTTGTAGGTGTAGTTGGCTCCTCTGTTGTTGTGGGTGTAGTTGGTGTCGTTGGCTCCTCAGTTGTTGTTGGTGTAGTTGGCTCCTCAGTTGTTGTTGGTGTAGTTGGCTCCTCTGTTGTTGTAGGTGTAGTTGGCTCCTCTGTTGTTGTAGGTGTAGTTGGCTCCTCAGTTGTTGTAGGTGTAGTTGGCTCCTCAGTTGTTGTAGGTGTAGTTGGCTCCTCAGATGTTGTTGGTGTAGTTGGCTCCTCGGTTGTTGTTGGAGTAGTTGGTTCTTCTGTTGTTGTTGGTGTAGTTGGCTCCTCAGTTGTTGTTGGTGTAGTTGGCTCCTCTGTTGTTGTAGGTGTAGTTGGCTCCTCAGTTGTTGTAGGTGTAGTTGGCTCCTCAGTTGTTGTAGGTGTAGTTGGCTCCTCAGTTGTTGTAGGTGTAGTTGGCTCCTCAGTTGTTGTTGGTGTAGTTGGCTCCTCGGTTGTTGTTGGAGTAGTTGGTGTAGTTGGTTCTTCTGTTGTTGTTGGTGTAGTTGGCTCCTCAGTTGTTGTTGGTGTAGTTGGCTCCTCGGTTGTTGTTGGTGTAGTTGGCTCCTCAGTTGTTGTTGGTGTAGTTGGCTCCTCTGTTGTTGTAGGTGTGGTTGGTGTAGTTGGCTCCCCAGTTGTTGTAGGAGTAGTTGGCTCCTCCGTTATTGTTGGTGTAGTTGGTTCTTCTGTTGTTGTTGGTGTAGTTGAATCCTCAGTTGTTGTAGGTGTAGTTGGTGTAGTTGGCTCCTCGGTTGTTGTAGGTGTAGTTGGTGTAGTTGGCTCCTCAGTTGTTGTTGGTGTAGTTGGCTCCTCAGTTGTTGTAGGTGTAGTTGGCTCCTCAGTTGTTGTAGGTGTAGTTGGCTTCTCAGTTGTTGTTGGTGTAGTTGGCTCCTCGGTTGTTGTTGGAGTAGTTGGTGTAGTTGGTTCTTCTGTTGTTGTTGGTGTAGTTGGCTCCTCAGTTGTTGTTGGTGTAGTTGGCTCCT